>CM024533.1:22981118-23291304 GCA_014182385.1 Eucalyptus viminalis
ATCCCTATAAATCACAATCACACTCAATTCATCACAACCAATCATCAATTTCAAATTCTACTAGCACAGCAACGATCGGCACGAAATTCGAGCAAATAAGGTCCCAATGAAAATTTTCGGAATTTAATAAATAATTAAATTTATTCCGAAAATAATTAAATAATAATATCCATAGTTTTCGAAATCCACACTCAATTTATGACATCCAATCATCAATTTCAAAATCCGACTACACAGCAACAACCGGACGAAATTTCGAGAATTTAAGGTCTCGACAAAATTTTCGGAATTTAATAAATAATTTAATTTATTCCGAAAATAATTAAATAATAACATTTTAATAATTTCGAATATTAAAATATTATTTAATTATTCAATAATTTCGAGATATTTAAATAAATCAAAAGTAAATTCATTTTTGTCACATCAAGGTTTATACTAATATAAACACTCACTTAACCTTAAATTAAACACAATTTAAGTTAATCAAACACCTTAATATAATCTACACTTAAATAAATTAAACTAACCACCTAATAACACTTAACATAAACTAAGCACCCATAAAAGCATCATTAACCGTCTAATCAAGGTTTAGTGAGTTAAACTCACCGGATTAGCGAGCCGAGCGGACCAAAGATAGCCCCTGATTTCAGTGGAGTAGTCAGGTCAATTTCCACTCTTACTCTTCCTCCTTTTTGCTGGATATTACCTGTTGAGTCTAGTTGGATGTTCAGGACATTACCAAGTTTTCTTCCCAGATCATTGAACACTGTTTCTACCCTCCAGCCAGGGGGAATACCTCCAATACGCACCAAAAATGCTGATTTAGTAAAATCATAGCAATGCTCTGGAATTTCGGGCTCACATTGTTTGAGGACCAGCAAGTTGCTAGCAAAAGTCCAAGGTGATGTCTTCATAACTCTCTCTTTTTCCTCCTCCGATTGAAAAACAAAAGTGAAGAGACCTGGTTCTTTTTGGGAGCAAGTTACAGCTTCAGTTTTCCACGCTTTCTTCATTGTGGATAGAAAAGTTGGGTAATTAACATTTGGTTTAGAGTATAATTTACCAAAAAGAGTGCGTTTGCATTCATCCCTTTTTTGTGGAGGTACCTCGGTGAATACTTCAACAACATCATTCTCGGGCCATAGATGGCCGAGACTTTTACATAAAGCTGCCACTCTCATTTCATTCTCTTCCTTACTCTCCATTTGCTCTTACTGCAGGGAATGCGATTATCGAAGGTGATATGGAGAGATTTTGGGGGCAGGGCTAAGAAGAGAGATGGCTTGAAGGGAGCTCTTTATGAGGCATGGCAGTAAGCAGAGGCATAAGGGATCCTGAGGGGGTAAGGGGACATGGGTAAGTGAATAGGAGATGCAGGGCAAATATCATGCGTTCGATCCTTTCTTCTTCTGCTCGTGTAATTACTGTCGAGACTCTAGTAAGGGTTAGTACCCATCTCTAGTATCAACAGATTTCCATAGCAACTGAGACAACGATGAAGCCCTTTGGAAGATCAGGGAGACGCAACAAAGATTATAATCAAAGCCAGAAACTAACGTCTCAATCCACAGCGACAGAAAATCCAGAAACCCAGTGAAGAATCCAAAAGAGACAGCAGAAGTTCCACTCACATCAATTGAAATCCATAAGCCTAGACTAACATCGAGGAGAAGGAAACCGAAATCTGACCTTTTCGAGGCATCTTCTGCAAGATCTTCATTGCCGGTTGAGTCCGTAACTCGCTGGGAAAGTTACTGTTCTATTAGGCGAAAAGACGACTCAAAGCTCTGTAGGATCAAAGCAGGAGAAGACATTTTTTGGGTTTTTCGATATTGGGTTTCATTGTATAAAGCGAAAGAGAAAGGGATTTGGGTTGCGGAAGACTGGTTTGGATTTAGGGTTTGTAAAAGGGGACGCTACCATGGGGGTAGGGAGGATCTCGCAAAGACAAGAGAATAGAGATCCAGCCGAAGTTGAGTTCTCTTAAAATCTTTCCCGTTTTCTCAAATCAAATTGGGCTTGCGGATATTTTGAAGGCCCTATAATGACTTGGGCTTATTCTGGAAGTTTATTTGAGATAATCTAAGGTATTTTTGTGCAAGCCGTTTGCTTTTTATTAGGTTACTAGCCCACTTGGGTTTCCAGAAAAAAAAGTGCCACGACTCTTTGCTTTCTAGCAAGAGTCTCCTTTTTGTTTAGTTACTTCAATCCTCAATTCCATTTATGCAAAACTGGTACACAGGAGCAAAAGACCATGGCCCTCATGCTCGATTTACCGTTACTTTTTTGGGTATCAAAGGAGGACGAATCCTTTTATTCCATCGTAGTCCAGCTCAGTGCACAAACACCATACAGCATGCGAACTTGACCTCATGGCAGCAACACCATACAGCATGCGAACTTGACCTCATGGCAGCACGTAGCCAACACAAAAGTATTAGCATCAGAGCATTTTTAGTCTAATTACATTAGCGAGGAAAAGTATTCTATAGATTGATTTTATGAATTTATACATTGTGTCATTTGATTTTCAGATAAGCCCTAAATGTAAATGATTGATGGTGTATCTTTATGTTATTTGGTACACCGAAAATGTAAAGAGTATGTTACAAGTACATGATTACATGGAAAAGGAAAGGACCTCTTGGCCACAAATTTTCTACCAAAAGTTAATCCTCGAAATCGGGTAAAACAAGATGCGAATCTTTCATTTCATTATAATTATTACGAACCTCAAAAGAAGAGTAAAAGATAACCTCAAGTCACGAAGAGATGGATGGGTAATGATGAGGAACGATCACAGGTGATGTCCCACTAAGTAAGGAAGCCGCATTTCACGGATTGAAAAAGGAGAAAATATTCAGTGGTATGTGCGCGCCACGTCATCTGCTGACGTGGTGCGAACTTACCACTCAGAGATCGACACGCGTCCTATGGGACCCGCTGGAAAATGGAGGGGCGGGCTCGGCTTGGCTCGGCTCGCTGAAGAAGAAAAGACAGTCACGACTCCCGCCCAAAAGATTTCGCTCTCCTGGATTGAATTTTCTGCAATTTTTTTCTCTCTCTCTCTCACTTTCTCTCCTCCTCCTCCCTCTCGCGACGTCCGCTCTGCTCTCTCTCTCCCCCTCCGCGAAGTCGTCCGACGCCGACGCGACGCCGACGCCGACGCAGCCTCCGCTTCCTCCCCCGAACCCGACTCGACGCCGACGCCCCTCCGCCTCCCTCTCGCGACCTCTAGTCCGCTCTCTCTCTCTCTTTCGTCCTCGAAGTCGCGCCTCTCTTCCAGAAACCCCGACGCCGACGCCCCTCCGCCGGTTGCCTCCGTCGGCGCCGGAGTCCGTCGCCCCCGTCTCCTCCGCCTCCGCCTACGCGCCCGACGCCAACGCGTCGAACCACGACGGCGAAAATGGAGGAGAGAGAAACGACGAAGCAGAAGACGGAGACAAAGAAGCGAAGCGCGCGCTCGGGGTCCCGGACATGGGTCGTCGCGTCGGTCGCGTTCCGGCTCGCCCTCGTCTACCTCCCCGGGAACCTCCGCCTGTCCACCCGCCCCGAGGTCGCCAGTCCTCTCACCAGCATTCGCCGCCGTAACGCCGCCTCTCTTCGCTCCGTCGATCGATTCCCGATCCCCGATCCCCTGCCCCCTCCTCCCTTGAAATCTTGGAGGTCCATTTTCTGATACGATTTCTGTTTTTTCTTGTTTGTGCCGCCTGCAGTTGGCAAAGGCTACTGGTTGAAGCAGTCGGTGATGTCTCCCTACGCAGGTTCGGCTCCGTTCGATCTCGTAGGAAGGAAGCTGCTTGTTTGCCTACCGGTGTGTCGCTGTTTGATGCTTCGATCCCTTCCACAGGTTCCATGTATCACGGTTCTCCTTTGCTGTTGCTCGTTCTTGGACCTCTCGCTGTCAAAAGGTAACTACCGGAGTATAATCGCCGATGCATTTTGAAGGCTAGGTTGATTGTGAGCTTTGCTGGTTATCTGCTAGAACTGAACTAGATTTATCTGGGTTATTGAAGCGGAGGCTGTGGCTTGTGCGAAAAGTTGTTTTCGATTCCAGAAATTGAATTTCTTTTTAGGGGAGACTTGGAAGATGTTCTCTGGAGCAGTTCTGCATATAGGAACTGCATTTGCTTTAATTGCGTGGTTGATAATTTTTTTTACGTGATATGTTGCACCTCACACTTACTCTTTTAATGCCTTAACAGTGAGCATTTCTTTGGATGATGAGCTCCACAAAAGTCAGTGATAAAATTGGTTTTCAATTGTTGCTGATTAATCACCCAGATAAAGCCTGTTACTGAGAACTGAAAATATACATGTTCAGTTAAAAATATGCCTGCTTTCATGCCCTTGCTTTTATGTTGCCTTATCAAAGTGCACCTCTGCAATTGGAGATTGACCAGGGCAAATTTTTGTTCCCATGGAATTAGCAGTTCATTGTTTTCTGTGGCATTAGTCAGATTGGAAAGCATGGTTCAAATGACAAGAAGGGGAGAAAAAGTGACATCGAAAAAGAACTTGGATTCTCTGTCATTGCCTATGGGCATTATATGGCTTTCTAATGTCTACTTAGTCTAATATTCAACATTTACTGTACTGGGAATAAGCATCTAATAACGAGATACTCGAAATGCTCACGGTATATGGTTAAGAGCACTTTATTGCTGCCTGCTACCAGACCCATGGCGAGCGTGAGAGAGCAAGAGCAAGCATACGACCAGTTGGAGGACAAGATGAGAAGAGAATGTGAGAAACGAGAAAAACAATTAATGTGTCAATGTAACCCTGAAAAAGTTATTTAGTTACTGTAGAGCAATATTGCTCTATGGTCAATCCCGCCTTTTGGTAGACAGTATTCTAGAGATTTATGTTTAGCTAGGTCTACTTATCTGATAGAGTTGTGCATACTTGAGCTTCAAGCCAACGTCTTGTGCTGAGCCTTCATGATATCATCAATTACTAATAAAAATAATTACCTTGAAGAGGATATTTTAACTGCGCTCAGCATTTTGATAATCTATTTCGACTCTCTCTTGTCATGATGTGCAATACACAGTGTTATTTTGGAGAGAGATTCCTGCCGTCCCTTCTTCCATTCAGGAAGCATCCACAATGACTTCTACAGCGTCACCTGACAATTATTTTTCTGACATGTACCACTCTCCTCCAAGGCCTTTGCCCTATGACGTAGAGCCAAGGTGTTTGTGCATGCAGAGGGATGGACTGGTTCCAAGGCATGAGAAGGGTTCAAGTCATGCCAATGAGGAATCAGAACCTCTTAGGAGTGACACGGATGGGGAATCGGATAATATTTGCTCAGAAGGCAAATGGACTAACTATGCACATGAAAAATGTTTTAAAGAGCAACCATATAAGACCTCACTTAAACTAATCCTCGGCAAAAGCGAATGCTGATATTGGGCATATTTATACGACATCAGAAGAGGAAGATGTTTGTCCGACGTGTCTTGAAGGTAAAAGTTTTTGTATTAGAAGATTGGTTGCTTGTTGCTTTCTTATTGAGCTGACAATTATTAGCGGGCTAAGCTAATTCTGAATAACGTGAAGTGCTGAATAAGTTTTTAGAAAAGGGATCAGACATAATCTTAGGCTAGTTCAACTTGTTCACTTTCATGCCTAGATGTAGTTGATTTTTCAGCTTGTAAACTATTTAGAGATCCAATCTACTGGTGAACTTGATTTTTCTGAAAGAAATTACCTTACCATTGTATGCTTTTGTGCTTTCCTTTTTTTCCTAGGAATATGCTGGCACAGATGCAGATTCTTTAGAGAAAATTTTGAAGAGAACTTTCATCTGAAAAAGAAATAAAAATTGACAATAAGCTTATGTGGGAACTAGGAAGTACTTTCATGAACTTGGAATTTGGGTCTGATTATTGCCTCAGACAGTGGCAGCAGAAATATTGTGTGCAAGTTGGCTTGTTCAGTATTGGTTTATAGTTTTGTAACATGTCACTGCAATGTTGTGATTAATTAAATTGTTGATGTTCTTGATGAATTCTATCAATTTTTACTGCTTACTAAATGCAGAATATACGCCTGAGAATCCAAGAATAATGACAAAATGCTCTCATCATTTCCATCTTGGTTGCATATATGAGTGGAAGGAGAGAAGTGACATCTGCCCTGTATGTGGCAAGGTAATTCTTTTCCTAGATCCCAACAGCAAACATGCATACATACATGCATATACATGTGATTACTGTGCTCCAATGATTGCTTCACCGTGGCACAGACCACGATTCTTAGTTGTTGTCTGACCTCACAGAGTGACCTTTCTCAGGGAAACTCTTTTTTGGGGTAGGAATTGGGATTGTTTCTCCCTCTGCTTTATGCACGTTGGGTTGCAATCATTTTAAGGACACGTTAAGAGCTTTTTACAAAAGAAGATATGCTATTTTGGTTTTCAACTGGGATTGGTAACTTTTGAATGGTTATAACCTCCATACTAATCCCTGTACAAGTCCTACTGACACCCAGGATAAGCTGTTATGCTTGCAGCTTATTGCTTTATAATTGGAGGCTTTACTTTTCTTGGGGATTTTGCCAGGCTGGGTAGTTGTCATAAAATAGAAAAATCATTGAACAATTACCTAAAACAATGGCAGAAAATAGTAGTACATTTCTAGCCTCATGAGCTTCTATGGGTTGAGCATGCTGCCAACATTTCGGCAGCCTCTCACCGACTGATAGTTGTGGCTTCCTATGATTTTGCGGCTTCACAAGTTATGGGATTGCTATATGTCTTCTATATTGATTAGTGGCAGTGCCATTTTGTGTGGGCAGTTGAGAAAAATCAAGATGTTCTGGTATTTCAACTGTTTTCTTCTCCTAGTTGTGTGCTTAATTGGACCTTTTTCTGTTTGACAGGTGATGGTGTTCGATGACTTAATCTTAGGTGAATGCTCGTGTTGATGATACTGTCAACACTGGGAAGAGAAAAAGAATCCTGTTAATATACTTGATGAAATGTAAAGAAGTCTCTGTGCATATTCCAATTTCTCAGACTCTCTCTCCAAAGACCCATTATACATTCCTTCTAAATTATCTTTTACTTTGTTTAGACTTGGTTATGCTGCTTGAAACTGCAATTGTAAATACGAGCAATATCTCAAGTGCATATTGGTAAATGTAATTGTCTGGTCGTTGCCTTTCCATTTTTGGGTTTGGTTTAGTTATAGAAACTACATATGAAAGAAAGTGCATAAGTGGCCAACCAAACGACACGCTGTCTTGCTTTCACGTTAAGGCGCTGTCAGGTTCTCTTCTCTGAGTTTGCTGATGCTCGGGCTTTGCCCTTGGTAGAGCGACGTGTAAGACTCTGCAACTTGTTACTTCGGTGCTTGCTGGGCTTCTGGGGTTAGATTTACAATGAAATGCTTAATGTCGGTCCCAGTGCATTACTTCGTTTCTGTAGTTAAGTCACAAGTTTAGCGAACGGCAGCTTGATTTACCTATGGATTCTCAAGCAAAATGCCGTAGTTTTCCAGACTCCGGCCAAGTGAAGCTGGCAACACTTTCTGTTCACTCAGAAAAAGAGAGTACGAGAGCAAAAGATCGGATGTTCATTTCTTTGCCAGGCTTTGGGTAATTGAAACGAGTTAATCAATCGTCACGTATGTGAGAAAAGCGATTTCGCATAACTATAAAGCACATCACAAGTGGACGTTTATCTGTTGAAACAAGGTGTTGGCAGGCAATGACAGAGCCAGCAAAATCTCCAAGAACCGTAAGAATTTATTCACTCATTTTTCCTATATGGTATTTATAGTAAAACAGATAACACAACCTGTTTTTTTTTTTTTATTTATTTATAAGTAAACACACAAGCATGACATTTTCATTTCATCTACTTTCCACTAGCGATAATCTCAAAGGCTCGCAGGAACACCTCGGGGGGCTGGCCACCACTCAATCTGTGCTTCCCATTTATCTGTTGAAAATAATGATCTCAGAAAAGGTATCTCTATGTCATCCAAAAAATTAAGGCAAAATATGAGAGAGAGAGAGACAGAGAGCCGGGGGAGAGAACATCATTTACCACGAAATGCGGAACCCCAGAAATGTTCGATGAGTACTGTTCGAGCTCCTCATTTACCTTGATGGAGCAAAAAGAAAATTATTAAAAGGTTCGTGAGATTCTTAAAATCAGTGGCAAACATCTGGAAGCTGCCAAAACTAAAGAGATTAACTGCAGTAGATTTCAACAGGATCATTGAAAAATTCATGGAAAAAGGAGATAACACTTTCCTGAGTCAGCTTAGAGAAATGGAATCTTTTAACTCCGAAAAGCTCCTTCTAGATATTCTACATAATTAGTCACGCATTCTCTCCTGATCTCTAGGTTCGAATGTGAAGCAATGTGTGTGTGTGTGTGTGTGTGTGTGAGAGAGAGAGAGAGAGAGAGAGAGAGAGAGAGAACCTCTTGCAGTCCATTATTTGGATTATCCAGAAACTCGGCTGCCCCGTCTACTCCAGCCTTGGCAGCAACTTCCACAAGGAATTCTCTGAATCCACGTTATACAAAGTGTTAAGTTCGAGTGTGCACTAAAAATTAAAATGAAGACGAGCGAGCTTCATCAAAAGAATGTTGGAAAAAGCTTCATTTCTAGCTTCGTGTTAAGTATAGCTTAACCAAATTTCCCTGGGATAGAGTAAAGTCTGGCAAAATGGTCTCTTTATGATTCAAATGAAAAATTAAGGACATACGACGAAATTGGTCAGCCTCTTTTCTTTTTTTTTGACATTTTCTCAGAATATGAGGATGTAACGCTAAAAATTAGAGAAGAATGGCCCCTCTCTCCCAGCTTAGTAACCTTTATTTAGGATAACCAGCAACCCAACAAGGATTTCCCTGTGTCTTACTCTCACATTCAAACACTATTAAGAACAACCGGGTCCGTAATGGTTCGGAGAGATCTTACGTTTATCTTCCAGACAAATTGGGCAGTAGAATCAGCTAAACCAAACTTTTTCTATCTTGGGAAGAGGCTTAAACTATTCAGACCTAGGTTAAGCCAAAGGTCATGATGCATGTTTGACACTATGGCTGTAGAGGATTTTAGATTCACAAAGACTATTCCCAATGGAATAAAGCCAATTCTTAAGAAAAAATTACAGGGGAAGAAGATGCATCTTAAGAGATGATGCAGTGATAAGGGATTTTCCAAAGCTCAGCAACCCACTTCGATGAATGTGTGGACACATACAACCACATGTAGCTCAATGCATGTACAGGAAGTGAATCTACCTGTCACCAATATATCTTCCCTGGGTGAAGTAGCCAATAAATAGCTCCTCCACAAGTTTTTGTTGCTTCTCGAGCCCTCGTGTCCCAGCATAGTATATAAGCCTGTGGCTATCCACAGTATTTCCCCTGTTCATATATTATATATGTTACCAATATTCTCAGCACAACCTCTTGCTTTGGGAATTTAAACATCCAATGTACACATGATATCATAAGCGTCTTACGTGAGACCAGACATGTTGTATTCCAATCCAATACCTCTAAAAACCTGCAAAACGTGCAGGATATAAAATCAATAGTTGCATAAGTAACAAATTTATGGTGTTCAAAAGGAGAAAGGGAAAACCTCGCGCATACAAGCTTCCATGCTCTCTGATCGAGATCCAAACTTTTTCAGGTAATACTCTTTCTTGTTGACACCTTCTTTTGGGGCAGATGGATTCAGAAAAAAAGGATGCCATTTGATCTGCAAGCCCGATGAGACATCAGTGAGAATGGAAATACACCATGGTGAAAAGGCACACATGTGCATGAGTGCATGAATGAGAGAGAGAGAGAGAGAGAGAGAGAGAGAGAGAGAGAGAACCTCAAAATCAAACTGATCCTTTGCAGTGGCTATAGCCTTGTCTAAACTCTTTTTGCCTACACAGCACCACGGGCAAACAGTATCCGAACTAATGTCAATTCAAATGAGCTTCTTCCCAGCATTGTTATCAGCTGACTCGGCCATAATCTTCACTGATCGGCAGATATTCTGGATAACATAGATGAGTCAGATTCCTATCTGTCCAGGATAGCATCAGTACTGGACTCTTTATTGTGAGACAAACGCTTCAAAGTTATCAAGCAGATGAAAACACGATAATTCCTAGGCATGGAGTTTACATTTAATCAGTAATCGGGGTACCACTCAATTTCTCTCCAGTCACGAAGAAGTTGTTTCTACTCCTGCTCGTATATTGGCAGTGGTTCCAGCTAAATATTCTAGCCATCGCAAGTAGGCATTTGAAGGACAGAGGAAAAATATTGAGTTCCTCAGTTAATCGGCTAATTATACCATGAACTAGAACTACCAAGACTGGGTTACAAAATTGATTTACTAAGTAATGTGGCGGAGACTCCTTTAGGCATTTGAAGACGACTTGCCAGCTTGAACGTTAGGTCAGTCACAGTTTTCCGACATCACTCAGCTAACTAATTTCACAAACCATCGTAGTATCCCTGGCATCGTTGTTTTCCTGATGCATGGGGCTACATCTACCTTAGAAATCAGTTACCCCACTGAGAAAAATGAACAATGATTATCTAACCTGCAAAAACACTACTTTGGCACACATTATCCGCCCAATCAGTGTGGACTCGAAATGGGGTAGAAGAAAAAAAAGGGTCGGCCAAAGGAGAATCCACATTTCAGAGGCGGACTCCCTTTTCCCAGCAGAAATTAACCCAATAGTTGACTTCCCAAAATGTTCGACTCAGAGAATCAAAGATAGGACCAGAAGCATTGTAATTTGTACTTAGGTTAGATCCTTCCAAGTATTTGACAACACTGAATTACTCATGCTTTGAACAAGAGACGAGTACAATAAAGATCACCACACATCACATTGCATGAAAATAGTAAATCGCGAACTACCTACGCAAGCGAGAGACACGAGAGAAGTAGATACCTGCACAGAAGATGCTCTGGTTGCCCTTCAATTCTGCATAGCGAGAAAGCTACAGAACATAATTAACTTCACAATACGCAAGAAACTAAGACTCCCCTAAAAGAAATTCAATTTATGGAATCGAAAACAACTTTTCGCACAAGCCACAGCAATAACGCCAGATAAATCTAGTTCAGTTCTAGCAGATAACCAGCAAAGCTCACAATCAACCTAGCCTTCAAAATGCATCGGCGATTATACTCCGGTAGTTACCTTTTGACAGCGAGAGGTCCGAGAACGAGCAACAGCAAAGGAGAACCGTGATACATGGAACCTGTGGAAGGGATCAAAGCATCAAACAGCGACACACCAGTAGGCAAACAAGCAGCTTCCTTCCTACAGAGATCGAACGGAGCCGAACCTGCGTAGGGAGACATCACCGACTGCTTCAACCAGTAGCCTTTGCCAACTGCAGGCGGCACAAACAAGAAAAACAGAAATCGTATCAGAAAATGGACCTCCAAGATTTCAAGGGAGGAGGGGCAGGGGATCGGGGATCGGGAATCGATCGACGGAGCGAAGAGAGGCGGCGTTACGGCGGCGAATGCTGGTGAGAGGACTGGCGACCTCGGGGCGGGTGGACAGGCGGAGGTTCCTGGGGAGGTAGACGAGGGCGAGCCGGAACGCGACCGACGCGACGACCCATGTCCAGAACCCCGAGCGCGCGCGCTTCTGCTTCTTTGTCTCCGTCTTCTGCTTCGTCGTTTCTCTCTCCTCCATTTTCGCCGTCGTGGTTCAACGCGTTGGCATCGGGCGCGTAGGCGGAGGCGGAGGAGGCGGGGGCGACGGACTCCGACGCCGACGGAGGCAACCGGCGGAGGGGCGTCGGCGTCGGGGTTTGCTGGAAGAGAGGCGCGACTTCGAGGACGAAAGAGAGAGAGAGAGCGGACTAGAGGTCGCGAGAGGGAGGCGGAGGGGCGTCGGCGTCAGAGTCGGGTTCAGGGGAGGAAGCGGAGGCTGCATCGGCGTCGGCGTCGGCGTCGGCGTCGGACGACTTCGCGGAGGGGGGAGAGAGAGAGCAGAGCGGACGTCGCGAGAGGGAGGAGGAGGAGAGAAAGTGAGAGAGTGAGAGAGAGAAAAAATTGCAGAAAATTCAATCCAGGAGAGCGAAATCTTTTGGGCGGGAGTCGTGACCTGTCTTTTCTTCTTCAGCGAGCCGAGCCAAGCCGAGCCCGCCCCTCCATTTTCCAGCGGGTCCCATAGGACGCGTGTCGATCTCTGAGTGGTAAGCGCGCACCACGTCAGCAGATGACGTGGCGCGCACATACCACTGAATATTTTCTCTTGAAAAGAAGGGTATGCGATGATGACAAGTGGAATGAAGCGAAGGAGCAAATTAGAAAGTGGATTTTTTTTCTGCGAATCTTTCTTGCTTTTTCAAAGGAAAAAGCAGCCTTCCTTAGCAAAGGCATGATGACCACCGCCAAATCATGCATGTGCTTTCAATTCACTTTGCTCCAATTTTTTTATGGTAGCCTACCGTGTCACATCAATCACAATTTTTTTTTTTTTTTAAAGGAGGAGTTTGAACGGAAAGTGAACTACTTTGGGCCTTTATCTACAATCACGTTGGGGGGTGGGGGTCACGCTTGTCGCGAGTCCATCCAGAAAATTCGTGATGAGCAAATATTTATGCTGGTGATATAGAAGGAATTTTACGTACAAAAACTTATGATGTCGTTTTTTCTGCTCCTTTCTTCATGACTTTGTAGGGATACGTATCAAGCCTAAGTTGGGACATATTCTTCCTCAATTATTGCATGAGATTGACATCCCAATTTTTCATTGGGATATCCCGATCATAAAAGGCTCCTTCTACAATGAATTATGTTTGTATAGTTCTCATTTGGATAATGTATCGCATATTTTGCTTTTCATTTTTTTCCTCAATTGAATCACAATCTTATTGACTAATGACATCCTCGATGATGTCTATCACTTGGATTAATTAGACATTGTAGCAAAAAAAAAAAAAAAAAAAACAGAGTCAGTATTACGAGATGAATATTTGTTATTGACTTGATGTTGAAGCTTCAAAATGTAATGAAGCACTTGAACTTTTTGGTCAACGTGGCCCTCTTATTTTTTATATTTGTTTTGACAGGTTATGTTGAGTTTAATAGATCAATTTTAATTGGAGAGGCCTAACATATCTATCAGTTGCAACATAGATATAGTTGTTGCAAAAGATAGTTAAAATTCTTCAATGAGATATGTAATAATGCATTCACAACTTTATAAGTTTCTTATAATTTCTTATATTTCCTATATCGTGAGCACCATGTAGAAAAAAATTATCAAATATACTTGTGTTGGTACCCAATTTTACTCCTTTTCTCCCCCAAAAAGTGTGTTAAGCTAGTCCATTTACTCAAGTGGTTGCCCACGCAATAGGAGAATTTCAAATAAAGTGGACAGACATGGTGCCATTTCTTTTGAAGAACATTAAAGAAACTGAAGAGGCAGATGGACCATCGCACCCTTAATCTTTGAGAGTCATCTTTACTTTTTCTTATACTTTCATTTCCTTGTAATTTCATTTCGATGTAATTTCAATTTCAACTCTTTCAGTTGATTGTAATTGCAATTCCAATACAATTAACATTTTCTCGTGTTTAGATTTGTGGAGTTTCATTACTCCATCTAAAGCCACATTCATGCACTTTTTTGCTCAACTGTGAAATCGAGGAGCATTTTCGATGGCTGGCAGCTTCGAAGTGACTAAGTTTTAGGAAGTCACTTAATAGTTTAGCCCTAATTTTAGCTCCGAATATCTTGGTCCTGTGAGGCCGAGTTTTCGACCGGAGATAAGAAATGACTCCTTATCTCCATTCAAGAAGATCATACGATTATTAGCAAAGTAAGCGAGTGAGTAAATAGCCAAACAAAAGCGTGAGTGCGTAAACTCGATTTTCTTGTGCGCAAATCTCCAAAATCTTCTACAGAATTTTAGTGAAAACTTGCATTGTCATCACAAAAAAATAGGAGGAGACGGGATCGCTTGGTCTTAATCCATTCTACCCTCTGAAAAAGCCAGCAAGCTCCCCACTAACAATTATAGAGTATTATATAGGAGAAGTAATTGCATCTTTCCGCCCGAGTCAAGGATACAGTGTGGGAACACCAATTGCAGTCAAGAGATTCAGAAAAAGGCAATAATAATAAAAAAAAACAAACAAAACCCTTTAACCTTCGTAAGTCAATAAAGCAGTGGGAACGCAATCTGTCTGTAGGTTTTTGGTTTGAAATAAGGGAGGGTTCATGCATGTGGTGCTTGGAAAGTAAAGCGTCGGTGCCTTGTCACCTTTTTTATCAAAACAAACAGCCTTTATCCTGTTGTGGCCCTAGGTGGAATATAATGTGGGGCACTGGAGAAAATCTCAATACAAACGTAGCGACGGCAACGATGATTTCAGAGTCCAAAATTATCGACTTGTCGAATTTATTCATAATTCAGTTAATAATAAATGAATGTTAAATAAATATTTGTATCGATCATAACTCGAATTAGCATGGCAAATGTGATCTACAATGAAGAAAAGTTGCACTCGCAAATCATTAATTTTTTCAGCCACATGATACATCCACAATATAATATTACTAAAAGATCTCACAATATCCTGTGTTTTAGGGCAAAGCAATCTATTTCACCCTTTTGAAATCTTATAATAAATATTCAAGTACAACAAATATAACTTTAAGTAATAAGAAACATATCTGAGTGAGCTTTATCATCATCAATTTTGAATTAAGGTCAACATACAACTAGTTCTGTAAGTTTTTAGGATAGTTGTGAAAATTTCTTTCATGTGAATGCAACATGTATAAGCCTTTCAAAGTCACTTCAGTCAAAATCACGAGTAAAAAAAGTACGTGACTTTTACTATGAAAAAAGTGAAAGCATTGACGACACTACTTCAACTCATCAAGCTCATGGTTTCAATCTTCCATACATATCATATGTATAAATAATAGATAAAGCGCACGTAATTAGCCCCTCTAAATATTTCATTTTCTCAAAAACTAGTAATAATATAAAAGAAAGTAGAAAATTTTCAAATCTGGTGTGCGAATGTACTAGGACATGAAACCAAAGTTAGATCATACGTGGAATAAGAGAAAGATGAAAATTTTCAAATCTAGCTTGTGAACGCATTTGGATCGATTAAATCAAAGTTAGAGCACACGTGGAAACATAAATATTAATATCTTTGTATAGGATCATCGTGACGATCCACTAGACAAAGTGACTCAACAAGTAATAACTGTTGAAGTGTTCATAAGAACCACATCACATGAGGCATGAGAAACATACAGTAAGAATCACGTGCTATGTCGTATTCCATCGTATAAGTTTTGCTCTAGAAGAATGTCGCAACTTAGGACAGATAGCAATTCGAACTTCCCAACGTACCATCATCGGCAAACAGAGTTTCTCGAATAAAACCTTGTGCTACGAAAAAGCCTTAAATATAGAATTGAGAGCCAAGTGACAATACATGAAATTTATGTTACTCGGCCGAAGGTCTACCCTCATAAGCTAACGATAAGAGCAAAGAATTACGTCTTCGAGCAGGGTGAAAAAGAAAGAGCCATCAAAAACTATCATTAAATCAGGGCGTAGTTAACTTGAACTTATTTGCGCATATGAGTTTTCCAATGAATTATCTTCCTTTGTTTTTCACTTTTTCCTTTTTTCCGAGAGCAAATATTCATTTGAGATTTTGACTAAGCATAAAATATATAAGATATGGACAGAGTTAATGCGAGTGAAGTATAATGTCATAGACCCTAAGCACATATTACAATGTTCAATTTCATCTAGTACGAATCAAGATCATCGTGTGTGTCTGATACAAGTAAAAATGGGTCAATACATTGACATTATTTTTAAGTAAATCATTGAAAGTAATGTTAGGGGTCACAATTTGATTCCCATTTTTTTTTTACCACATCTCATTTTAAGAGGTTTTTAATGTCAATGTGAGTAACATATAATAGATTTATCACATAAACTCGCGATCTTGCATTAAAGAAAATAAATCAATGATTGAAGAAAAGCAATTTTGCACATCGGCGATGCAAAACCAAATTAGAGGAAAGTGGGCAGAAAAGTAATCAAGGACCATGCGAGGCCCATGAGGTACAAGTAGGTATTGGATTCTTGATCAGCTTCCTTTACACCATGATCAAGATCGGGCTTGTCATGATGCTCGCCGACGACATGTAGTTGTTTGTCTCGGCGGTGCCGCAGTATCTTGGCTCTCCAGTGGCAAAATTTGTATAGATTTGAGGGAGACATGAGTTCAATTCTTGAATGTGAGTTGAAGAATTTCATTTTTTGGTTACTTTAACAAAATTTTTAGAAAAAATATGATTTGACCAACGTATGAAATAAGAGGGCGTACGTGAGGGCTAGTGTACTTTAATGTGCACATAAGAAGAAAACAAAAACAAACTCAAATCGATAGAACTTTCGAGTTAGTCGTAGTTATATTAAGCAAAATAAAAGAAAGAAATAAAAGAAGGACAACAACTCTTGATTGCGAATGCCATTTCCGGGAAGCCACAACCAAGTATTTTATCTTGGAGGCAATGGAGTATAAGTTAACTTAGTTGATATCCTTAGTTAATAATATACTGGAAGGGAAATAAATGCAAATAAGAAAAGAAGTGATTGGTCCCACGGCCATTGACCGGTCAAATAGACAAGCTTCGACCAAATAAATTTTCTTTTGCCCAAAGCTTTGACCAAACAAATCACTAACCGTTTAATTTTGATGGCGCTTGTATCGAAACAGATATAAATGTAAGTAAAAGAGTAGGTGCAGACGAAGCTTAATAACTTTCCTTTGGATGTCCCGCTTGTTTCTGCTTGTTGGCTAGGTATTCTCCATGACTTCCATCTTGACAGGCAATTACAAGGTCGGTGTTCGGAGTTTCAGTGGGCCATGAAACATCTGAAGGGGAAAGCATTGCATGATATGAAGCTTCATCAACATAATTCTTTTGATGTTGAACAGATCAAACAACATATTATCTTATGCTGCTTATTTGTCCTTTTTAGATTTAATACGAATTCATTCTTTGATTTATTTTTGAGCATGTAGTAGGTTAGTTGCTCCCCCGCTTTTTTCCAGTCGAATTTATTCATACCTACCCATAAAAAAATAATGAGGACTTGAACAATTGAAGTTAAATGGGGCCTAAGTTAGAGGCTTCCTAGCTTACACGCTAATCTCCCGTGACGTCAGGACATACAAGAAGAAGGGTAGTGCGGAGAAGGGGGTAATGACAATGAAAGGGGAGCAGGCGGGGCAACTGTAACGGGACGTCCCTGTCCATTTACCGGAGTCATTATAGTATAATCTAAGAGTAGTCATTAAATAATTCACTATGGACCGACCAGAAGGCAACCAAGACCATGTGAGGTCAATGACGCCAATTGAAGCAAAAACGCATGAGGGCTGGTATAATCTAATGTGCACAAAAAAAAAAAAAACTTAAAATAATATATTTTTCTAGTATTCATGAATTGTTATTCATAATTTGCAAAAAGAAAAAAAGAAAAAAAAAGAAAAAGAAAAGAAAACTGAGTGGTTGTTTTTTTTTTTTTTTTTGGTCAGAACTGAGTGGTTGTTTCGAATGCCATTTCCTGAGTATTTTATTGGGGAGCTAACGGAGGCCATGCATCTGAAAAGGACCTTATAGTAGTATTGTTTGTTGACCTACTAAGAAGAAAATCATGCATCAGTAATTCTAGGGATGAACTGATGAAAGATTCCACTGCTAGAATTTGGATTGCGTTTCGATTGTCTTCTTGAATTGAAATCTGATTCTTTGACGGAGCCTGATCTATTTTACTCTGATCTATTTTTAGCAATTTCTTATCTGTTAATTTTTTTTTACGTATTTTGCTTTTAATTGGTCTTTTTTTTTTTTTTTTTTAGACAAGAATTCGATTGCTTCTTGTGCATTAAAGGATTTCATTTTTTTGGTCACTTTTAACAAAATAAAAATTATAAACCGACCAACTTTTAAGTCAAAAGCGCGTGCATGAGGATTAATATACTTCAATGTGCACATAAGGAAAAAAAAAAACAGACTCAAAATGATTTATCTTCTTCATAGTCACGAATTGTTGTTTATAATTTGAAAATATAGAAAAAAAAAGGACAAAAACTTATTGGAATATCCGAGCCTTTCCATTGAGGGGGCCAAGACAGAGAGAATATGAGAGCAAAAGACTATCGTATCTGTAACAAGAAATAATCATTTCTTTTTATTAGAATTCAATATCGAGGTCCATGTAGATGCTGATGCTGAAGTGTAGAGCCAAAGTTGATGGATGGGGGTATCGGAAAGAAGTAAAGAAAAATGGCACAGCAGGCTTCTTGTCTTTTATCTTTTGACATCGCAACATTGAATGTGATGTGGAATTGGAACAATTTATCATGACATTATTTTTTATTGAGTCTTTTGGATTTATAGTTTCTCAGAGGAACACAGGATTTTTTTTTTTTTTTTTGGTCGATCCTACTCTATTCCTACTCTAACTCTTACTCTCAGACTTTTATCCTACCTCATTGCATTTGGATTGGATTATCAATCCTAGATTTACCTAATACCAATTTGGATACTTTTAAAAGGATTTCTTTCCCTGGAGCCAATCAATTAACCAGAAAATTGACCTCCAACTAGGACGATATGAAATCATAATCATAAAAATTTATCTTATGCTGGCCGGTCAAATTCACAATTCAACGTGGACATTTATAATATTTAAAGAGAAGTCATGCATGCCGAGAAAGATGAAATGGTGAACAAACTCCTTCAAACAAAATACTAAGTCTTTAGGCAACTCACTACTCATTGTCAACCTCCTCTGTTTCCTGATTATGATGGCTTCTTCTTCTTCCGAAAAGAGAATGCGTTCTCAGGTCTACGTGAGTTTCCGAGGTCTGGACGTTCGTTGGACCTTCTTCAGTCATCTCCTCGCAGCTCTAGACCAAGCGGGAGTATCCGTTTACAAAGACGTTGAAGACACCGAGAAGGGAAAGCAGGTACGAACCGCTCTGAAGAAGGCGCTCGAGGAGTCGCACGTTGCGATCGTCATTTTCTCCGAGAACTATGCTTGCTCGCGGTGGTGTTTGAGTGAATTGGTGAGACTCATGGAGTTGAGGGCACAGAAGGACTTGATTGTGTTGCCAGTCTATTACCATGTGGAACTAGCCGATGTGAGACTGAAGACATGTAAGTATCGTGACGCTATACGGAAACATGAGTGTATGGAGGGTTCAGAGACAGTGAATAGATGGAAGAAAGCTCTTTTTGAGGCCACCGAGTTGCGCGGGTGGGAATTGGCTGACCGGTAAGCAGTAATTTTGCCCCGAATTCTAACTCTTTCTCTCTCACGCGAACAACTCTCATCAGACACTCACACCACACGGAGCACACTTAATCGGCCCACGAAACAGAACACCATGTGCAAGCGTTTGCCTTCTCCAAGCCTCCGCTCTGCCGCCCAAGTGCTCACGTCCCCGCGTCGCCCAGCCGTGGAACCTCAGCCCCCCTCCGTCTCTGCCCCAGATTGGCCGTAGTTGCTACCCTCCGGCGATGATCGCCTGAGGCTGGCTACGACCACTGACTTTTGTCTATCACAGACTTGAGGGACAAAAGCAGAGAACTAGAGGTGCGACAACGGTTAGGATAGGCGACGGTGATAGGCAAGCCACGATGGTGGGGACGGGATGGCAGGGCGAATGCGATGACGGCGATCACGGCGCAGTGGCAAAGGCGTAGGGGAGAAGAGAACGCGTGGGGAAAACTTTTGTTTACGGTAAAGTGAAGAGTGGCCAACGGGTAGGCCTGGGCCTAGGCCCTTTTTCGTTTTTTGACGGCGACCACCGCCCGAGGTCACAAGACCCCGGTGGCGGTCACCTATGTGACACCTGCCGGCCCTTCACTAGCCAGATCTGGTCTTGTTGAGCCGTCGCTAGCTGCCTTTGTGTGAAGAAGATAAACAGTTGCGAAGAGGCGCAAAACTGGAAAATAAAAAAATTAGTTAGGGTAGTTTTGAAAAGAAAAAATATTTTAATCTTAATTTCAGCATTCTATAAATGCTACTTCATAAGGCAAGGTGGGAGTACTACTAGGCCTTTAGCATTCTCAATTTATTAATATTGTCGAAAGTTAGCTTAAAATATTTCCAAACGCACCTTAAATTAAAAAAAAGGGGGAAAAGAAGAAAAAGAAGAAGGCATGTACTTTTGGGTGTGGTACAAATTTAACCATCCTCCTTTAACATCGTTAAAGATGGAGAATATTCCATTACATACCCCAAATCTTCTAGTTTTGCCCCTCCTTATGTTATGTATTTAGGGGCATCTTTTTCTTTTTTCTTTTCTTTTCTAAAGGAAACAAACTATTCTTAAACAGCAAGTTTTCTTCCACTTGTGGTCTAATTTATCAAATGAAGATACCGATCTATATATATGAAAAGAAGAAAGATTTTAATTTTGTCAGTTATTGGAAGTGATGAGATAACCCAATAGATATACTCACCATATTCTCTAGTTAAAACGTTTCAATCATCACAATCCTAACGAGTAACTTCCCAACTATTATCAAAATAATATGCACAATCTTATGATTGAAATATATATTAATAAGGGAAGGGAAACTCCTTACAAATTTTGATACTAGAATAATGATCATTTATTGCATTAGAGATTGTGCTATTTTCTCTTATGTCGGAATTTTCCAATTTGTAATGCTCCTTTTGATTATTCAGAACTTGCAACAATATCCATATGAGATTTTCGTTGAAGATATTAATCAAACTCACTCTCTCTCAAAGTCAGTTTAGATTTCTTAAGAATCTCTAGTTTTTTATTAAAGCATTAATTTACCAACGGAATGGAGTTTACTCACCAGGTTTGGATCTCCACTATTAATGTCAACCGTGTCTGGAACCTGCTTCAACAAATTGAAGTCTAGTTTATGCTATGCTTGTGTCGAGTTTTCAACTTAGTCATCATAATCCTTCCCAATGGAGATAACGAATTACAACGGAGAGTTCCTCTAAAGAAGTGTCAAAATCTATCATATTTTTCTCCTTTTAACGTCAAATTTCCAAGTAATAGAGCTTTCGTCAAGGCGGGAATACATTCCTTAACTTCCCATTATTTAAGGAACTCTCCTCCATTTGCTTTGCAAAATTTTATCGCAATTTTTAGAATTCTTATATATGAAACAGGATCTTTTATGAACCATTTAAGTTGCTGTGTTAGCTTTTGATGAGGTACACCTGGCAACTCTGCATAGATTTTTGTACCTGTCCCTTGAAAGACCATGATCATTGGAATCAACCACAAGATACAAAAACTTGGCATTTTCAAATTTTTATCTGTGATTTTCATCCCCAGATTCAATTTCAAAAATTTTCGGAATAGGATTATAATTCTCACGAATATTTTCCTTCTGATTTATTTTATCACAATCCCATATGGATTTCTCAAGATCTTCATTTTCAATGATGACTTCTTGCCCTTTGTTGCAAAAAAAATGATCGAATAATAAATTAAGTAGAACAAATTAGACAATAGATTTACATGGTTTAGTCAGGATTCATGAGGAAAGTACATAATTTTCTTATAGATCAAGAAATACAACGAAGATAAATCGCACTCAAGTCACTGAAATGCTTAACCTCCAATTACACCCAATAATCTCATTAAGTATTTCATTTTCACGATTCCTCATGAAATAATATTTCAACCTTATAGAGAAATTCACCAAGTGTATCCTAAGATTGTGAAATTATTGACTTGAACATGCATTTCTTGGGTATAATTCACAAGTACACCATGCCTTTGATCGCATGCTGATATTTATTGCCCTTATTCTCGTGGGTTTCAAAACAACTTTATCCAATTTAAAGTCCAAGCCGATATCACTTTCCATTCTTGATCGCCCCAACACGGAAATAATTTCAATCTATAAAATTTGCATTTGAACTTTAATGTACTGGACTTATAAATTATTTAATTCGTCGAGTTGTTCAACGGCTTCAAATATAAGACATATTTGAGCACTATTTGTAATTGGGCTTTGAGTATTTGACCTATTATTCATAGTTGCCTGATGGTTCATCCCAATAACCATTTCTGAATCATATTATACTTGGTGAGTAGGTTTGTTGCCAAATATATCATCATCCATTGATACATGATTTTCATTTCAAGGATTTCTCCTCTATTTCTTTTGTACTCAATCGAACATAACTTCAACTGTCTTTTCAATTGACGATTTTATTTGTTGTTACTTAAAGAACATAAGAAGAATTGACAGCAAAAGCTGTATTTTTTCTTTTTATTCAAAAAACTGAAATTGCTTAAATACAAACTAAAACTTCACCATAAACACATGTTGCCCACTAACTAACAACTTGCTTGGTCCACAAAACCAGCAACAAACTAACAAAATAGCCAAAAAAACATGCAGCTAAACACTCCTACAAGATAGGACTGACCAAGTAAAAACAATGACTAATTAACTCCCTGAAAAACAGGACATCAGCAAATTGACTTAACAAAAAAAAAAAAAAAAAAGATAGTACAGCCTTGATACATCAACACTCTCCTCCTGGATCAAGTACTGCATGCTCCTAGCTTTGCCTCATTGAACTTTCAACATGAAATGACTTAGTGAATATATATGCAATTTGGTTTTATAAACTGCAGTACACTACTTTCACCTCTCCAGCCTTCTGCACTTCTCTCAAGAAGTAATACCTGACCTTAAAATGTTTTGTTCTTCTATGAAATACTGGATTCTGTGAAATGGCGAGAGTAGCTTGATTATCCACATATACTTCTATGTCTTCTTCTTGCTGCAAATGCATATCATCCATCAGCTTCTTCAACCATAATGCTTAATTCACAACTGCAGTAGCTGCAATGAATTCAGCTTCTACAATTGATCGAGCCACTATTTCCTGCTTCTTTGAACACTAGGAAAAACATGCCAACCTAAATGTAAAGCAATAACCTGAAGTGCTCCTCATATCATCCACCGATCCTGCCTAGTCACTGTCAGAATACCCTTGCAACTTAAACTCCTGAACTCTACAAAACTTAATCTCATATGAAAGCGTACCTTTCAAGTACCTCAACACCCTCTTTGTAGCTACCATATGCAACCCATTGAACAATTGAGAAATCTAGATAAGACACTTACAGAAAACATGATGTTTGGCCTAGTTGCAGTGACATACATAAGATAGCCAATCAAACTTCTATAAACTCTTTCATTTGCAAGTTCTGATTCATCCTTCTTTTGAAGCTTTTCCTTCTAACCCATTGGAGTACTCACACTCTTGCACTCCTCTATGTTGAATCTTTTCACGATCTCCTTCAAGTACTTCTTCTGACAGATAAAAACTTCATTCTGAGTTTGCCTTACCTCCATCCCCAGAAAATACAACATCTCACCAAGATCAGTCATTTCAAACATCTTCATCATCTCTTGCTTAAATGCAGTAATCTAAGCACTATTACTCCTTGTCACCAGCATATCATCCACATAAAGAGACACCACCACTAAGTCATATACTAACTTCTTGACATATAGAGTGGATTCATTGAGACTTTTCTTGAAACCTAGGCCTAGCAAGTGCTCATCTATCTTATTATACCATACTTTGGGAGCTTGCCTCAAGCCATAGAGAGCCTTTCTCAGTAAATAAACTTTCTCCTCCTAGCCTAGCATGACAAAGCCTTCTAGCTGCTCAATATAAATCTTTTCTTGCAACACTCCATTCAAAAATGCAGATTTCACATCTAAGCGATACACTTTCTATCATAGTTGAGCTGCCAAAGCAAGAGTTATTCTAATTGTACCTAGTCTTGCCACAAGAGCAAAGGTTTCTAAGAAATCAACTCCCCAAACCTGTGCATATTCCTTCACCACCAACCTGGCCTTATGCTTATTCACTGAGCCATCAAGATTGAGTTTGGTCTTCAAAACTCATTTTACTCCAATCACCTTCCTGTCTTCAGGCCTCTCCACTAGCTCCCATGTCTAGTTCTTTTCTATCATAGTCAACTCTTCTTTTATTGTATTTATCCACCTCTGATCACTTTTAGCTTCCTCATAACCTGCAAGTTCCAAAACAGCCACACCGCACCTCTGATATATATTAGTCAAAGATCTAGTACCTCTAATTGGAACATCATCCACCAACTCGTCAGGTTCCAGTGAGACCTCCTTGTGCTTGCCTTGCGGCTCATTTGTCTAGTCCCATTTCTCGTCTTCCAGGAACTGAACATCCTTGCTAGTGATCACTTTTCCTATCTGTGGTTGATAGATCCTATAAGCTTTTGACACTAAACTGTAGCCAACAAAGATCCTAGGTTCAACTTTCTCTCCCAACTTGTCTCTCTTGACCTGCGGAATATGAGAAAAACACAGATAGCCAAACACCTTCAAATTTCTTCGAATTGGCTTGACACCGAACCAAGCTTTAAAGGGTGTCTTCTTCTCCAATACCCTTGTAGGTAGTCTATTAAGCCAAAAAACTGTTGTGTTTGCCGCTTCTGCTCAAAATTCTTTTAGTGGATTCTTTTCATGTAGCAAACACCTAGTCATCTCCATAATGGTTCTATTCTTCCTTTCACTAACTCCATTTTGCTGTGAATAATAAGGAGCGATAAGCGATGCTCAATTCCAACCTCTTCATAGAAAGAGTTAAATCTCTCGTGAAGTATATTTTGTTCCGTTATCGATCTAATGACTGAATCTTGCAGCCACTTTGGTTCTCAACCTATCTCTTAAACTTCATAAATGCCTCAACAACTTATGACTTTTGCTTCATAAAGTAAATCCAGTACATTCTGGTATAATCATCAATGAAAATAATGAAATACCCACTGCCATTTAGTGAAGGAGTCACTTGTAGACCACATAGATCTATATGAATTTGCTGCAGCTTCTCTACAGATCTCTAAGTGGATTCCTTGAAGGGAAGTCTTGTCGCTTACCTAGCAAACAAGCCATGCATCTTGTGATCTACTCCTTCAGGCTTGGTAACCCAGTTACCATTTCATTCCTCTGCATGAACAGCAAGCCTTTGTGATGAAAGTGCCCCAACCTCTCATGCCATATTTCTGAATCACTGGTCTGACACTTGAATGCCACTTGCTCCTTCTCAAGAGGATTGAGAGAAAAACTCTTTTGCATCTTTGTCTTGAACATGACCACTGGAGTCAAAAATTAAACACTTCTTCTATTCAAATATCACCTTAAATCCCTTTTTTACCAACTGCCCCACACTCGGCAAATTCTGATCAATCTCAGGTATATACATCACATCAAAAACCTGCTTAGTTCTAGTACAACTCTCTATTGCTATAGTCCCTTTACCTTTCACTTCTAAGTACTCCCCATTCCCAATCCTCATTCTTGACTTCAATGACTTGTCAAAGGTCTAAATAGTTTTTCATCATTTGTCATGTGATTTGTGCAACCACTATCAACAAGCCAATTGTCACATGGAATACTAGAGGAAAAACAAGAGGTAACAAACAGTTGATCTACCTCTTGTTGGTGCGGCATGTGCCTCACCTTACTGCTGATCTCCCTTCTCTTTGCAGAACTTCTCAATGTGTCCACGCTTATGACATTTTTTGCACCTTACATCTAGCCTCTTCCAGCACCTTACATCTGGCCTCTTCCAACACCTAAAGTGTAAATGATTATGTTTTCCACAATGCTGACATGAGGAATACCTTCCTCAATTGTTCTTGAAGTTGCCTGCACTATTCTTTCCTGTAGCAGCTTCTGAACCACTACTGCCATTTCCTTTCTTCCCTTTCCACTTCTTGCCTTTCCCTCTTACCTTTTGTTGTTCTTTGGCCTGTAAAGCTCCTTTTGTACTTCCTTCCAACCTCATTAACTTCCTTAGCTCTTGTGATTGCAAAACACTCAGCAATTCTGCCAACTTGACCTGAGACAAATCATTGGTATTCTCCAAAGAGGTAATGGATGCCTCAAAACTTTCGGGCAAAGAGACAAGAATCTTCTGCACTAGCCTATTATCAAAGAGGTCAATGCCTAGAACTCTTGCCTAATTTGCAACGCTTATCAACTTATCAGAATACTCCTTAATTGTCTCAGACTCCTTCATCTGTAGTCTCTCGAATTTTATGATCAGATTTAGCCCCTTCATGTTTCTGATCCTCTCATCTCCTTGATACTCAACTTTGAGGAAGTTCTAAATAGCTTTAGCTGATTCAAAAGCCATAATTCTGCTGAAAATGGCAGGTGAGACAGTAGCATATAAAGAAGAATTTGCCTTTGCTTTCCTTGTTGTCCTCTCCTTGTGATATTTCATTTGATTGATGGTTGGATTGTCAAGAATGGGAGCAACTTCATAATATTGTTGCATAGCTTCCCAAAAATCACAACCCTCTAGATAGGCTTACATTCTCATTGCCCAGGCTTGATAATTTTCTTCATCAAACACTGGTGGAGTCATTGCTAAAAAACCACTCGATCTTGCCTCCATCTTGCCTTTAGCTTCTATGAATGTAGACACACCTCTCAATCAATCTCACAAGTCACTCACAGCCCCTTTAGATCAAGAGGGCTCTGATACCAGTGTTGTTTCTTAAAGAACATAAGAATAATTGATAGCAAAAGCTGTATTTTTTATTTATTTATTCAGAATACTGAAATTGCTTAAATACAGACTAAAACTTCACCATAAACACACGTTGCCCACTAACTAATAGCTTGCTTGGTCCACAAAATCTGTAACAAACTAACAAAATAGCCAAAAAAACATGCAGCTAAATGCTCCTTCAAGATAGGACTGACCAAGTAACAACAACGACTAATTAACTCCTAGAAAACAGGACATCAGCAAACTGACTTAACAAAAAAAAAAAAAAAAAAAAAAAAAGCTAGTGCAACCTTGATACATCAGCATCATTCTTTTGCAAGTCTTTCATTGTTATTGCTTGCTTCATCTAATTCGATAGCTTGGGTAGCTTATATTATCCTCATCTCTGTCGTTTGTCATGTTAGAATGCCGGCGGCCACAATAGTCAAAGAGGTCGTCGAAAGGATTTCTGAACTGAAAAAATTTGATGTGTTCCTGAGCTTTCGGGGTAAGGATGTCCGTGAGAACTTCGTTAATAATCTGAACAAGGCCTTAGTTGAGAAGGGCATAAATACTTTCATGGACAGTGAGAGCTTAATGATGGGCCAGGATTTCCCACCGGCACTAAAAGACGCCATCGAACAATCTCATATGTACATCGTCGTTTTCTCAAAAAACTACGCTGAATCTTGGTGGTGTCTGAAGGAGTTGGTGCAGATCCTAGAGAGGAGCAAAGGAAAACAGTTGATGCTTCCAATATTTTATCAGGTGAAACCGGGGGAAGTGAGGGAACAGAAACAGAATTATGATAAAGAATGGGGCAAGCATGAGATCGAGTTTGGGAAGCGCAAGGTCAATAAATGGAGGGTGGCTCTCACCGAAGCTGCCAATATGCAAGGAAGGCATTTGCCGGATGGGTAAGATTTCAAACTCATTTACCTTCTCCTTTCAGATATAATGTCTACTGTCTAGGAGGGGAAGTGTTGAGACTTGAGTAGCTCAATGCCTAAGGAAAGGTCCCAGCAATCGACCAAATCAGCCTACCCTATTACATCGACCTTATTTTTGTCGGGTGCAGGTGAAGGGAAATTGCATTCAAGTTCTATTATCATTTTAGACATATGTTTCGAGTGGGAAAGAGAGCTTGAAATTCAAAATATGCCCTGTAAAGTTGAGTCCAATGCATCCTTTTAGAAATTGCCCGCCTATTATTTATAAAATATATCAACCTAAATAAAGTGATTTGTTCTGTATTCAACAACACCGATGTATCCACTATCCAGCAAAAGTAAAGTTATACAGCAAAGTCGTCAATATGAGCTGAAGAGTATACATCTAAACTTGGATTTCATTGCTCTACTGAGTAGGAGCATATGCTTTGCTCATCCCCCAAATTGAAGCGGCCAATATATATGTTTTAGTAATATAAAATAAATTTTATTGCTACAAAAGCCCTTTTTAGCTATTAAGGACTGAAGTGAATCGGAAACTTTTGGCACCGTGAATGTGCTCCTCTTCCTGGATTATGATGTTCACTTCATGCTAATTGATGGCTATATCTCATAATTATCCAAATCTCTCTCGCTCTTTTGTTTCGACAGGACTGAAGGTGATTGGATCCCTCACATTGTCAAAGATGTACAGAAAACGATGGCGAAGATCAAACCAAAGCCAAGATGAAGATGCTCACAATGTTAGTTTGGTAAGATAGAATAGTGATTTTCACTAGAGAGAGTGTATGTGACGCTGCCGCTTGAGCTAAAGGTCACTAATATGTTAGAATTTGTCTTTTAGTGTGCAAGATTTTTAGTTGTTTGAAATTGTTGTTGGAATTTGTCTTTTAGAGTGTTTACATAAAAAATTTGGCGACCCATTTAATTATTTATTAATTAATATCATAGAACATTAGGGATTAATTTTTAACCCACAAATAAAAAAATTCTCATTAAATTGCATAGCATACAGGCATTAGGGTTAATAGTGATAGGATCAATTTAACTCTTATTATTATTTTTTAGAAAGAAAAGAGAAAAGAAGATGAGAAAAAAAAAAAGAAGGACCGCCCCGAAGCCAAGCCGGCCCAGCTCTTTTCTTTTTCTTTTTTCTCTCCCCCCTTCTTTCTGGCCTGGGCTGGGGCCTGGCCCAGGCCCATTCTTCCCATTCCCTGGTCCGACCTTCTCTTCTTCCCTCTTCCCCCTCCCCTTCGTCCTTTACGCTCGGCTGTGGCAGAGAAGGACGGCACGGAAGGGACGTCCAGAGCAACAGAGAGCGTCGCGCGAGACGTTCGGTCGGAGGCAGGCCGGCACCGGCAGCTGGCACGGCAGGAGGCCATGCGCACCGGTGCTTAAAAGCGAGAGAGGGGCGTGAGTCTTAGTGGGGATTTTGGGTTAGTCGGACAGAGAGTTCCGAAAGAGAGGGAGCCGCGAGTGAGAGTTCGAGCGAGAGCAGCCGAGAGAGGGAGAGGGCCGAAATTTAGCCCCGGTTGAGCGTCGTCCAGCCTTCCTGGACGCAAACCGTGGTCCCCAGCCGGCTCCGACTTTGGTGACTTGAGTTTTGGCTTCGATCCGTCGTTTTCCCGAAGATCCTGGCTTGGCGACACTAAGACGGTCGGCCATGGCTTGATGCGTGTTAAGAGCGGCTTCCGGATGTTGTCGCCAAGCCAGGTCGGGGCCCGTGCTCGTTCCTTTTTTTTTTTCTTGCTGCCTCCCGCTTGATTTTAAAGAGCTAAGCAAGCTCGATTTCCTTAGTCCTCACCCACGTTGGACCCGAATGAGTCGGTTTTTCTTAAGTTTGAACGTTTTTCGCTGATTTCTTTTGAGTTTGGGTGTGAGTTCGAGGTCGGAAGAAGTACATATTCGCTCTCCAACTCGCTGCCCACTACATGTTCGAAGAAATGCCTGAACAGAAGTCCGTCCAATTTAATCTCAGATTCTGACTTGTTTAAGGGGCATTCGTGTTTGTTCTGCTCAGTGCAAGATTGTTCTCGATAATTGAGTGCATTTTCAGTCAAAAATTTCGTTTCCATCGAGTCCGAATCTCTTGAAACTTTCAGTTGCCTTTGCTTGGTGCTTTGATATTGTCCTTGTGATTATTCTTGGAGTTGTGATCGCAATGTTCGGAGGAGTTGGAGGAGTTGGCCTGGCGACAAGCGGGTGGTAAACGATGGTGAGGTTTCGTTTAATGCTTGAGATGGCGGTCCATAAGCGGCGCTTTCTTTTGGTGATCGCAAGTTTTAATATTAAGAATTGACGAATTCGTGTTCTGGGGAGTGGGGAAGTTGAAGAGAGCTAAGGAAGAAGCCCACGTGAGGAAGGCGAAGAGAGATTAATAAGAAATAGTAAAAGAAGACAGAAGAAAATAAAAGAAAGCTGGAAAATAGGCTATGTGGACCTGAAGGGGAAAGAGAGAAAATAGTTAGGTGGGCTTAAGTGGTGTTTTACTAATTTTGGGCTCTATCTAGCAAATGTGAAAGTGGACTTGCGTTGGTGCCCTTTTGGGTTCAAGTTAGTTTGATGGATCTGGGCTTGTTTCTAATTGTGATTGGAGGGCTCATTCTTGGGCTTCTCTCATTAGAAGCGGATTGGGCTCAAATAAATGAGCCAGCTTCATTTCTTAGCTTTTTCCGGTTTTCGTGACCAGGCCCGAAAGTCCACAATAGACCAGGTTCGAGCTGGGCCCTAGGGTCCAGCCCAGGTTCCTATTTTCGGATTAAAAATTAATTTTAAAAAATAAAAATTCCGTATAAATTTTATTTCCTTTAAAAATTAGGAAAAAAAGCTTTAAAATTAAGTTTTGAGTAGTTTTCTCTTAAAATGCGTGAGAATCCTTGATAAAAAATTGTGCTCAAAATTGAACAAGCTTTAGGGTTTCACGATTTGAATATTTTTAGAGGCGAATTATAGGATGTCGTTTGCCCATTTCGATTTCGATTATTATGTGATTGCGCACTTTCAATACATAAATTATCCACGTACCAAAAATAAGTTATCAACCTATTTATATGTTTGCCATTGCAAATAGATCTTCCTAATTAAATTGGGAAAATTATCAAAAATATCCTTAACTAATTGCACTTATTTTAATTCAGTTCTATAATATTTCAATTTAGCGAACTTAGTCATAAACCTTATGAAAATTTGTCAACTCAATCCTAAACCTTTTAATTATGATAATTTAGGGCGCGTTTGGTAACGATTACATTCTAGGGGCGATTCGATAAGAATTGATTCTTTTTGATTACGTTCGGGAACCGATTAGTAAAAACACGTGTTTGGTAAGCTGTTCGAAATTTTTTATTCGGAATAGAATTGCGTTTGGTACCGTATTAATTGATTTGTTCCAAATTAATTTCTTTTGATTTTTAAATAAATTTTAAATAATTTCTTTTGATTTTTAAATAAATTTTAAATAATTTCTTTACTTTTTTTTTTTTTTTTCCTTTTCTTTTCTTTTTTTCTTTTTCTTTTTCTTTTTTTCCCATTTTTCCTATTCTTCTTCTTCTTCATTTGGCCGGTCGTGGGGGCGGCCTAGACGAGGGGCGGCGACGCTCACGGGCGAGCGCCGGCCCTCGGCGAGGTCGGCCTTCGTCGGCCGAGCCTCGGGCTGGGCGGGCGAGCTCGCCCGGCCCGCCGAGGCTCGGCCTCGCCGGATCCGGGCGAGGCCGAGCCTCGCCGGTGGCCGCCGGCCTCGCCCGGCCTCGGCGAGGCCGGCTTGGCCACCGGCGGGGGCGGCGAGCCTCGCCGATGGCGGGCGAGCCTCACCGGCAGGCGGGCGAGGCTCGCCCGGCCACCGGCGAGGCTCGACCTCGCCGATCCGGGCGAGGCCGAGCCTCGCCCGGCCGGCGAGGCTCGCCTGGCCACCGGCGAGGCTTGCCCGGCCGTCGGTGGCCGGGTTGGCCTCGCCGGTCCGGGCGAGGCCGGCCCACCGGCGAGGCCGGGCCTCGCCAGATCCGCGAGGCCGAGCCTCGCCGTGGCGGGCTTGCCTCCGCGAGCTCGCCGGACCTCGCCCTGGCCGGCGAGCCTCCGCGATCTCGCCGGACCAGCGGCCGGCGGCCGGCCCGGACCCGGCGGCGGCGGCCAGCGGCGGACCGGCAGCGGCGGCGGGCGGCGGCAGGCGGCGGCGGCGGCGGACGCGGCGGGCGATGGCGAATGGCAACCGAGATGATAAAAAGAGAACAACAAGGTTTTACCGTTTTAATTCTTTTCGATTCTCTTCCGAGAATCAAATTTTTTAGATTCTCAAACCTTGTCCTAAAAGCTGTTTAGGGAACAAAAATTTTACCAAACGCGTTTCTCGTCCCAAACCGATTGCTAGGGGAACAAAAAATCAGAAATTATTCTTGTTGGGCAAGTTGCCAAACGAGCCTTAGTTTTAAACATTTTTTTATGAATTGCCAATTTAGTTGTAAACCTTGATGAAATTGGATTTAGTATAAAATGGCAAATCATCCAAAAGTGCACAACTAAGATGTTTAGGTTTGAATTGGCAAATCGTTGAAACCTTTGCCAATTCTGCGTGAGGATTCGCGTGCCCCCACTTTGGCCGTTGAGGGCTTCATGGCCATTGCCTAGAGATGGCGAGGCCCTCGCCAGGCCCATGGCCGGCGACGGGCAACCGATGACCCTTGCCGACCCTCTCTCAAAAATCGTAAAATATATATTCAAAAAAAATATTAGAATATTATTAACAAATATCCACGTCAGCACCGACTATTCATGTTAGCAATTTTTGGCTAATTTTTGCTGGATGGACTCAACTGATGAAATTTAAAAAAAGGCTTACGACTCAATTGAAAAAAAATTGAAAAATGTAGGACTGGATAGGTAAAAGTGTAATAGATTTAAGACGTTTTGGAAAATTTTCCCTCAATGCCATTGTACACTCAAAACATATTTTAAAAAAAAAAAAAAAAAACATATAAGTATTTTTCATTATTTAAATTGGACATAATTAACAGCTGTATTTATTTGCACTTATTAAACAAGCTTTAAAATTGGTTTTTCCTTCTTCCTTTTGCACTTTTGTCCCTAGAAGAATTTGTTATATATCTGCTCAATCATTTCCAATTCAAAATTCCATATCGATACAAGGTTTGCCATTAGGCTACTAACGTGCCAAGAGAATTGCTAGATGCAACCATTTCAGAACATTCATGGCTCAAAAATTTCAGTAAAAAAGCATGATATATATAGTTTCCAACTTTTCTTTTGATATTGCCCAAGGGCATGCACGGTGGGCAAAGGTTATCGCCCAAGGGCATCCAAGCGATGGACGACTCCTTTGGGGTACGAAGAATTAGGAGTAGTACTCATTATGTGCCAAAAACTGAAGTATGCCTTAGTTTTTCCAATACTATTTTATGTTTGGATTTAATATCATCACACGTAAATGTTTTGTGTTGAATCTGTCATTATCTACATCAAATCCATATTGCAACCATCTACCACGTGTTGATATACATGCATTATAGTAACGAAGGGTCATTTTGGGCTAGGGGTACCAATTTGAGATGTTTGTGAGGCAGAAATTAGTCAAAAATGTGTCATGGGGACCAGTTTGGGGTCTTTAATGATATTAACCCTCTCTATTAATCAGAGGATAAATATGCTAATTCCATATAAGCTCTAGAAAGAATTTCATTGATGTGTATATTAATTTTGTTATAATTTTCTGCGCGTGTTTTTTTCTCTCATGCGAAAAAGTCATGTCAATATCAACATTCAAAATAGTAAATATAGTCTTATCCATGTGATGCACGGGCATCATACTAGTTTTCTATAAAAGTCAGTGCCATTAACTTATTGGTAAGCTACGTAATGAGATAGTTTGTAATTTAAAACTATGTGGTAACTTAAAAGTATTGGTTATTTACCAAAGCATTACTATTTAACCCCTAAAAAAATATTAGTTAACTAATTAATTACATAGCATATAGATTTATGTGCATTTGCATTTTTTACATTTATTGGACCGGTGGTGGATGGGTTTGAATTAGTGGTTTTGAGCTTTAAATTGACAGGCCGGAACGAGCAAATTGGCATAAGCCCTTTTTTTATGATCGAAAATTATCTTGTGAAAATAAGAATTTAAAATTTTCCGAAATATGATGGAATTCTTCGGATAGAGCAAGTGGCAAAACGAATATTGCGTTCGGCAAAACGAATATTGAATTTGGAAAAAAAAAATCTTTGTGGGTATCAATTTGAAAAAATTAAAAACCCTAATTCGTGGCTTATAAATTGGTTAAAACATATAGGGTTTGGGGGGCCACATATATTGAATACACGGCTATTGTGAGAAAAAAGCTCTTTCGTTGGGGGACTCCTCTAGGGTTCAAAGAAGAGAGAATAAAAAGAGAGGAAAAAGGTTTTGGGGTGTTGTCCTTCGTCGACACAAAAGAAAAGCTGCTGAGGGAAGGGAAAAGTCAGCAGGTCAGAGAAAAACCAAAAGGTAAGAAAGAAGAAGAAAACGGAAACGGAAACGGAAGAGAGAGAAAACACAGTAAAAAGCAAGTTTACCGTGCTTCTTCTTCGGTGATCCCTTCGTCATCCGCTCAGCCTCGCGACACCGGCAGATCTGAGCCGCCGAACTGCACTGCTCCGAGATCCCGTCGCGCCTACCGCCGCCTGCAGAGCCCTCGAGTCGCCACCAAACCAGCGCTGCTGTCACGCCAGATCCGGAAGCCCCCCAGCTCGCCAGCCTCCGCCTTTGATCGACGCCCGCATTCGGAGTCTCGCCGCACCATTGAGACCCCGATAACCCAAGCTTTCGCTTCTGTTCCGCCCTGCGACACCCGCCTCTGCAGCAGATCTCGGGCCGTCCTCAGCACCGACCGCCCCTGTTTCTGCTCCGCCCACCTTCTGCTCGCGTCCAGCAGCCAGAACACTGCGCTCGAATCAGCCACCGAGCCCCGACGCCTGCTTTGCCGCGATCAGTCCTCTGCTCGAGTACCCGCGTCACCCCTCCGCGCCCAACGCCGCTCCTCAGCCGCGAATCGACGCTGCCACAGCCGCCAAGCGCCCTGCCGCTGGGCTGCCGGATGCCACCAGATCCGAAGCTCGAACGACTCCCCTGCTGCCCGAGCCTTTCGCCGGCGCCGTGCCTGCAACTCTCCGACCCGACGCCCCTGCCTTCGCCGTGGATCTGTCCGGCTGCCTCTCCGAGCGAGCTAGTCACAGCAGCTCGCTCTCTGCCGCCTGCTGCCGTCCCTGGCCGGAGTCCCCGCGCCGGAGCTCCGACGACCGCGACCGGCGACCGACGGTGACCCCACTACAAGCCGCACGAGCCCAAGCCTTGCTTGGAAGAAAAAGCAAAAAAAGGAAAAAGGGAAAATCAGTTTAGGTAGTTTTGTTCTTATTTTACTTTATTTTATCTTTTTTTTGTTAGTATAATTATTCCTTTAATGTATAATTGAGATTCCGACATGAAATAGCTCCTCAAATTAGGGATTAACAGTCCGATTTTTGCGCCCGAAATCCGACTCACAATCTCTTGCAAAAATTGTCAATCTTATTTCGCGCTTGAAATTCGATTCTCGATTTAATTTTAAAATTAGCCAACCCAATCTCATGCGCAAGATATGGTTTATCAATTTGGATATCAATCTTGCTATGATTTGCTGTCTACCGTTTAAGTTAATTTTGTTTTCGTAAAAAAGAAAATCAAAAGATGTAGGCTAGAATTAGGTTTATTTCCTGTTTTAGGGTTTGCATATTTATAATAGGAATTTTATTTCGAATTTAAAAAAATAAAAAAAATCAAATCAATCAATTTAGGTAGCTAGTTTTTTAAACTTAGGTTGCATGTTTAATTGTTTGGCAATTTTAATTTCGAATTTCATAAAAGAAAAAGAAGAAATTAGGATTATGGCATTCTTTGCACGTCATTGCATATCCTAAAAAATTAGGTTCATGAAATGCACGTTATTTAACGATTGTTGCTAGGCTCATTCGATTAGAAATTGCACGTTATTAGAATTAGGTCATTTTGGTTAATTTAGATTGCATATTTAATTATTGCATGTTCATTAAGAAATCACAATTTTTTTACTTATTCATATAGTTTATGACATGTTACCATGCCATATCATTTCATATTAGATTAGAAGTATTGCATTGCATATGGATTATATTCTCGTTAAAAAAGTGAAAACAAAAAGAAATTGCGTGTTAATTAGAAATCATATTTAGGACTGTTGATGTGAATTCTGATTTAACAACGCAGATGCTTTCATTGCTACAAGGTAAGTACTTGCTTTCCTTGAGTGTTGAATTGGTGGTTTGCGCACCCAAAAATCACTTCACATGTTAGGGGATAAATTAAAATCAATTCAAACTGCTTGCCAAATATTTTTTTCAAAAATAAAATAGAAATGTACCAAAATGGCGTTAGAGAAATCTAGCGTAACAAAGTCCCCGAATTCACAATCTCTAGTTCGTAGGAGTAAAGTAAGTCTCAAATTACTTTACTTGAGTTTCTAATCGACCCTCCAAAAAATAGATTAGTGACGACTCCTAGTTAAAAATTATTTGCATGTTAAGAATTTGAACTTAAGTCGCGAATTAATATAGGCTTGGGAGAGCTCGAGCTAAGTGAGACTTAGTAATTCATTAGCCAAATCCTAGATGGTGCACCCGAAAAGTTGGGTCGCGACACTTCTGTCTAGCATTTACAAGTTGGAAAATCTTAAATTCCTATGGCTTTGTGGCTGCTCAAAACTAGTCAAATTTCCAAAGTGGAAGGGGGATTCAAATGATCCCCATATGAAAATGGGATTTCCTAAGTTGTGGTGGCTAAGCCTTGACAGATGCAATTTATCAGAAGTAGAATTCCTAGAGAATCCTTCCTATTTTCCCTCTTTAAATTATTTGTCTTTGGTAGGAAACAATTCTACTAACCTTCCTACGTGCAAGCAAAAACATAAGTTGCCCAATCTACCTATTTCGTATTGTCACAGAATACAAGAGATCCTCAATATTCCAGGGCAATTTCAACGTCAATAGGCAATTGGTTGCGAATCTCTGAGTGAAAGGCCCTCAAACAAATGTGCTGTGGGGATTGTTGCGGGGAGGAGTTGATTTTGGTCAATTTGACGAGATATATTTACGATTTAGCCTTAATCTTAGAGTGTTTGGTGGAACCCTAAAAGGGTTGGGATATATGATAAGATGCAAGCGACTAGAGGATGATTTGAAGGCTATGCTTGAAGACAATAAATCAGTGAATCCAGCTTCACTCTATGAGGAGGATTCTGATGAACCAAAATATTCAGAGAAAGACAGCTTCTTTGGGTGGAGAAATAGTGAAAAAGCGCGGAAACATCTTGAAATAGAATTCCTTCGCAAATTTCACATTCCATTAGAGAAACTGGTCTAGTTTTGTTGGATAGCTTGGTCATGACTTCTGAGGGAACTGCTTCCTTTTTATTATTATTGCCATGTCTTTAGAAGGGAACTACTTCTTTCTTATGATCATTATGGGGTTTTAACGTAGGAACTTTTATTATTATGCCAGCTTCATTTGATTTAAACTCAAAAGGTTCATGGCAAGTTTTTTTTTTTTTTCATGTTTCCTTGTCAAGCGGATCATGTTCTCCTTGATAAATGTCATGTTCTGCACAGAAGGCTTAGTTACATGTCATTTACATATCATTTACTGATTTCACAGCAAGGTTTCATTTTCGGACTAGTCTGGTTGCTATCCCATGTTAATTCTCGAGTGTCTTATCATGTCCATGTTAATTCTCAGATTTCAACAATAGTTTGGAGCAGCTAAAGTTTTGTACATTGAAAGACAAGTTCCCACAGATTCATAAACTTCAGCTGAATCAGGAATGTCATACATGAATCTCTCTAGTGATTGATGATCCATGAGGCACAGAGCAAGGGTGACAGAGTCCCTTGGATTGCTTTTTCAGTCCAAAATTCCAGTAGTTAAGAATGAGCAAAATCATCCATGACTTTGACTAATGGCTTAGCCGTAGAGCGAGAGTTTAGAGCTTCCAAAGCCAGTGACAATTGCGGGAACAAGATTATCTCCTGCAGCCAGTGCTTGTCCCTTCTCTCTTTCATCTGAAGAAAACCCCCTCTGTAACGTCGACTGGGTGTTTGTGATTTTGTTAACTGAATCCATTGTATAATTCACAGATTTAATTGTTTGACTACTAGTTTTCTAAAATTAGTTTTAGTGCCTTTCTATTATATGAGATGTCCTGGTCAATTTAGATGGGATAAATTTATTCCATTGTGACGCCATTTCGTGTAAAATCTTCTGAGAGGATCACTGCTGTCCATCAGTGTAATGCTGCAATAAAACCGGCATACTGCTTTTGTCTTGTCGATTGTTATGGATAAGAACTGTTCATATTTTGTTTTGGAGGCAAATTTATTTTTAATCTCACCCTGTTGGTAGGTATTCATTAGCATTTATTCGTTTTTCTTCTCAAACCTATAAAGTTGTTAGTTTTTATATTGTGATCTAGTCTATTCCTCTGTTGTTACTAAACATATTGCGTGGGGTAGGTGCTGTAGTCTTGTGTCGTAATTGGAGGCTTCTTTGTGCTGAAAGGTTTTGAGTTTGTAGCAGGTCACTCGCCTATTTTTGTACTACGTTATCTTAAAGCTCCGTAGCCTCCCATTTTCTCTGACATTATTTAGACACAGTACTTTACGTGGTTTTCGCTACGAAGTGTCTCAATTTACAACGAACAGTTTTAAGCAACTAAAATCTTGTAAATGGAAAGACAAATTCCCACAGTTGAAACAGGTGCACCAATATATCTAGTCAATGTAGTAATTTATGGTTGATAGGCAGAGAGCAAGGGTGATGAAAGAGTCCCTTGGACTGCTTTGTTCGGTCCAAAATTCCACTGAGGTAAGAATGGACAAGAACATGCATAATTTTAAATGATGGCTTAGTCATAGAATGAGAGTTTAGAGCTTCCATAACCATTGACATCTGAACGACATTATCTCCTCCAGCCAGTGCTTATCCCATCTCTCTTTCGTCTGTAAAACCCACATGTTACGTCGACCAGGTTTCTGTGATTCTGCCTAACTGAATCCACCTTTAAACCACCCACTCCTCCCCATAAAGAAGCAAGCCCATCATTGAATTCAGGATTAAAAAAAGTAGCACTTGCGCTCCATTTCTTATTCCTCATCATTAAAGTACACTTCGAAATAAACATAACCTATTTCCATCACCAAGTTCAATTTCATCAGGAATATTATCGATGGAAATGGAACCTTCAACTTTTTGTTAGAGTTGAGTAACTAACATTTATTCCTTTTCAACAAATTATCTGAACTTCTTGTTCGTGCAAACATCTTGAAATTGCTTATCGATGTCATGTTGTGTTCTGAGAAGGGTTCTGGGATTAAAAGAATTATATTCCTCTAAGTTTTACTTTTCCACCTTATCCGAATTAGTGGTCACGTACCCATCAAAGAAAGAGTTCATACTTTCACTTATTTGTATGGTAGACATTTCCGTCCAAAAACCGTCTTTCACATAAATAAGAATACAACGATGTCATTCATTATATAAGTAGCCACATCATCCATTTTCACTAAGATCAATTGCTCAAACATACATCCCCGACCTATTTTAGATTCTCCAACGGTTAAGGATCATAGGCAATAGTATGTAAAGTCATCTTGACATATGTTTTTTTTTTTTTTTTTTTTTTTGGTCGGTACCTTGACAAGTTGAAAAGTTAGTATATCAACCTAATTTTTTAGGATCTCTTTTCATGATATGCCATAACCACCATCGATGCTTAGAATTGCGGGACACACGCTCAACTGCATTTTGAATTGCCTTGTCTTGGTTGATGATGATAGTTCCTCTAATTAAAGAAAGCTAAGCCTTAACTTCTCGCCTTTCCAATCTTTCCCATCATAGATTTTCATACCCTCCTGCCTCAACAACATACGAGTTAAAATACCGTTTCTTCTCTGGTTCCATCGCATTTCTTCTCCGTCAATTTTATTTCCTTTTGGTTCATCACTAGTAGCCTCTTTTTCACATTCTTCGTCATTAGATAGTGTGCCATCGTTTACTAAAATTATGGAAAACAAAAATGTCAGTATGACAATTAATTAGAAATGCCCATATGTTGAAGATTATAACAGGTGATTTTTCTAAATAAGAATATGAAGCAATAGTAGTTTATTGGTATAATCGTAAACCAACGTCGTTGCGGTCTATTAATAACAGCTTGTGCTATCTACAAATCAAAGTCCTTCAACCATATATTCTAGATAATCAAACTATTATTGTATGACATCCTGGAATTTCAGTTATGTTTTCAATTTAATAAATCGGGCATTTCATCGACACGCCTATAGTGTTATTCTCTGAGCTGATCACTCATGAGATAACTAGACTAGCTGGGGAAGTTATTAAGGGATTTTAATACAATAAACTTGGGAATTCGACCAAGAATCGACTACTCGACTATGCTCATATGCAGAGATCATTACAACACAATAAAGATCGATTAGAGATTACAGATAGGTCGATTAGACCAAGATGTGTGGCTAACAAATTACAAGATTTTCGTCGATCGGCACTAGATTGATTTTTCTGTCTTTTTGGTACCCTATGTTCGTATTTGAAACCTCGAGATTTTCACGACCGCTGATAATCGCCAATGTGTCAAAGATTCATTATGGCTCGAAGAAAATCGACCATGGGTCATTTGCACTAAAAATTCTTAAAAGTTACTTGGTAGGTTAGGTCACGCTAAAATTGCGCCAGATTGAAATTAATTGCGAATTTGAATCCGATTTCGAAGTGAAAGTTCGTCATGTCATGATTTATTTTGGAACATCGACTCATCCTTCGAAGATTTTTGGCGAGTTTGGGATTTTTACGGAAAATCGATTTGGACGATTCGAAAGAACGGAAATTCGGTTGGGCCGGGTGAATGGATTTTGACTTCCAAACCGGTTTATTTGGCAATGGGCACTTGCATGTGGGCTTCTTCCTTAGTAAAATTGGACATTAAATTGGGAAAATTTGATGAAGAATTGAAGCTCAAACCGAGGAAATTCGGAGCTTAGATTGAGGGCTGCAATTTTGGCATCAAATTGGACTATTTGGAGATTTATATTCAAGAAAGTATTAAGGGGAACAAAACTTTAATTGAGTGGATAAACTCCTTTGACTCCTCCCCCCAACCAATCTTCTCTTGCACGCTTGGACAGCTGCCCTCTCATTCGGTCTCTCTCAACCGCACATCCTTCTTCTTCGAGCGTCCCATTCCACCGAAGTCGGCTGCCTCGGTCTTCTCTTCAATTTCCTTCATTTCACGCTTGTTTTTCCCTCACCAGCGAACTGCTTCCTCTGCCGCGTGTCCTCCATCCAGCTTTCCCCTGCACGCTCACCCCACGCGTCCGAGTCTTCTTCCAATTGGTCAACCGCCTAGCAACAAAGACTCCAGCAGCAGCGCCACTTGTTCTCACCTCCTGCTCGTTCGGTCAACCACCAGCATCAACGCTCCCTTGAATTCCTTGGTGTTGACCCTCCCTTCGACGCCAGCTCCTCCTTCACTTCGGTTCTGCTAGCAGCTGCTTCGAAGACCACCTTCCACCGAAGTCAGCAGCCTGCGTCTTTAGCCCACACGTCTAGCCCGTGTCCCCTTCTCTTGAAGCCGAGCCCATCAACCCGCAAATTTCCAGCCAGCTTTGTGGCCGATTTCGGCCTGGTCCGGGCTTCCGTTGGTGCCGCCGCTTCGGAGTTTATTGCTTGTCTCTGCGTCGCCGTCGTCGTGAACTCACTGGCTCGCAAATCCGATGAGTTTACTCACTAATCTCCGCTTAGGTAGTTAATTATGCTTAATGGTTGATTAGTTTAAGTTAAGTATGGATTAGGTGAATAGTTAGAATATATTAGTGATTTAATTAATCGTTACTGCATGTTAGGTTGTTAGAGTAGTGTAATTAGAGACTAGATAAGCTGTAGTATTTATCTAGTGAGGTTCGGAATTTTTCCGGGCTCATTTCGGTATTTAATTAGGCTTTTCCAACCTAAGTTGCATTTATTAGTATTTATTAATTAATTAATTAATTATTTTCCGGAAATTAGATTGGGATAGCCGGTGACCGAAATTTTGTGCTAAGTGCAATGGTGTGATTGGTTTATTTAATTGAGTTTTAAATTGTGCCGATTAAGTGAGATTTGTAATTTTGGGAATTTATCCCAAAATTGAGTATTTCCTATTTTTAATTAGAAAATACCGGGCATCGGTTTACAGTGCTAAAAATATGTTTATGGACTGTTGAAATTAGTGGGATTTTCAAAAGGGAAAATATTATATTTTGGCTAAGGTCGACTATATATCCGCACACGATTATTTTTATCGAGAATGATAAAAATTGTGAAATTCTCAGTTGGTGAGAACAATATATTATATCAGCCTACGGGCCTCGATATATCAGTTTAGCGCGAGCAGTATACTATCTATTAGCTTAGAGTGAGCATCATGGGTATACTATATCAGCTTGAGAGCTTTGATATATCAGCTTAGCGAGAGCAGTATACTTTAGTAACTTTTAGTGAGCATTGTCAGTATACTATATCAGCCTGAGGGCTTTGATATGTCAGTTTAGCGCGAGCAATATACTTTATCAGCTTAGAGTGAGCTATACTATTTATTATCAGCTTAGAGTGAGTAACTCTTGATGTAATCAGACTTTATAGATAGTATTGAATGAGTTGACCGAGAGATGATCTTGATGACATGGAATCGACTGGATCGATTGGTTGATGATTCAATCTGATTTGATGATTGGTTGAATATACAAATTGTACTAACTTGCAGGAAGGAACTGAGGCAAAGGTAAGTCCTCTAACTCGTGCTTGTGCTTAGGCAGCCCTTAAAGCGTATTTCCTTCCTAGTTGGAGCTTAGGGAGCAAACTTGCTGAGACGTCGTCTCACCCCGTTGTGCGATAACATTTACAGGTCTTTAGATGGCAGCTCCTCCCGAGCATTTTGGACAGCTGAAGAAGGTTACTGAACAGAGGTGTTAAATTTCGCTTCATGGGAACCCGAGGGGATGGGTCTATAAACTGGTGAGGTCCGTGATTTAGGTTGATGCGGGTCTACCCCACAAGGTATCTCATCAATACGGGTTATGGTATCGTCGCGAGCGAAATAGACAGAATGAAGGTCCCATACCAGAGTCCGAAGTTCCTCTGTCGGTGCTGTAGGTTGCTTTTGGGAAAGGCACGGCCAACCCACTAGGTGGTTTAGTGGTGGATCCAAACCTGTCGGATCCAGGGACGCCGGAGTATTCAATTGAGGACTCGACTGATTAGGGGATCTGTAGCTTTTCCACCCTTTTTGCAAACCTTGTTTGTATCGGCTATTATTGTATATGACATAATTGTTATGTGTATAAAGGTGTGATGTGGTTTGGTTTTCAAAGGAAAAATTATGGCATTGCTTTTCTATCCCATATTTCTATTGTCCGGGGATTTATTTATTTGCTTCCGCATGCACATTAAAATGAATGGGTCGGCGACGCGTTCTTGGACGTTGCTATTTAATTGACCACCAAAGGATGAGCACACGCTCGGAGGATCGGGGTGTGACATATTAATTGGTGGGTGGATGGAGACAAAATAGGTACAACCCATCTCAGGCAAGCACAAATCAGATACATAGAGCTAATAGAAATCATAAGAAACTACAAAAGATGACAAACCTAACATCATCAATCAAAATCACACTCTAGAATCTTAAATGCCAAATATCACAATTAATGAAACAGATAGAGAAAACAAAACAAAAAATAGGGCTATTCATATAAAATTCGTTGGCTTCAAAAATTTGTGTACCCACGTACCAATAACTCTAGCATTACCCATTTTTTATTTTCAATTTGGTCCATCTTGGGTATATGGATGGAAATATTGATATATGGAAAGCCACATCAGCACAACATTAGTGCACTTTTCCAAACTCATCATTAATTCAAAATAAATAAATATTAATATAAAAGAAAATAAACAAGCCAAACGAAAACGAACGAAGGAAAAGACTCAAGACTCCATCAATGGAAAATGTGGGCTCTGGACCCTGGAGAGAGAAGGTTGAGTTGGGCTGTGCGGCGGCGCATCCAGCGACCTTCGCCAGCAAACAAAGTGAGATCTGAATATTAAGAGCGTATATTGATGAGTCTAGATCACCGATGTTACACTTGGAAGTTGGGGACACCTGTCCTTCGAGTGAAGCCTTGGAATGATTTTGGCTTAGCCGAGGGGAAAAGCATGCAACCCTCAAACATCAATTAAAGAAAGGGTCCTCAGGTATCATGACGTCTTACTAGAAATCCGTAAAGAATATTAATAGAGCACGATCACTAAATGCAGGATAACATATTTCCAGACAATCAGCTATAAAAGGCTTACTATTTTTCAACTAGCAATTCTCAGTTCCCTACCTTGTAAAGAATCACAAAAGTGACTTTGATTATTCTCCCTTTCAACATCTCCATTGCAGATTTCCAGCTGCAAACCAATAAAGATCACAGAATTGAGATAAACCTTCCTCGAGGTTTTTAAATCATTACACCGTTTACTCTTTCTTTGGACAAAACCCCCTCTCTGAATTTCCCGTCTTTGGCGACTTGTAGAGTAGGCCAAGTTTACCTTTTATGACCCTCGTCTTCCAATGAAAGATTATTTGGATAAAAATAACTGGCCGATTTCTCCTTTTATGCCACTTCAGGGTTATCCCGGGTGAAAATTTTGACCACGAGGCTCTTCTGAGGGCACTAAGATTGAACCACTATCATTCACAGGAATCTTAAATTTTTGTGCGATGACCAGAGTAAGAGAGGAGTAGACAGACAATCAAAGATGATGATGTGAGAGCTTAAAGGTTGATGATTTTTCCCATATTCCTTTCTTCACGATGGACGTATAACTTTCTTTATTATGCTTGAAAACGATCAGCTAATAGCTTGAAAAAATTAATGAAACAAAAAGTTATATGTTGATGTAAACAATTCAATCGATGAATATTTGAAAGGAAAATGATGACAAAATTCCAAATACTCGTCAAAGCCAAGACTTTTGTTGTCCCGGCGGGTCCCTTCTCAAACATTGGCACCTAAACTAAAGAAATAGGACTGCAACTAAAAGGGGCGGTCACTTTTCTGCATAGCAAGCTACTAGAGAACCGATTAATCTTAATAATGCATGAGAGACACAGGAACGGATCAATCACAGTGGAGTCTATACCAGTCTGTGAGGGCTTTCTTGCCTTATAGGGAACTCAGTCACGTCCCTAAGTTCTGTCTCCCTAGCTATAGAGCAAGGGTACAAGAAACGAATGTTTCCCGCTTTCCTTTACTGTTGCCACACCATCCTATAGATGCGGCCAAACATGTATACACTTATGTTTAAGCAATGAAAATGAGTGCATGAGCGGCTGCTCAAACATAGAAACTGATGGAAGGCCTTATCACTCGCCATCTAAATCAACACATTACCTCGAGTCATTAGTGGTGAGCGACCTCACTAAACTCTCAGGCAATATATGAAAGGATCACACTAAAGAATTGTAAAACTACTTACTTGATAATGATCGGGTTTGAACTCAATTGACCGGAGTAGTTTTTCTTTGCAGCACTAGGTTATCTGTTGAATAAATAATCTGCTCTTAGTCGATATATATATGATGGATTGTGTTCCCCTTTGGAAATATTTATAAAAAAAAAAACGAAATAAAATTCAAAAGATAATATCACTAGATATTAATTGAGTGTATCCGTTCTAAAAGATTATATGAAATCTCCAAGATTCCAAGTCAATTGCAGATCTGTCAAAGAGATGAGAAGTTTGAAGGCTCTGTATTATCAACTATATCTTTTGTCACAATTGCCATAACCTTCCACATAATGCAACCGTAACTAAATTCATTTTCAAACTAGCATTTACATATAAGAAACAATGCTGACGAGATAGGCTTATGAGAGATACGTATCTGTGAAATTTTAGTGAAGGCCCATGATCGATTTTGCTATGCGATTTGAATAATTTATAATTTTGGGCAAATATAAAAAAACGAAGTCAGTTTTTGCGTCTTTCGTAAATCATAAAACGAACAATTCAACTCAAAATTTAACTCGTCGTCGTTTCTGGAAAAAAAAAAAAATTGAAGAGGAAAAAGCATCACATTCTATCTTCCAACGTCGTCGTCGTCGTCTCCTTCCTCTTCCAAAGCAAGATGGCGGTTCGACGTCTTCCTCCGCTTCAGAGGCGAGGATGTCCGCCCGGCTTCCTCCCTTCACGGCGGCATCGACGTCTGCATCAACGGCGAGGGCTCGAGGCGCGAGATCCCGCCGGGCGGTCACGAAGGCCGTCGAGGAGTCGCGGATCGCCGTGCTCATCTTGTCTGAGGACCACGCTTCGTCTCGGTGGTGATTGAGTGAGCTCGGTGAAGGAAGGTGATGGAGTGGAAGAGGCTCAAGGGGACAGCTGGTGTTGCCCCTGTTCTACGGAGTGGAGTCGGGGGAGATTCGATGGCAGAGAGAGAGGGTTATGGCAAGGCATTGGCCAGTCACCGATTTGTGCGATTGGCATTTTTATGACCATGGGTAATCACGGTATTCCTGTTCGACCCTATAAAAGAATATTGAATTCACTAATCTGTTGATACTTGATGGGATCGATTAGTGCGTTAAGAGTCATGTTTCGGAATGTTACAGATTGATTGTTTTCTTTATGTCGGTTTTTATTTAGTGCAAGGGATCGTATATTGCCATTTATTTCCACTCCCTTTGCTACTTTGTTTTGGTGTAGGTTGCTGGGTAGAGAATGTAAGATCGTTGTTAAGTACAGGCTTGGATGAGGTTCAAATGATAGGAATATGGGGAGCGGGAGGTATAGGGAAGAGCACTATCGCTAAAGCTGTCTATAACAGTATCACTAGTCAGTTTGGTGGGTGTGGCTTTCTTGCAAATGTTAGAGAAACTTCCATTAAACCTGGTGACCTGGTTCATTTGCAGAAAACACTCTTATCCGAGATACTGTGGAAAGAAAATTTAGTGGTCTTCAGTGTGGATGGAGGCTTTAACCTGATACGAGATGGACTTTGCTGCAAGAAGATTCTGCTTGTGCCTGATGATGTGGATCATGGGGACCAGTTGAATGTATTAGCCAGAGAATGTGAATGGTTTGGAAAAGGGAGCATGATCATTATTATGACAAGAGATAAACATGTATAGACTTCTCACGGGATAGATCGGGTATATGAAGTTAAAGCATTGATCAAGGTGAAGCTTTTGAAAGTTTTAGTTCATATGCTTTTCCAAGATTGAAGGAAAAAAAAAAAAAAAAAGAATAAGCAAGGAGATACCATAGATAATATTCTGGGCTATGCTAATGGCCTTCCTTTAGCAATTGTGTTGTCGGGTCCATTTTTATGTGGTAGGAGCAAAAGGGAATGGGACACTATGTTGGGTTAACTTGCTGAAATTCCTAATAAAGATACAGACAGTGTTCTGAAGATAAGTTTTGATGCATTGGAGGACAATAACAAGGACATTTTTCTTGAGATTGCTTGCTTCTTTAAGGGGAGGAATAGTGATTATGTAACCAGAGTTCTTGATAGTTGTGGTTTAAAGACATTAATTTGGATTCAAAGTTTAATAGATAGATCTTTACCAACCGTTGAGAATCAGAGAACAATGCAAAAGCATGACTTGATTCAGCTGATGTAGGATATTGTGAAACAAGGGTGTCCAGATGACCCTGGCAAATAGAGTAGATTATGGTGCTATGATGATGTTTCTGAAGTGTTGTCGGAGGATACAGAGAGTGTTTCTCATGAAACCATTGATAATCTTATCTTCTTTAATTTACACACTATTACCTAATTCGGGTTGGGTAATGATGATTATTTTCTTTTCCTTGATAGATAACCAATGTTGTTAAAGGCGTAGTGCTGGACTTGCCAACACAGGAAGAGCTAGACATCAATCCCAGTGCTTTCACACATATGAGGAGACTCATAGTGCTCCTAGTTCTGAATGCACAGGTCAGTGGAGGTCCCATATGTCTTCCCAATGACTTAAGGTGGCTTGAATGGAATATCCTTTATCAACTCTGAAGTTTAGTTCTGGTCCAAAGATACTTGTTTGGTTCGATGTGCATAACAGCTGGATTAAATAATTAGGAGACAACTTAAAGGTATGTCTTACATGCTCATAGTAATTATGACATGAGCATTCTCTTTGTTTAATTTGATAAAAGCATGTTATTTTTAATTTGCTGCTGCTGTATAGAAATTTGAAGTTCCTGAATTTCAACTGCTGTAAGTCGTTGATTAAAGTTCGAAACTTCTCAGAGGTGCCAAATTTGGAGACATTGAACTTAAGTAGGTGCTTGAAACTCAAGGGGCTTTCAAGCAAACTGAAGCTGCATAAACAGTCGATGTAATTGGCTGCTCTTAGCTGATGAGTTTCCTGATATTAAGGATATGGAGATAACTTCCTACATTAATTGAAAACCTAATCTCTATTAAGTTTTTGCTTTTGATTTCATGCAAAAGTCTTATCAGTCCTCCTATTAGCATTTACAAGATGCAATGTCTAGAGCACCTTTCTCTTGATGGCTGTTCATTATTTGGCTTGTTTCCAAAGAGCAGTGAGAAATCCAATCTCCCTAATGGTAGACTTGGATTTCCAAATCTGGTCTCCTTATGGGTGCAATCTGTCAAAGGCAGAATTCCTTCAGAGTCTCACCTGCTTCTCTTCCGTAAATATTTTGCATCTCTTAGGAAATAACTTTGTAAGACTTCCTGCATGCATTTGCAAGTTTGAGGAGTTGATGGTTCTCAAAAATTAGATGATTGCAAGCAGCTATAGGAGATCCTAGAGCTCCCACCAAAACATTTGCAGCCTAGAAGCAAATGGCTGCAATGAACTGTCCAGATTTCCAAAGTTGCCTATTCAGTGCATTCAATACTCCATGTCAGTGTATGTTCACTTATATTCATGTCATGGATTGGTTCGCGAAGGCATTAACCTGGCTAATATTACACGTATGCATGAGCTGGTGGGATTCTGATTTAATAGATTTGCTATAGCAAGATGTTCGTGAGATGGTTCACTGCACGGATACTATACTTCCTGGAAGAGAGATAGCATGTTGGTTTATCTAAAGTCTTAAGAATGTTCTGTCTCTTTCTTGGTATCCCAAGATTTGCATGGGAGTATCCTTGGATTAGATTTATATGTTGCCTTGTGATTGGAGGAAGGAATTGGGGCTAGCATTTCGTGTGAGGTTCAGGTATTGGTGAATCATGTTCATAGTAATAATGATACAAGAACATTCTCTTCATTATAGTTTCATCACTTATGGTTTAACTATATTACATGCTGTTCATTTGATGAGCTGGATGAGATGCTAGAGATTGAGTAGAGTCTCTTTGATGTTTCATTCAAGGTATCAAAAGCAACACTAAGAAGGTGTAGGTTTCGCCTTATATGCATGCAAGCGGAGAATGATGTAAGGGTTCTATACCAACATGAATTGCCCTTGGGAAGCACCTCAAGTTGTTACAGATAATCTCGGTTATTGGAGATATTCCTGATCCATGGTAGAAAGGTCCACCTCTGGATTGCATTTAATTCGAAATATTTGATATAATGTGTAATGTAACCTGTCACATTTGGTAAATGATTTTTTGTACTTCACTTTCAGCAACTTTAGTAGTTGTGCTGTTTCCTGGTGAGATCATTATGACCCTCTTGTCCATTTTCTAATGTGTTTCTATGGATATGTGATGATTACATTGGCTGTCACATGAAGCAACTTCATCTAGGTTTGTGACAAAAGATGGATGGATGGGATATTTGTTGATTTGGCTAGTGCTAATTCTAAATTTTGAAATTGAACTGTAAGGGACTGATTTGCAAATGTCCAAAATTATACATGTGCCATTTCTATTATTTAGAAGCCGCAAATTCGAAATTTTGCAGCCAAATTTAGCTTTAGGCAATTGGGAGTTATCCAAATGCTGAAATATAAATGGATATTGAAAGAAGTTATGTAGATCTTGTTTTTTGGCCTCAATGTAAGTATTGTTTGAGTCACTATGATCTTGTGCTCTAAAATTTGCTAGATTTGTATTGCTTTTTTGTGCTTCACTCCTGTGGATCCTTTTTTTTTTTTTTTTTTTCCATATTGCTTATTGCATCACAATACGAAGTATCAGTGTCAATACACAAAGAGACTGAAGTTCTGGCTCTTTGCTCTCTTTCATGTTTATGTCTTTAAGTTTCCCCCTTTTATGCTAGTTGGAATGCTTATCACACAAGATTGTAGTAGCAATACAATTTGATGTGAAGGTTAGCTTTTCAAAGTTCTCAGATGTAGCTCTGTTTCTGCCTTTAACCAAATTAAGCTGGCTGGTGTTAATTTTACTCTTCTGCAGAGCTTTTGGGCATTACGTCTTTGTGGAAGTTTGAACAAGCAAGCAAGCAGCTCCATATGTTTTATGCCACAGGCATCAATTGGTTAAAATTTCTCTGGTTTTTAGCAAATTCATGGTGTATACCTTCATACGCTCAAAAATAAATTCAAATTCCTTCCTATTTTCAGAATGGTATTTCGCTGTGCATCCAAGCAATTACCCTTCTATGTGCCATTTTCTTGCCTTCGTGTCTGTTTCTGTGACAGAGTATGGCTATACTTATGTAAGAGGATATTCTATGGTTGAGTCACATTATCACAAAACTCCATTCACTGCCACTTTCTTTAACCAACAATTTACTTTATATAGTTTTCGCTGTGAAGTGTCCTCCCTTGTCTGTGCTAATTCTCAAGTTTCTAACAACAATTTTAAGCAACTAAAATATTCTACATTGAAAACTTCTATTCTTGACCCTTTAGCTGAAGCAGCAATGTCGCACACCAATCTCTCTAGTGAAATAGCTATTCTGTCTTATCTAACTGTAACTATGAGGATCTTCATTGTAGTTTACATCTAATCTCTCCTATAATTTTCTCTCTTCAACAATGCCATGGATCCAATCATATTCATTCCTATCGAAACAAAAGAGGGAGAGAGTTATGGATAATTACGAAGTATAGCCATTATCTAGCATGAAGTGAACAGCATAATCTAGGAAGAGGAGTTTTAAAAGGGCCAAAAATTTCTGATCAAGTTTAGTCTTTTCTAGTCAATAATGGCTTTGGTAGCGATGAAATTTATGGTGGACACGCACAAAGCATATACTCTTATTGTGTAGAGCGAAGAATGCCAAGTTTCGATGTTTACTCTTCAATTCATATTAGACTTTACCGTGTAACTTTACTATTTTTTGGATAATTTTACATATTGGTGCCATTGAATTCAGATCATTTTATTTGATCAATATATCTTATGGATGGAATGCAAAAATTTCTGAAAGGCTGCGTTGGACTTGACTTTAGAGCATAGCTTTTTCATTTCAAGTTCTCTTTCCCACTTGAAGCACAGTCATAAATGAGAATAGAACTTCCATACTTTAATATAGCTTCCATTTATTTATACCGACAAAAGCAAAGGCAGAAATCGATGTCATAGGTTAGGTCAACTCGGTCGATTGGTGTTGGTGTTAAGCTAGTCAAGTCTTGACACTTCCTCTCCGGGCAGTTAAAATTATTTTTGATAGCAGAAGATAAATGAGTTTGAAATTGGGGATTAACCATCATACAAATGCGTTCCCATCACATTGGTGGATTCAAAGAGAGCCTCCTTCCATTTAATGACCCCCTCCGAGCCCGTCCCATACTTGAGTTTGAAATTAGTTTTTTTTTTTTTTTTTTTTTTCCTAATATATAGTAGTTTATTCGACAGTAGATTGACCTTGAATTTGTTCTATATTGCCCAAGTAGATGTATAAGGATATTCCATGTTTACACAATTCTGTGTATACATTTTTGGAAGGATTGGTGTTGACACTCCATGTGATGCTGAATGGCTTGGAACTGTCATCCAAACCCATCCCTAGAAAAAACTGTCATTTCTACTTTGCATCCAACAAAATAGTTATGAATGACTTCGCCATCTCTAGTTCCAAGTCTGAGCTTTCTTGCATTTTCAATGAAATTTTGAAATTCTCTCTCACCAAATTTAAGAGTTGCATAGCCTCCTGCCTCAACAACAGCGATAAAAGAAATTCCTGTCGATTCTTACAGCAACTCTGTCATTTCAATTCAAACCTTCTTTTCACATGAGCATGTAACTTCTTGGAGCATTTTGATCACGACCTTTCCCAGGATTCAAGTTACGGTTGTGGTCAAGTTGGGAAGATGGCATTCTGTACTTTCCATCTGGACATAAAACAAGCACTAATCTTTGCTTTCACATTTCTCCTGACAGGCTTAACAACATTAGCCCATCTACACATACTCTTTCCATGACGAGAACATGCAAAAGTCAAGTATTAGATCTTACCGTCATCTCCATTTTGCGAGCTCCTCCTTGGGACGCCAAGTCCCACTTGTTTAGCCTATCTTTTGCAGTACCCTTAAGAGTTCCTCTACGGAATCGAGTACCATTCCTTGCCTCGGTTTTATTACAATATCTTTGTCAATTTGATTTCCTTTTGGCTCATCTACAACAGCTTCTCTTTGACATTCTTCATTGTCAGATAACGTGACACCATTCTACACTTCTGGTGTTGACATGAGTTCTTCTTGTGTTTGCTAAAATAACAAAAAAACAAAAATTTTATTATGACAATTAATTAGTGATATTGGTACAATAAAGATTATGACCGGTTATTTTTCTAACTAAGAAAATGACACTATAGTTTGCTTATTTTTCTAACCATAAACAAACACCATAGCTAATCTATTAAAAACAATTTGTACCTTTTTTTCTTGAAACTAGAGCCTATGGTCTCAATTGGGTAAGAAAGTTGTTGTAATATTGACACGAAAGCCGATAAGGATTTTGTAATTTAAGTTAATACAAAATCACGAAAGAAATAGACAAAGAATAATAAAGGACCTAAAAAAATTAATCCAAATAAGGACTTTATTAGGGAGAGTAAAAAAATAATTCATTATAATAAGAAATTATAATTTATAATTGCTAACGTATTTTCATACAAAGTGTTTATAAATTTTCAATTGGACGTAAAGTGTTCTTTGTTCTGCCGCCGACGAATAGGAGCTCTCTTTGCATGGCTTCTCGATTTCCTTTCTTCACGACGCGGCTCTCTAGGAAGTCACTGTGCGGCTAAAACCACTCGAACCTTTGCCGTGCAGTTATTCCTGAGAGCTGAGATGGAAAACCCACACTTCTGCTTTATTGCTCCTTCGTGCGGCTGGCTACACTACAATAGGCTAGAGAGGGGAAAGAAACAAAATCTTTCACAATGACCCTTTTACCCCCCAAATAAAAATATAATAATAAAATATGGGAGCCCCTCATTTTGTCTTCTAGTGCACGAGAGTTTTCTCCCTCCCGTTCTCACCGTAGCACAACGCTCCCCTTTTAGACCCCTTTTTGTCTTTTTGTGCAAAATGTTGTTCCCCTCTCTTGACCTTTTTTTTTATCGAGAGAGTCCAAGCTCTTCACTTTTTCTGTGAACACACTTCCTTTCTCTTCTCTCTCTTTTAATGCGGCCGAACTCCTTTTCTTTTCTCAATTCTCCCGTAGAAAGCGACCAACCCCCACGAAGTCCCCAGGCCCTCTATTTATAGAGGTAGCTCCACCCTTATTGATAAGAATTTTTAGAGATAAAATCTTATTTTATTTGATCTCCAATCCATCACACGATCAGATTTTTCATTTGAAGCTCAAAAGATGAGGCCTTGTTCGGCAATTATTTCTGAAATAACTGATTTTATTTTTTTGTTCCCTAGAACAAATAAAAAATAAAAAAACCGTTTGATGAGATTTTTGCTCTTGAAATAGATTTGGAATAGAATCAAAAGGTAGAAAAAAAGTTACTTATTGTTCTTGAGAATAATTTCAAGAATCAAACCTAACTTTTTTTTTTCTTTTCTTTATTTTCTTCTTCCCTCTTCTTCTTATTGTTCTTCTTCCTTCTAGTCCCAGCTAGTCATTGGCCATTGCTGGACTTCGCCAGGTTAGGGTGAGCTCCGACAAGCTCGTTAGAGGCTCACCTGGCCACGACAAGCCTTGACCTCACCGGTGGCCAAGCGATTCGACGATGCTCGGCTTCACCTGGCCATCGACAAGACTCGGCCTTGCCCTAGCCTAGCTAGGCCGAGTCATGAGGTTGAGCGTTGCCTAACCACTGGCAAGGCTCAGCCTCCCCCAGATTTGATGAGGCTGAGGTTTGCAATGGCCAGGTGAGCATCCAATAAGTTGATAAATGCCAATAATCACTAGAATTGAATTTCATCAATCATGAGTTGAGTGCAAATTTTAAACTTGCCACGCGGATATACCTTTGAGAAATTCCTTCTATTGCACATATGATGTGCTTATGGAACAGCAAAGAAATTCCTTCTATTGCACATATAATGTGCTTATGGAACAACAAGTATACCACTGCTTATGGAAACATTCCAAATGAATGTGCTTTTCTTTATCAATGTAGGTACCTTCAATCACCTTTCTAGGTGTTTTAAATCTTCTTTTCCCCCTTGCATTTCGCACATTGTTGGATGAAAACTCATAAGATATTTTCCAATTTATTGATGGTGGTTGAGTTGCTGATCTTACCAAACCAAAGCTCGAGCTTGAGTTTTTGAAGGTGACAACAATAGTGAGCGCACCTTATTACTGGACTGAATTTGATAATCTACTCCGTATATCCAGCATTTCTCAAGAAGTCAACAAGAAATGTCCCTCTCCTTCTTTACAGCAGAGAAACAAAAAATGCATAATATTCTTAATATTGGGGGCATGTCATATTCCACGTCATCAACAAAACACTCAACTGTTTAGTCGATATGTGGCCCTTCCCTCTCACTCTCTCTCCTCCCCTTCGTTGTTACCGACCGTGGCACTCTCTCTGTCTTCCTCTCCATACGTCTCTTTTTTCCCTTCCTCTTCCGTCCGCCATGGCTCGAGCTCGAGTGCAAGGCTCATGCCCACTTCAGGTCGAGGAGGGGTGACGATTAGGGGGAGGCGATTCGGCGCGAGGTCTCGAGGTTTAGGAGCATGGAGACTTGGTCAAGCTTAATTTGTAGTAAGATGGCGATCTCAGGGGATTCACAGCGATTTTGCAGGAGACATCACGCCATGGTTGGTCACCTTGTGCGTTTACCATTGACTTTGCCAAGCTCGATAGCACCTGAATTTGTGCTCCACCGTCCCCGCTCAACAAAGGTGCTCATAACAAAATTTCTGGAATAGAAATTAATTTTTCGATTTCTATTTCAGAAATTGAGAAATTTAAAAATTTTAGTTTCTGATTTTTTCTTCAAATCTATTTATGGAATAGATTTCTATTCCAGAAATAGAAAAATCAAATTACGTTGCCAAACAGATTTCTATTTTAAATCTATTTCGGGGAACAGAGAAATAGAGAAGTATAAATTTTATCATGCGCGCCCTAAGACTTCAGCAAGAAGTTCCTCCATTCCTCCCTCTCTAATCTAGCGGCTATGGATGGGAGTTTAAAGCTCGGGCCACCATGGCCACGAGCTCGAAGCTCAAGTGGCCATTGCTATGAGCTTGAGGCCGAGCTCGAAACTCGAGCCGCCAAAGCTACCCCAAGCCCTAGGTTCAAGGTCGAGCTCCATGGCCAAAGCGGCTATGAGCTCGAAACTCGAGCCACGGCGGACACAGAGGAAAGAAAAGAAAAGTAGAGAGGAAGAGAGAGAGCGAGTCACGGGTCAGTAACGGAGGGGAGGAGAGTAACAGTGAGAGAGAATGGAGGCACTAATTGACAAGTGGGATCCATCTGCCACGTGTCAATCAATTAATTGAGTGTTTTGCCGATGACGTGGAATAGGAGATACGCCTAAGAGAAAATATTTTCTCATTCGACAAACCCATCAAAGAGAGACCTCAAAAGAAACGAAGCCAAACTTATTGATGCTCAATGAACAAAACAAAACTGTCTCGTACATGCTAAAAGAATCGAATCAATGATAAAAAATGGTATTCTCAAAATAAGTAAAATGTACATACCATGAATGAGATTATAGAGGCTGCCATTGGGTTGATAATCGAAGACCACAAGCCTCTCCCCTTTGGCCTGAAAGAAAGCCCTCATGGGCACCAAATTCGGGTGCCTCGACCAGCCCACGGAGTCCATGTGCCCTTCGAACACCCCCTCGCTCGTGCCCGCCGTCTTACCGGCATCGAGCCGCTTCACGGTCACGATCAGCTGGTTGTTGAGCACGGCCTTGTACGTCATCCCGATCGTGCCTCTGCCGAGCAACTCGGCGGACACTCTCATGAGCTGCTCCAACGTGAACAGTTGCGACTCTCCTGCGCAGAACACCAAGCACCCGCTCCTCTGAACTCTCTGCTAAGCCTCTTGAATCTTGCTGTTGTACTTCTCTCGCAGCTCCGTCATCAAGTTCGGAGCCGCAGAATTCACGGCCCTAGCTTGCACAACGGGCTCGTCGGGCTCCGCGGGCCCTTTCGGTCTCGCGTGGGTCTGGCGTTTCCGGGCCTTGCACAGGATGAAGACGATCAGCAATGCCGAAACCAGCAGTATGACCCCGAGCGCGAAACCCAGGATCACGCCGGTTCTCTTGGGCTTCCTCGGCGATGAAGACGCGGGCGACACGACGACGCCGTTCTGAGACTGCGCGCTCTGCGCCAGCGGAGCCGGCACGGAGCTGCTCCTGTTGCCACCGGAGGAGGTGGGCCCGAAGAACGGGGCGCCCGACGCGCACGCCTTGTTGATCACCTCGCCGCAGAGCCCGGGTTCCCGGCGAACGCCGACGGGTCGAACCGGGACAGGGTCGGCATGGCGGGGATCGGGCCGGTGAGGTTGTTCCCGGAGACGTTGAAAGCTTTGAGCAGGGTCTGGTTGAGGGGCGGCAGCGCCTCGCCTAACCGGTTCCCGTCGAGGAGGAGGGTGTCGAGCCGGTCCAGGGCGGTGATCTGGGCCGGGATCAGGCCGGCGAAGGCGTTGAGGCCGAGGTCGAGGACGCGGAGGCGGCGGAGGGAGAGGAGGGAGAGGAGGGAGGAGGGGAAGGGGCCGGAGAAGGAGTTGAGGCCGAGGGAGAGGGAGCGGAGGTTGGCGAGTGGGGAGAGGTCGGGGAGGGGGCCGGAGAGGGAGTTGTTGCGGAGGGAGAGGACGCGGAGCTGGTCGAGGCGGGAGAGGGTGGCGGCGGCGAGGGAGCCGCGGAGGCCGGAGGACGGGAGGGCGAGGCGGACGACGCGGCCCTGGGCGCACTTCACGCCCCGCCACTGGCAGAAGTCGAAGCGCTCGTTGAGGGCGAAGAGGAGGCGGTTGTCGAGGTCGGCGCGGGACTTGAAGGAGAGGAGCGCGATGGCGTCGGAGGGGAGGAGGGAGTCGAGGGGCGGGTCGGCGGCGGCGGCGGCGGGGGGCGACGGGAGGAGGAGGAGGAGGAGGAGGGAGAGGGCGGCGGTGCTGAGCGTCATTGCTTGGTTGGAGTGGAGTGGGAGTTTGGGGTCATGGGGGACTGAGAAAAAGTTCACGTGAAAGTGGGGAATATGCGAGATACTTTTTTTGAATTCGAACGTCGCTGCTGAGAAGACAGTAACATGGAGTACTTTTTTGGGCCAATTCCATAAAAAAGCACGAACTTTAGGGTTTGGGACAAATCTGGCCCAAACTTTATTTTGTCTCGAAAAAAAGCACCAACTTTCACTCGTGTCCCTAATCTGGCCTGCCGTTAACTCTCCTTCACGGTCATCCGACCGGATCCAAAAACGTCTCCTGCCCCTCCCCTGCCTATCCTCCCTCCCTCCACACGAGAACGCCTCCGAACCAGGAAGAACATCAATGGCTAGATCAGCGACGAACGAGAGGAGTGCGTCAATGGCCGCCGCCTCGTGATCTTCTCGTGGCCATCCTCCGTCCGAGAGGAATTCCGGGAGCGGATTCCGATCAGCCGATTTGCCCCCGCCCGATGGCGCGCCCGCCCGAAGATCCCGAAACCCTAGAACCCGGCTTCCTCTTCGAGTGGTACATCAACCCCACCTTCCCTCGCTCTTCTACGTCGCCGGAGGCTCCCGGCGTCGCCCCCGCCGCGGCCACGCACTCGTCGGCCTGCGATTCCGATTCCGATTTCGATTCGGGATCCGACGGTTCCGGCTCGGCCCGCAGCGCTGAAGACGCCGTCCCCGAGTCGACGATGATCCTGCCGTCGCCGGACTCGTCCATCTGGAACAGCGACGGCGGGATCGACACCGTCTCCCCTCCCACGCTCATCCCCGTCAGCCCCACGTAGTAGTCCACCTTGCCGTTCTTCACCGGCGGGCGAACACCGACTCGGCACGGCGCGGCCGAGTTGAAATCCAGGGTCGACGACTCGGAGGAGTCGCGGTCCACCGAGCGGACGAGAAGGAGTTCGCCTTTACATTTCGTCGGGGGGGCGCCGCCCGGCCGAGTAGGCTCGCCAAGCCCATGAAGAGCCCCTCGTTGTCGTGCCCGCATCCCAGAGCGACGTTGTTGACAGCCCCGGAGTCACCGAACGACACCGTCTCCGTCACGAAATCGCCGACCCGGGCCGAGTCGTGGCCGAGCCGGGCCAGGACGAGGGCCTTGTATTCCCTGTATGGGGTTCTCACGAGGGACTCCCTTGGGTGGAGTCGGACGGAGAGTGAGCCCGACGACGTCTGTTCCTGACGCTGCTCTTGCTCGGAGAAGGATGTCTGGGACTGAGGATCGAAGGAGAGGACTCCCCGGGTGTTTTGGAGCGAGCCAGAGACATCGAGGGTCACGGTGGGAGAGGTCAATTTCGTCCTAGAGAAGGCGGTCGGGAGGAAGAAGCTGAAGGAGATGGACAAGAGAGATAAGAGGGCGAGATTTGCATACACTCGCTTCATTTTCTTCGTTTTTCCTTTTTCTAGGGTTGCGCTCTCATTCTGTTGTACGAGCTCAAAAAGAGTGAAGCTCGGAGAAGGAAGAGAGAGCTGGATGAACAGAGATGGAGAATGGCGTTTAAGGAAGAGAGAGCTGGATGAACAGAGATGGAGAATGGCGTTTATTTATCTGAAATCGGAGAGGGAGAGAGGGAGAGAGGTGACGGTCTCGTCGGAGAATTTTACCGAGGAGTTACAAGGAGGAGAAGAATTATCGACGTGGAAATGCCGGGTCGGATGATCGTGAAGGAGAGTTAACGGAGAGTTAACGACAAGCGATTTGGGACACGAGTGAAAGTTGGTGTTTTTCGAGACAAAAAATAAAGTTCGGGCCAGATTTGTCCCAAACCCTAAAGTTCGTGCTTTTTTATGGAATTGGCCCTACTTTTTTGCTAGTGTTTTGAGACTATTTCTTTTTAATGCCACGAGAGAAAAAAATCTCCAACTATTAGACTTATGGACAAATTTAGCCCTGTCAATTTTCATTAGATATTACTGTCAAATTATTTAATTAAATAACATATGACAATTGATAGGTGTACTAATTGACAAGTGTACTAATTGAGAGTTTTACTTTTCATTTATCACATGTTTACTAGTTTGTGATTTTTTATAATATTAATCTATTTTAATGAAAACTAATAGAGGGAAAATTTATTACAAAATATATTAATTTAGGGTTTTTAATATTCTTTAATTTTTATACAATGACATTACATGTGATTGTACGTTTACTTGATTTTCAATATGAGCACATGGACTTTAATTAAATCAACTATCTTAATTTTTTAAACATGTTACTAAAAATGCGGTTTGCTTTTACCAAAAATATACCAAAAGTGTTCATTTGGTGTTTGCTTTCTTGAAAAGAATTAATATAGCAGTAATAATGAGGAAAAAAATCTAGTAATAATTTTGTCCTACAATTTAAAATGATTAATATATATGACGTTGTGCTAGGAATAAAATAATTGCTAATATAAAAAAATGTGCACATGAAAAATGTATTTCATAAATGTAATTTTTATAATTTTTTAAAATTACTTTTTAATTTCGCTTAATAATTTTTCGATTAAAAAAAAGTCCCCTTGGATGGTCTCCCCACCCCCAACCCACCCCCAAAACTACCTTTTTTCCCTCGTCTCTTTCCCCACGCCCAAATTTTTTTCATTTTTTTTTTTTTCCCTCCCCACCACCTGACACTGTCACTTCCCCCTCCCTCTCCAACACGCCAACATCGCCAAGCCCCTTTTTATTCTTTTATTTTCCTTCTCAAAACCCTAGCAGCGCCCTTCTTCTCTTCCTCCTCGCCGCACAACCCCTTTCCTCTCCTCTTTCTCTCGATCTCTGCTTGCTCTTGGTCCTCATCCCAATCGTTCACCGCCTCGCCTCCAGCCCTTCCTCCCTCGCAACTGCAGCCTCGTTGCCGATCCATCGCAGCATCACAGAGTGGCGGCCCTCGCCTTAGTCTCTGCTCTTTCTCTAGCTGTCTCTCGCCGTCGCTCACGGCCTCATCTCTACTCTCTCGCCCTCGCCTCCACCCTCCATTGTCTTTTTGACACGCGTGTCGAAACGTGTCGACAAAAGTTGACAAAGCCGAGTATTTTACTGGGGAAGCCAATGGAGTAGCTTTGCTTTTAAGATCTCAGACCTTCATTTTCACGAGCACCTGCCTTGTTTTACCAAATTTTCATCAGCACCTGCCTTGTTTTACCAAATTCTAATGGCTTCTTCTTCTTCTTCGAAACGTAAAAGAAGTTACGATGTCTTCTTAAGTTTCAGGGGCACTGACGTTCGCAATAACTTCCTCAGTCATCTCGAGACAGCTCTATACCAGAATGGTATATACACTTACATCGACAGCAAGGAAATGAGGAAAGGAGATCAAATACGGCCGGCGCTTATGAAGGCGATTGAGGAATCGCAATTTGCGATCATCATTTTCTCCGAGGACTACGCTTCCTCGTCATGGTGTTTGGAAGAGGTAGCGAAAATCATGGAGTGCAAGACACAGAAGGACCTGATTGTGTTGCCAGTGTTTTACAAAGTGGAACCGAGAGAAGTGAGATGGGGTAGAGGGAGTTATGGGAGAGATATGGCTAAACATGAGTCTGATTTCGGGAAAGATTCGCACAAAGTGAAGAGATGGAAGAAGGCACTTTTTGATGCCAGTGAATTGTCTGGGTGGACCATCTTGAATGATGAGTAAGTGTTAATTGATGTGTTGCACTGCTTTGTCCCTGTTTTATATCTACTTAATCACATCCTCACTCTGTTTTCATGAAACTTAATCATTTCTTTGAATTGCTGAATCAATATGTTGAGTACTATTCCGGTTTTTTTTCAGAGTTGAAGCGGAGATTATAAAGAAAATTGTGAAAGACATCTCTATGCAGATTGACCAAAGACCCGTACATGTTGCTGAGCCTCTGATTGGGATACATCCTCGACTGATAGAGCTGAATTCAATGTTAAAACTCGGGTCTGATGAGGATGCTCGCATGATAGGATTATGGGGACCGGGAGGCATAGGGAAGACAGCTCTAGGTTTAGCCCTGTACAATAATATTTCTACGCAATTTGAGGGTTCGTGTTTTTTGGCGGATGTTCGCAAAGCTTTGGAAGGTCCCAAGGATTTAGCTGCTTTGCAAAAACAATTGTTGTCTGACATATTACCAGGACGAAGGTTAGTGGTGTCTAATGTTCATAAAGGTATTAGTTTAATGCAAAAAAACCTTTGCCGCAGGAAAGTTGTCATTGTTCTCGACAATGTCACTGACAGGAGTCAGTTAGATGCTTTAGCTGGAAATCTGGAGTGGTTTGGTGCAGGAAGCAGGATCATCCTTATAACAAGAGATAAGCATTTGCTAATTTCTCATAGGATAGATGAAGATTATATCTATGAAGTCAAACCTCTAGAGAATTGCGATGCTTTTCAACTGCTCCATAGACAGGCTTTTCCGAGTAACAACAGTATAAGGAGGGATCTTGTGGATAATGTTTTGAATTATGCTAATGGGCATCCTTTAACACTTAAGGAATTGGTTTGTTTCCTGTATCGTAGAAGTGAACGTGAGTGGGATAGTTCATTGAATATTGTCGCCAAAATTCTTAAAAAAACCAGCAATGATACTTTTAAGTGGAGTTATGATGGACTAGATGACAATGCAAAGGAAATCTTCCTTGATGTGGCCTGTTTCTTCACGGAGCACACTAAAGAGTATATTATGAAAGTTCTTGACTCCTGCGACTTTGAACCTACTATTGGATTAAAAGTTCTTGTTGAGAAGTCCTTGGTAACTGAAGAGAGAGAGACCCTACAGATGTGTAACATGATTCAATTGATGGCCATGAATATCATTAGAGAAGAATATCCCAATGATCCTGGAAGACGTAGCAGGTTATGGCTTTTTGATGATTTTCGTAATGTTCTATCAAGGCAATTGGTAAGATTTGCTGGTGTTGATATTGATTTTTCTCTCATTATTTAATTTTGTATATTAATTGCACTGCAAATTCTATAAATACAGGTAACAGATGCATTACAGTCGATAGTTTTAATTTTACCTGAGCCAGAGAAGATAAACATAGGTCCTAATGCTCTAACGAATTTGAGAAGGTTGAAGAAGCTCATCATGAAGAATGTGCATAACTCTTTCCAAGATCCTATCTATCTTCCTAATGAACTAAAATGGTTTGAATGGCCTGAATGTCATCCTTGCATCACAGAATCTTCCTCAGGTCCTGAGGAGTCAGCTCAACTTGCTTTGCACGAAAGCAACATCCAGGCACTGAATAAGCAATTTGAGGTGCGCATTTAAATGGATAGTCTTTATTTCCTTGTCTTCTACATATCCATATCTATTTGCTTATGAATATGAATATGCATGCGTATTACTTAGAACTTTGAATGCAACAATTACTAACTCTGATGATGCTCGTTAATGTGCTTAAGAAACATCCGCATCTATTTAATTGTTTATGTTTAATTAAAGTATTAATTACAGGATGTCGATCTACTACATGAACCAACATAAGTTGAATCCTCCCGTTTTAGGGGAGTTATAAGCACTTTCCCATGAGAATCTTGATATTGATTCGAACAGAATGTATTCAAGAAAAAAAGTTCAATCTCGTTTTCAATATATTACAAGTATTGAAACTTAAAAGAACAATGAACTGAAAGCATGGTAACTCTTGTGTACCGAAATTTGGAAGAAAGACTTATCGGTGATATAATTTGACCATTGAATGATGAATGTGCTTACATTTTTAATAAACATAAATGGAGATTTAATTTATTTTTATTTTTTTGAAATGGTAGACTCTGAAAATGTTATTCAAGATTCTGTATTGTATGGTAAAGATGGGCTGACTAGATTTTTCAAAATTGTGTATGGAAAGAGAAAAAGGATTCTCTTGCTTATTTGCCTACTCATTGAAGTGAGTTTGCATTAAATGCTTTTGATTGAACCTCCCATTGTTCTCTCCAATAGTATGTGGCCGAAAATGAAATGGCTTGTAGAAAGTGTGTAGTGACGAATTCTATAGGAAGCTAGTCTTACTTAAATTGGTCCAAGCTCGACAACTCTCAAACAATGATGAAAAGGTCCCATGTCTCTTTCAGTTGGGCTAACCTAATCGACGTTTTCCGACAACTATTTCTTTATATTTAGAGGGAAGAAAGAAGCAAAACTGCGAGAATTTTAATGGATGACAAGTTCAATTTCAATAAAAGTTGGGACATTTCATCCCAGGAATCTCTCCTTCTGGTTTTCAATACGTAACTCGTTCCCCTCATTTCCTTTCAATTGAGACATCGGTCAATGCCTTTAATCTCTTTTATCCTGAAGTAAGAAATCACGGACAGCAAGCGACTCTTCTCGTCCCCTTGTTGGGGCGTAGTCTTGCCTAGCGGTAGAGCAGCTGGGGATATAGATTAATCATCCAATTCTATGTCTCGCTTTTGAAAACAAGGCTTGTGGAGTGCGACTTCTTATGATGAGTAACAATTCATGTATATAGGTTCCCAGTAATCGGACATACCACTAGTTTTTTTTATTAAAAATTAGAGACAGTTTTGAATTGAATATTTATCTCAGATTTTCTTTTTTGTCCAGAATGTCTATCCTTATTGGTTTCATTGTTCTCGCAGGGCCCTAAAAACTTGGAGTCCAATAACTTCAGTGAATGCCCATCCTTGGTGTTTGTGCCGATCTTGTTTGTGCCGATCTTCAACTGGACTCCAAATCGCGGAGAAAATATACTCCAGCGTGCTTCTCAGGGCCTCTCCTCCGATATTCGAGGACTCATGACGTCTCCTCCGATATTTCCTCCGATATTCGAGGACGATATGACGTCTCCTCCGATATTTCCTTCGATATTCGAGGACGATATGATGTCTCCTCCGATATTCGAGGACGATATGACGTCTCCTCCGATATTTCCTCCGATATTCGAGGACTATATTCGAGGACTCATGACGTCTCCTCCGATATTTCCTCCGATAATATCGGACGATATTCGAGGACTCATGACGTCTCCTCCGATATTTCCTCCGATATTCGAGGACGAGGACGATATTCGTCTCCTTCGATATCCTGGATCTGATGCCAATTCGAGGTCGCAGCCTCAAAAGACGTCTTGAGAGGTGAGGGGGACCTTCACGGATATAAAGCAGGCCAGCAGGCTTCTCTCAAGCGATGTGGGACAAGTATCTGGCTGACCCTTTAGCACCCTGTCGGCACCCATGCCGGAATCAGACAAGGAGAAAATATCTTGCTAGGCCCACCAGAAATAGTCTCCTCTCGGTCTATTTGAAAAATTCGGCGCGCTCTCTCTCCCCTCAAGAAAATAATAGCTGATTATTAGATACTGATTTTCGGAGCCTTTTCTCCAACATTATGTTTTTTTGCCATCGATTTGTAATTTTGGGATTTTCCTTCCACCTAGGTTTTTTTTTGTCCCTCCCTATTCTCGCCCTTGCCGAACTTACACAGAAGAGATGATACAAATAGGAGTCTCCACTATTTTGATGTAATGAATTCCGTAGCTCGTGGGCAGAAGATCCCTCCTAAGATTTTGGACTCGACTCACTGGCACAACAAAACCAGATCAGCAAAATGGGTTAGTCTTCCAGTGCTCGCTGCCGTGCGCATGAATCAGAGCACTACCTAAAGAGGATCTTTTTCTAATGATTTGTTGTCGTCCATTGACTCTAGTGATTTCTTATCGGTTCTTTATAGCGCTGCTTTAGGTGATTTCTAGTTTTTGCAGAATTTGCATTAAATTGGAATAAGAAAATGCCATGAATTGTTTGTGGTTTGCTCTAGATTGTGATGAACTCGGGGAAGGTTTTTCGCGACGCTCAGTTGTTTCTCTTTCTATTTTCTGGCTGCTTGTTACATTGAGAATGAGAAAGTTGTGTGAGGTGATTGCCGAGTTGCAAGGATGTGAAGGATCTTTGTTTGTTGTTAAGAGGTAGCTGTTGTAAAAGTTGTAATCTTCTGCTTCGGGAAATAAGTTTTTTAACAGTCGTATTTGATGATCTCCATCCGTGACATTTTGAATAGGAATACTCAGCCTACTTCAAATCTCTCGTGATCTTCATATTCGTTTCGAAAAGGAGGAAGGCCCATACGAAAATCTCTTATATTGCGTGGATGGCTATTTCGATATGCCTGAACTTTCTATCATGGCAGGCAAGTGCCACGACGTTACGGTACATCAAAGAGTTCGTATCACAGCATCGAAAGTTGGCACAAGAATGAACCCCGTAAACATGAAAATGCGATCTCTAGTGACATGCATGGATCCAAATCCAGAGGCTCATGCCAAATTATCAAGAGCTAAATGAAGGAAGACATGCTTCTTGCATCATATTTAAGCCAAGCCAAGAACGGTTGCGCAAGATCAGCACATAGATTTAACGTTTTAGTTCTCTTTTTAGCAAATTAATCACACGAATGAGGAAATACGGCAATAGGCCGTAGTTAGGTACTGAAAGAATCAAAGGTATCCTGTTGCTTTTCAAGTTCAGCATTGCTAAAGCATACAACCATGAAACATGGATTTTCTAAATTACCCTTCAAGTTATATTCTCAGGGGTATCATCAATATTCCAGATGAATCATTCGACATCTGTCATTTAAATTCTTCCATTGACTTGGTCGAGAAATTCACCACCCATAGATAGATGCATGCAGATCTCTCTCATCCGACCACAAGCTCCCCTGAAAGATAGCTCAATCTTTCATGGGTTCTACATACAACGGGAAACCAAGCCTTTCCATCGCTTAACCCCCAGAGAAAGACCAGCAGCAGAGAAAAGTGGGATCTTCTGCCCACGAGCTACGGAATTCATTACATCAATGGTGAAGACTCCTATTTGTATCATCTCTTCCGCGTAGGTTCGGCAAGGGCGAGAACAGGGAGGGACAAAAAAACCTAGGTCGAAGGAAAATCCCAAAATTACAAATCGATGGCAAAAAACCATAATGTTGGAGAAAAGGCTCCGAAAATCAGTATCTAATAATCAGGGAGAAAAGGCCATTGCCAAGAGAGCATCTTCTCCGCCTTTGGGCTTCCGCTCGCTTGCGACTCGCCGTCCTCACAGTCCCTGTAACACGTTCTGCATCCGGAAATGGCAAGCGGGGACTCCGGCGTCACCCGCAGAGCTTGGGGGTCCGCCTTGCGCTGCTGTGGCTGAGGAGAGGCGGGGCGTTCAGGCGGTTCCTCGCGGTCAAGTTCCGTCTCGCCGTGGCTGGATTCGTCAAGAGCATCGGTGGGGTCTTGGTAAATTTTGCGTGATTTAATTTACTCACGGTGGTTTGATTTATAGGAGCTCCGCGGACGAGGGAAGAGCGCAGGCTGTTCTGGCTGGGACTCCAGAGGGTGGAGAAGTGGGATTGGAGAGGGATCTCCAGGAACTTCGTGAAAACGCGGACGCCAACGCAGGTGGCGAGCCACGCCCAGAAGTACTTCATCCGGCAGAGCAACCTGATCCGGCGACGCCGGCGGTCCAGCCTCGTCGACATCACCACCGACTCGGAAACACAGCATTAATTGCATGATAATCAACTTTTTTCTAAAAATTTGAACCATTCTGACATACTATTGCTAGCTGTTGATGAACAACCCAAATCTACTAGATGCAATAGCATGTTGATGAACAACCCAAATCCACTAGTTCTTGCGTCTGTCTGTGTTGTACGAGTCTGTTAAGAGGCTGTGAGAGCCAATTTAATAAACGGATCTTGCTGGTAACTGCAAGAAGCCATTGAAGTTTTTCTGGATTTTCTTTTCCATAAAAGGTAGATCAATGCCATAAGTGGAACAACCAACCCGTTTCCTTTAGGAATTGCAAAGCGAAGAGAGTATGGTATCAACTGAGAATTGTTTTTTCCCCCTGAAAACTCAAACGTCGACTGAAAATCTGCTGCAGTACTTTGGGGTTTCAAGCTCTACAATGGAGGAGGGTCATCATCAAGCGCACCAAGTACCAAGCTTCCCTCTTTCCTTGCCTCCGGCGGTTTCACCGGGAACCGGCGAGAAACTGCTGGAAATTCTGCGACTGAGAAAAGAGGGCTGCCAGTCGAAACCCACCCCGTCGAAGCCCATCCGCCCGGTCCCGATCCTTCCCATCCCTCCGTCCTCGAAAATGGCGGCTCTCGACCTCAACAAGGCGACCGCAGCTTCGGAACGCCCTGGCCTCTGTCTCTCAAGCTCGCCACGGCGATACCCTCTGACGACCAGCAGGCGGCAGCGGCACCAACGCCAGCAACAACCCCACACTCGTCGCCGACCAACAGCATCATCAACGTGGCCTGAGGAATCAATGGTCTTGTATGGTCATATCCATAATCACCAAATGATCGGGCTTGCAAAGTTGCTAAAGTGGTGGGGGGATCTTCTAGAGCTTAGATGAAACTAGAGATTAGGAATTAATTAGAAGGTTTAAGTAGGAGTCATTGTTTGCTTTTGTACATAAGCTAAGGGAAACGTCAAGATTTTTTTTTTGGGGGACGGGAGATGCGGTGTCGTTTTCGTCGTGGTGGTCTACGTTGGTGTCCAGTTGGTCCCTCCATCGAGATCTGATATGTGGAGGTAAACTGGCCCCGTATTCGTTCATTACTTAGTTGAAAATGCCCAAATTTTACTTTAGTCCCGCAAAAGAAATAGATTGTGTTAATTATTTTGCGGCCAAAGAATTGACTCTGGCGTCGGGGCTTGTTTTCAGAAAGCTTGCCAGAGGAATTAATAAATAAATATTCGGTCGAAATCGCGGCTTATTACATCGTTCAAAGTGGGTCGTAGTCAGGATGAATGAAAAATGTAAAGCCTTGATTTCAAACAACGCTACTTGTATTTGCCAAGCCGGGATCTCCCATGTCTATTGTGTAAATAACAAACAAAGTGCATCGGTTAACCTCTTTACATATTTTCCTTTTCTTCAGAAAAGTAATAAAATAAAATAGAAAAGGAAATTTTATGGGGATACGCTGAGTTGAATAAAGTAAACATGCACATGACTCCCTCATTCCATTCTTAAACAAAAGATGGCTCCTCAAAATTATGAAAATCAATTAATGGGGAAAAAACAAAATTGTATCTAGTACACGTTAAAAAATCTATTTCGTGACTCATTTTTTAGGGACATAATGAGTTTTTTTTTTTGGTTGGAAGGGACACGATTAGTTGAATAAGCACAAAATCTAAGCGATTGCCTACCTAATAATGTTAAAGATATTTTGCCATTCATAAAAGATGAAATATTGAAATGGAATATACCAGATTTGGGTTGAGAATGATAATTTTTTATTGTGATACATAAATTCATAGCTAATTTTTTTTATATGCTTTGAATAATACTGAACTTCAAAGTAGGAGGATCGATTTCTAATTCAATCTAATAGAATTGGTCATTTTTTTTTATTACTAAAGAGTTCATGCACAACGAGAGAAAGTGATAAATTTTAAGGTATTAATGGAAGTAATAATGAATAAAAAGTCATTTTGTCCTAATTTGTGATGTCATTGGAAAAGATATAGTTTAATTCACATCTAATAATTTTTTTTGAAAAAACATAAAATATATATAATTGATCTAGTCCGGTCTGATTTCCACTCTCAAGAATCAGGAATCAGATGAATACTCCCGAGAGTAGGCGAGTCGCTTCGTTCTCAGCACCCCTAAAATAAAGGCACTTTCTGGTTTTTTGCAAGCTACGAAATAAACAATTTTAAAATAAAAATGAACGAGAGAAAACTTCTCGTCCATTTGCGACAAATGAAAAGAAAAAACAAAAATGAAAAAGGCGCTTTTCCTGACACGGTGCGATGTTCGATGTTTCTCAGACCGCATCGATTTCTTGACCAACTCCACTATAAAAGCATCACTCATCGCTCGACGCGAACCCAAACGACGATGATGGCCATTTTCAACTAAATTAGACTTCTGGGTATCTGCCATTAGATCTCGATGGAGGAAAATCTTTCAAATATTTCCTGTTCGTACGGAGAGTTTGTGGCTATGTCGGCTCTCTCAGAGATATTTAATGATAGCCCAAAATTGGAGGAAGATATTCTCTCCGGTAGCGATGGAAGATATTTTCTCTCGGTTAGGGACGAAGGTATTTAGTGATAGCCCAAAATTGTAAGCAAATGCAAGAAGTTCAAATTGGGCTTCCTCCAAGCGATTCTAAGCAGATGCGAGAAGTTCTCCCATTTTCTGATTTCTTTCCCAACAAATTATCAATTGATTCGTAAATGCCAGATTTTAGGCTTTTAGCTTGCAAATATGTTTTCTAATTAAGTGTGGCTGTTGATGGATTCTAAGTTGCCATAGATGGACGGAGAGCAAACACGGGTTGATTCCGGTAAACAATAGTGCATTTCTATCCCTTCTGGTAAGATCAGTACTTCAATTCTTAGACGTACTTTCTTTCAGTTTATTCATCTTTAAAATAGCGACCGAGAGGCTTTTCTTTTGCCCCCATTTAATGTCTCTGAAGAGACTCATTAATTATGAATATTTTCTCTTTAGGTTTTCAATTTGTAGAGAGGTTTGGACTAACAAACAAAAGGATGATTGATGGCGGCTTAACCCACACTTTAAGTAGATGAACATTTATATGGCACACTAATGGCATAAGCATAGAGTGCAGAATTTGTTTATCAATGTATGAGAATAATAATGCCCGATTTGACAAACCCATCATACTATCACAATTTTTTCTTATTTTGTAGCTATCTAATTCTTATATATGTTGAAAAAAAATGCTTATATTGGCATCTCTTTTAAATGTCAAATTTAATTTTTAACCTTGGTTCTGTACCGTTTGAGATGTAAAATGTTGGAAATTTGAATCATTTTTTTTTTCTTTTGACCAATACAGATCTCTTTATTTAATTTTTAACCTTGGTTCTGTACCATTTGAGATGTAAAATGTTTTGTACTGCTAGGCGTATGAGAATTATTTTTGGTACACCACAAAATTGCTCTCTTCTCAATTTACTTGTGGTTATTCAACAACTTAAAGGCAGCCATTTACCCATCTCCTTGATGTGCTCCATTCCAAGAATCTTCAACTTGGTAGCTTAAAATTGTAAAGATTCCTCATATTCCATATAAAATCAAAGGCTTGTGAAGATTTTATTGAATGGGGACTTCAACCGAGGAATTTCCGGCATCCATAGAAAATCTGGTTTCTGTGGAGATAATGTATTTATGTCACTACATGTTAAAATCTGAATTTTAGTAGACACATCAAGCATAAATTTTTCTTAAAAAATATAAATAAATAAATAAAAAGAAGAAATAAAATAACAAAAAAGAAAAAGAAAAGGGCTCCAATTTGGTAAAAATGGAAAAGGCCGATCAAAGTTACCCAAGCCCGGCCGATCAATTTGTGCGGCCCAGAAATTCAATCCAATTCTTCACAAGCACAAGCCCACCAGATCATTTAAAAGCCCAACACAGCCCATAAAAAATGCCCATGACACGTGAAACGGTGGAATCCTCTATCCGGTACCCTCTCCTTCGCCGGCCACCGATTGACGCCAGTGTCCGCCGTTCCCCATTGCCTACCGCAATCCCTCCGATCGCTGGCCGACGGAGAACCGAGAATACCAGAGCAAAGAGGAGGACACGAACAATTTCATCATCTCTGATCTAGAGGATTCTGATAATACTAGTACGAGTACCTAGAGGGGGGTGAATATGTTTATGAAAATTTTCTTGCAGTTTGCGCAATACTTAGACAGATGAAGGATTAAAAATCAATCGTAAGGCGAGTAAAGGAAAGAGAAAATTAAACACAAGGTTTATAGTGGTTCGGCTTGATTCAAGCCTCACGTCCACTCTTCTTCGCACCGACAGCCGATTGGTTGGATTCCACTATGAACAAAGAGATGTTACGGTGTTGATCTTCCTTGATTTCTCGATGTAGATGATCTACTACACTCGCTCAAGGTATCACCAAGTACAAACACTCTCTGTGTATACAATTTCGCTCGAATTGTCTCGACTAACAATCAAGGTTCTTCGGACTCGGAATTTATCTATCGATCACACACTTAAAACAACTAGAACGTCTTCCTTTTATACTCCTTTATGCCATCATAGCCGTTGGCACTTACCAAAGGAATTCCTCCAATCTACCCGTTGGACGGAATCAATTAAGAAGATCATCCGAGCTATTTAAGGAATCGATGATAGCCCATCAATCTGTTCGCCCATACAATCAGGATTTTGGTTTCCAAGAATAGAACATTCCAAGAATGTTTCGTCGACCATCAGATCTTCAATTGATCTTAGATAAGAATCAAAAGAATCCGAAATGATTATCCAACCAAGGGATCTATTCAGAGGATTGGATCAAATCCCCAACCATATACTTCGGCCGGATATCCTACGCCACTTGGATTAGAAAGACGTCGGTGAGAATAATCTTGAGTCTTGAGTCTTGAGTCTTGAGTCTTGAGTCTTGAGATTACAAAGTCTTGAGACTTTAAACCAATGATATCAAGACTAGGCGATAGAAATGTTTTGTCGACTTCAAAATCTTACGGAAAGATTTCTCCAACAATCTCCCCCTTTTTGATGGTGACAAAACTTTCTTGTAGATTTGAACAACTTTGACCTGCAAAAACATTTCTCAAGCAATATGGCTAACTCATAAAGATTAATAAACAACCAGACTCTGCATCCACAGCAAAATTGGTTAGTCTTTCATGAGTAATACCATATAACAATACTTAATATAAATGCAACCAGTCAAGCATCAAAATCCACAGCCATTCGAGTCTCACACCCAAGTTCAAGTTCTCAAGTCATACTCAAAAACATAACCACAAAAATCAAAATAGTCAAAGTTTTAAAATAATGTTTGTTCAAATTGGTTCTCCCCTTTTTGTCATCATTTAAAAGAGGGTGAGAAATGAGTCATGTACGCTTGGGAATGCGCACGATCGGAATTCTCCCATTGACTGGACTACGCCTTCTAGCCTCTTCAAGTCCTCCCTTAGATGAGCTACCTCCTCTCCTTTGGCATTGGCTTGAATTTGCAGAGCAAGGTCTTTCATCTTGTCCTCCGGGTTTGCGAAGATGCTTGTCCAGCATTCTTCATGACTTGAATTTCACATTCGAGCATATATTTGGCCACGCATTTCGAGGAAGAATATCCATGATACGATGAAAATCTGCATAATTGTGCATGCAGTATTTGCATCAGCTTTTTCAGATGGAGTAAATGTATACGATGGCGCTTCTGTATAGTCTTGCAGATTTGGTGTTGATGTATCACCTTCTTCGGGCAATTGAGAAACCTGAAATTCTTCGGGTCTTCCGGAGATTGTCTTGGACTTTCACTATCTGCAGCATGAGGTGTAGACCTTTCATGCTCGCCAACTCCCCCTGTCTCTAGTACATCCAAAGGGGAAGAGTGATGATCATGCTCTAGATTTCCCTTCTCTCCAGATTCAGCAGCAGACTTTTCTTTCTCTTCTTCATCTTCTTTCTCTTTCTCTCTCTGCTCTTCTTCTTCTCTCTGTTTCTTCTGAAATTCTATAGGCTGAGACACAGAACGTCTTGTTCTTGTCAGAGCAGGAATAGTAGGATCTTCAGCCTCTTCATCTTCATCCTCCAAGATGAGAGATCTTTTCTTCTTTTTCGATGGGGCTCCAATGGCCTCCTTTCCTTTTCTCTTTGAAGCAGACTGAACAGGAGATTTCACTCTGAATTTCTCCATTGCCTTGGAAAGTTCTTTCGAGACGCATCTTCGATAACATCTTCAAACCTATCACCATCTTATCACACGGTTGAACACAAAGTGTTTGAGGCGGTTCAATATTCATGTGTCTGAAGATCTTGGTCACCGAGACCAGGATAAGGCAATTGTCCTTTGTCTTTCGACATTGCTCGTACATATGGAAGAGAATAGTGTGCGGGAGAGAGAACTTCCGTCTGAGTTGATCGCGTACATCAACTTTGCTTCAGAATGAGACACGGTAGTCTTTGACGTAGACTTTGGTCTAAGACAATTGATTACAATCTTATGAAGCACAATGTTGATGGCATTCATCCTAGAATAGGTAACTTTCTTCTCTGCGTCCCTATCTTTGACAAGTTCCAGAGTAATACGAGCAGGTGAGACTTTGATTGGTAGATAACGTCCTCGTTCAACTCCAACTATATCAGCCAACATATTCACATCTACCACGTAGACTTTGTCTAGTACACTAAATGATATTCTATTCGCATCCAGAAAGCTAAGATTTGAATAGAAATAAGCGGTCGAGATGAGCATACCCGTCTGTTGAGTCAGAGCAAAAATTCTCAAGTTGAAACAAATTCAACTTTTCTCTTAAGTTTATGTTGATGGCGTCCATGAAGTCAAAATCGACACTTCTAGGGTTTATCACCCCTCTTTTCATCAGCCTGGAATACACTTTTTCTTGATCCTTAGATTTGAACAAATCCATCGATTTCCTTTCACCTTTCTGCCACGCCCATTTTCGGTTGAAATTCAAGGAACATTCTGTCATCATCGTTCCCTTCAATTAAATTTTGTCCTGGCATAAGAGGATCACTTGGAATGTTCGCAAGTGCTTCCTCTATTTGTTCCTTTCGGGGCAATTCCCAATTCCTCCATTTTCTTGAAAACGATACTCATTCCCATAATTTTTGTCCTTAAGGAAGTCATCTATATATTTCAATGAAGTACCTGTGCTTTTCAACGCACGATAAAGTTTATACATAAAGGAGGGCTTTTGGACTCTTCTGGGTCAGCATCCTCGATTATCTCTTCTTCGAGGATGACTTGCACCTTGTGGGGCAGGAGGCGTTGAATGACGTGGATGAGAGCGAATCGGACTTTGTCGCTGACTTGTTAAGTCTTCTTCCTCGGTGAGATCGAAGTGAGTCGGTCCCTTCTCCATTCTTTGTGGTCCCCCTTTGCGATTCTTGATGATTTCCTCGAAGAAGACATCTTTCTTTGTCGCATTTGGAAGATTCCTTCACTTGCTTTCCCAAGAAAAATGACCACTTTCTCGAAGACGAACAAGCAGTAGAAACAGTATCGGGAGGAGAGTGCCTTTTAGGGTTTTGAAGATTGGAGAAAAGAAAAACTGTATATATATATATATAAAACTCGGTTTTGAAAAGGGAAGTTCAATCGGTGCAAGGAAAGTAAACGATCAATTATTTTCAAAATCAATAGCGCCAAAATTATTCCTTTAAGCGAGATAAGACTTCAAATTTCATGCGGATTATAGAATAAGCGAACGAAAGATCGTACCTTTTCGAGTTAAACGAAAATTCGTACCTCTTAGATGAAATACAACTTACAGTCTATAGCCACGAGTGTACGAGTCGAGGATTTAAAGTACGAAAGATTAGAGTCTTAGAGTTGGTGAGTCTCTAGAGTTTAACTTCTTCGGGCTTCAAAATGTTGAGTCTTGAACGGATAAGGTTGAATTGATTTTTCTCCAAAGGCTTTGTGAATATATCCGCTAGTTGACTCTTTGAATCAACAAATTGAATCGAGATTTCTCCATTTTGAATATGATCTCTAATGAAGTGATGTCGAATCTCAATATGCTTTGCTCTTGAATGAAGGATTGGATTTTTGGTGAGATTGATCGCACCGGTGTTGTCACATCTGATTTACGTGCATGAGTCTTCAATCCCAAAGTCTTGTAGCTGTTGTTTTATCCAGAGAATTTGCGAACAGCAGCTTCCAAGAGCTACATACTGCTTACGTCGTTGAGAGATACGAGTGCTTTGCTTCCTTGAAAACCAAGACACTTTGTCTGTTTCCAAGTATTTGACAAGTTCAGGAGGTGCTTTTTCTATCGACTCGCAACCAGGCCAGATCTGCATCCGAGTATCCTAGAAGATTAAAGTCTCCCTTCTTGGGATACCAGAGACCGATGCTTGAAGATGAGGCAACGTATTTGATAACACGTTTTACCGCACTGAGATGGGATTCTCGGGATCTGATTGAAACCTAGCACAAATGCAAACACTCAACAAAATATCAGGTCTAGAAGCGGTAAGATAAAGAAGTGAGCCGATCATGCTCTGTACGGCTTTTGATCTACTTTCTTCCCTTCTTCATCCTTGTCTATCTTCTCGAGAACATGACATTGGTATGTCGGTCTTTTTGCACTTTTCCAATCCAAACCTTTTGACAAGGTCATTCGCATATTTTTCTTGATGAATAAAAGTTCCTTCCTTCATTTGTTTAACTTGGAGTCCAAGAAAGAATGTTAATTCTCCCATCATACTCATTTCAAACTCATCCTGCATAGTCTTAGAAAATTTCTTGCATAGACTTTCATTAGATGATCCAAAAATAATATCGTCCACATATATTTGAACAAGTAAAAAGCTTTTGCTTTCCTTTTTGATAAACAAAGTAGTATCTACTTTACCTTTGACAAAACCATTATGTAATAAGAATTTACTTAGCTGTCGTACCATGCTCGAGGTGCTTGCTTTAAACCATACAAGGCATTTTTCAGTCTAAAGGCGAGTCTAGCTTCTTTGGGTCTTCAAACCCGGGTGGTTGTTCCACATAGACTTCCTCATGGATGAATCCATTTAGGAATGCACTTTTGACGTCCATTTGGAATAACCTGAAATTTTTATAACAAGCAAACGCAAGTAATAGACGAATAGCTTCTAACCTTGCTACTTTTGGAGCGTAAGTCTCATCATAGTCTATTCCTTCTTCTTGCGTATATCCTTTGGCCACGAGTCTTGCTTTGTTTCGTACGACTTTTCCTTCTTCATTCATCTTGTTCCCGAATACCCATTTGGTTCCAATAACAGTTTTACCTTTTGGTTTAGATGTCAATTCCCAGACATCATTGATGTTGGGAATGCGAGTTCTTCTTGCATAGCTTCGATCCAACTTTCATCGAGATAAAGCTTCTTCTATGCTTTTTGGTTCGATTTCATAAATGAGAGCCACAGCACTAGATTCTTCATGCCTTTTTGATCTGGTGCGGATTCCTTCATTGATTTCGCCAATAATGAGATCTTTAGGATGACTGGATTTATGCTTCCGATTCTTGGTTGTTCTTCTAGTTGATGATCTCTTTCTTTGTTTGAATCTTCATGTGCTTCTTGATGTTGGACTTCCGAGAGGCGAGATGCTTCTTGAGTTGTAAGCATTGGAAGGTGGGTAGGTTGAACTCTTCATGCGAGTCGGCTGGATTCATCTTGCATTGAGTCTTGGAATTTAACATTCGTTGATTCCTCCACTAGCGGCTTTTCTTGTTGTAGACTCGTAGGCTTTGCTTGATGTAGAATATCCAAGGAAGATGCCTTCATCGATCTTTCTTCAAACTTACCAACTCTATCATTTGCATTTTTCAAAATAAAGCATTTGCAACCAAACACATGAAAGTATGAAACAATAGGCTCTTTACCTTTGAACAATTCATAGGGGTTTTCTCCAAAATAGGTCTTAAAAAGACTCTATTTATAATATAGCATCTTTGTTGAAACTTGACTTCAGCCCAAAATCGTGAAGAAATTTTGCTTTCAATTAAAAGTGTTCTAGCCATTTCTTGAAGAGATCTATTCTTTCTTTCCACAACTCCGTTTTGCTCTGGAGTATATGGAGAGGAAAACATATGATTAAAACCAGATTTATCACAAAATTTCGTAAAATCTTTATTTTCAAATTCACTTCCATGATCTGTTCTTATGCTTGAAATTGCACATCCTTTTTCATTTTGAACATTTTTGGCAAATTTTTCAAAATACGAAAAGGTTTCTGACTTACTTGAAAGAAAATATACCCAAGTAAAACGGGAGTAATCATCCACAATTACTAGGCAATATTTCTTACCTCCAATGCTCGGGTTACGGTTGGTCCGAAGAGATCCATATGAAGTAAGCGTAGTACATGATTAGTAGAAACATGGTTTATTTGCTTAAATGAATTTCTTACCTTTCCCAGAATGCATGGAGTGCATGAATCGAGTCTTTTGGTATGGCAATTTAGGTAGACCTCGAACAAGCTTCTTTGATGAGATTTTGGCTAATTGTTTCATATTGACATGGCCAAGCTTTCTGTGCCATAAGACTGCTTCATCTTGAATTGAGATTAGGCATTGTGCTTCATTTGGTTTTACATCAAGAAGGTAGATATTTCCATGTCTTCGACCCATGAAAGACTGAGTTGAGTCTTTGCTAATTCCAGAACACGTGCCTTCTTGAAAGGAGATCTTGAAACCAGTATCACACAATTGGCTAATGCTTAGAAGATTGTAGTTGAGTCCTTCCACTAGAGAGACATTGCTTATTGTGAGATTTCCAATTTTCACAGTTCCAAAACCCACAATGCTTCCTTTGCTGTTTCCACCAAATGAAACTTTTCCACCATTCACTTGAACAATCTTTATGAAGCAATTTGAGTCTCTGTCATGTGTCTTGAACATCCGCTGTCAAGATACCACTTCACTTTCTTTTGACAGAGACCTGCATTCAAAGAAGAGTCTCACGCTTTCTTTGGTACCCAAATTTTCTTGGGTCCTTTGGCGTTAGTAGAATAAGCATTACTAGGCCATACTTTCTTAACGAGGCTTCCAAACCATAGGACATTCTTTTTCAAAATGATCCCGATTTGTTACACTTTGAACACCTTAGAGCACTTCGACCTACGAGACTTTACAAAGACTTTCTTGAAATGATTTTTGTAAGTCTCCTTTGTTGGTCTTTTTCTTAATTCTTTCTTTTACTTTTGGAAAATCAATTAAAGGAATTGTTTCTGCTGTCATACCCAAACCAGACTTGTTAAAGTAAGGTCTTTGGACTGAAAGAACTTTTCAAGTTTTCAGACCCTATTGAAAATTTCTTTGAAATATTTGATAAGTCAGTTTTTAAGAAAGCATTTTCTTTTGAAAGTTTATCTTCATTCTCCTTAAGAGTTGAAAAATTCAAGTCTAAACTTTTCACTTTTCTTCTAAAATATTTTCCTTTTGTTTTAAAACTAAGTTTTCCTTTTCAGTTCGGAAATCCTTTTTAGAGAAGTCTTAAGACTAAAACATAGTTCATCAATGTATTTAGAGACTTTGACAGGAATTTTATAATCACTTACCTCACATTCACCGTCCCAGTCGATCCAGTCGAGTCGATTGTGCCATCGGACATAGGTTGGCATATTCCTCATCACTTTCTTCACACTCTGTATCGCTCAAGTTTCGGCTTTGAGAGCTTTTCGAGACTTTTCAGCTTTTCCTCTTTTCTTCTTCGGGGAGAGGACAATTTGGTCTCGATGTGTCCCTTTTTCTTACATTCGAAGCAAACTACATCTTTGTTTGGTTCCTCATTATCAACAAACTTGGTTTGCTGTTTCTGAAGACTTTGTTTCCTTGAGTTGAACCTTCTTCCTTTTCTATTCAACTTTACGAACCTTCTAATCATAAGAGCAAGCTCCTCATCATCCAGATCTTCTTGAGTACGTATCATCAGAATCATCGTTAGATTTTAATGCAATGGATTTCTTACCTCTTGGATCTTCGTCTTCATTAATTCGTTCCACTTCATAGGCGAAGAGTTCCAATCAGCTCGTCTACAGATAATGGCATAATTCTTTGCGTCTCTCTTATTGAAGTCTTTATATGATTCCAATCCTTGGAGAGTCCACGCTTGTAGCTTGTTCACCTTCATAGGATCAGAAATTTTCTGTCCTTGATTCTCAAGGCCATTGACAATATACGTAAAACGGCTAAACATGTCAGTTATAGATTCTCCTTGTTTCATTTTGAAGGCTTCATATTGACCAAGGAGAATGTTGATTCTGGTCTCCTTCACTCGGTCTGTCCCTTCATAAGTGATATGTAATCTGTCCCAGACTTCTTTTGCTGTATCACAAGAAGATATTCTGTTATATTCAGTTGGTGATAAAGCACAATATAAAAGTAAATTGCTTTTGCATCGAGTGCTTGTCTCTTGTTTATCTCTTCTTGAGACATTCCGGGTTCACAGTTTCTTTCCCTCTTTCGGATGCGTTTGATGCAGCGGTAGGAGTAATTCCTCTTTCCACCACATCCCATTCCAGGGGATCCTTTGATCGTAGAAAAGCTTTCATCTTGTTTTCAGATGTTGTAATCCTTTCCATCAAAGTAGGGTGGTCTTGTATTGCTTTGCCCTTCCACCAGCCCTGGTGCTAGCATACTAGCCATGGATCATTTACTCGAAGTAAAACACTTCAAATAAAGTAAGAACACAAGGCTCGATACCAATTGATAATACTAGTACGAGTACCTAGAGGGGGTGAATAGGTTTATGAAAATTTTCTTGCAGTTTGCGCAATACTTAGACAGATGAAGGATTAAAAAATCAATCGTAAGGGCGAGTAAAGGAAAAGAAAATTAAACACAAGGTTTATAGTGGTTCGGCTTGATTCAAGCCTACGTCCACTCTTCTTTCCGCACCGACAGTAGATTGGTTGGATTCCACTATGAACAAAGAGATGTTACGGTGTTGATCTTCCTTGATTTCTCGATGTAGATGATCTACTACACTCGCTCAAGGTATCACCAAGTACAAACACTCTCTGTGTATACAATTTCGCTCGAAGCTGTCTCGACTAACAATCAAGGTTCTTCGAGACTACGGAATTTATCTATCGATCACACACTTAAAACAACTAGAACGTCTTCCTTTTATACTCCTTTATGCCATCATAGCCGTTGGCACTTACCAAAGGAATTCCTCCAATCTACCCGTTGGACGGAATCAATTAAGAAGATCATCCGAGCTATTTAAGGAATCGATGATAGCCCATCAATCTGTTCGCCCATACAATCAGGATTTTGGTTTCCAAAGAATAGAACATTCAAGAATGTTTCGTCGACCATCAGATCTTCAATTGATCTTAGATAAGAATCAAAAGAATCCGAAATGATTATCCAACCAAGGGATCTATTCAGAGGATTGGATCAAATCCCCAACCATATACTTCGGCCGGATATCCTACGCCATTGGATTAGAAAGACTGTCGGTGAGAATAATCTTGAGTCTTGAGTCTTGAGTCTTGAGTCTTGAGTCTTGAGATTACAAAGTCTTGAGACTTTAAACCAATGATATCAAGACTAGGCGATAGAAATGTTTTGTCGAGCTTCAAAATCTTACGGAAAGATTTCTCCAACAGATTCCTTAACCTGGACCACGAATTGACGCTAGCATTCGCGCCTCACCAGCTCAATCGCTGAAGACTTCCATATTATCCAGTTGCTGGCCACCATAGATGAGAAAACACCGAAGCGAGAGCAGCGGGATTTTTGACGGACGAAGCTCGGTGAGATTTCTCTCTCTCTCTCTCTCTCTCTCTCTCTTTAAGAATTTCCTTAGCCTAATTCACCTTTTCCAACGTTCTCAGGTCACTGACAGTCATCGCCGTCGCCGTTCGACTTTTCCTAGCTGAAGTCGAACTAGCTCTGTTTGCTCCTGTTTCCGAGCCAAGGAGTCCGAAGTGTTCAGCTCTTTCTCGAGACTCCTCCACCAATGCTGATCTTCATCTCCGAAGTGTCTGGGACCTCCCGTCTCTGATTTTCTCATTCGCCGAGGCTAGAAATCCGGTCTCGCCAAGGTAAGAATACATGCTCTGTTTCCATTCTTTTATGAGCAAAAACAGAGGCCGAAAATCCTAGCTTCTATTTGTGACAGATTCAACTGCGATTGGAGTTCTATGGATGATCAGAACCTGAGGTGTTGCTGTTGTGATGATCTAGGTATGAATTTCCATTTAGTTGTGGCATTTAGACTTCATGGTTGAGACAAAATGAATTTCCAGGTCTCAAGACTCTCAACTCTAACGGCCTCTTCTTCACAGCCCAGATGAAATTACGATGTCTTCCTTAATTTCAGAGGCAAAGACATCGGCAACAACTTCGTGGGTCATCTATGCAAGGCCTTGGATCAGGCCGGCTTAATGACGTTCACGGGATAGCAAGGAACAAAGGAAGCGAGAGGGAATACGGCCCTCGATCATGAGGGGGATCAAAGAATCGCTCATTGCGATCATCATCTTCTCGGAGAGCTACGGTTCGTCGTCGTGGTGTTTGGAAGAGCTGGTGAAGACATTAGAGTGCAAGAAGATGAATGAACAGGTTGTGATGCATTCTACAAAGTGGAATCCGGGAAAGTAGGAGGAAGGCACGGGAAATCAGGGGCAGCGAAGCATGGAGTCAAGTAGAGAAATGGAAGGAAGCTCTTGTTGGAGCTTCTAATTGGTCGGGGTGGCATCAGGAAATCAGGTAATTTTAATATATAATCACCCATAAAAATTGATAGACAGATCGAGACACACCTGGCCCAATGGCGCGCTGGTCCATTCGTGCCTTCTCCTTTAGTTCGAGATTTCTTGAAATTTTTTTTTCTTTTTCTTGGGTTATTGACACAAGATATCAATATTAGTATATTACGTAAGGCAGGGGTGTCAATAAGTTGGTTCGAGCCGGACACGCATTAACCAGTCCCCGAAAAACCCTGGTTGGGTCAGGTTAGCAGGAGCCTGGAAAATAGAAAAAGATAAATTAATGGAAAAATAGCAATAGAAGTGTCGGTCCTCCGGTGGTCAGATTTACCCACATTGCTAGGACTAGGAGTTACTTTTAATGGTTGACCTCTGCAGTTTGAATTTCTTGATAAAACTTTTAATTTTGATTGTGCAGGCAAACATTTGGAGTAGCTGATTGGGCGTTGTGATACACCGAGATCTCGCTAGTTTTGCTGTCGGCCTTCTCAACACAATTGAAAATACTTCTGTGGATTCATGTTCAATAAATTAAATGCGTGTCGAGTGTTTATCTTTTGAAATTCTAACGAGATGTTCTAAGATGCACATAATCGACTGTTATGATTCACCCGATCTAATGGACGGCGTCCAAGGAAGAAACTCCCCATCGCATTGAAGTTTATGGGGTGTGCATCGAAATTCTACTTTTCTTGTGAAGTTCAATAGACAATTGTTTGGCTGTGATAAACATGCGTTCTATCTAAAATGTCCTTGGCATATTTCAAGAGTGACTTTTGATCAACCAATTTTTATTTTTTTTGTTTGGGTGACAATAATTAGGGCTGCCGTGATGTCGGATAGTGTCATATTGATACTTGAAGGAGAAGTCTCTTTAGGTATATCTATATTTAATTTTTGCCATAGATAGTACCGACAACTAGATGCTATGCAAAAAGGTCAAAAGTTATAAAACTTTATGTATGAAGGCAATCCATCACATCCATATGGGACAAACAATCGGTTAATTTTATTTTTCTTCTGGGTCAAATATAGTTGGTTAATTTTCACCATATATTGCATAGATAGATAGATGCTCTGCTAAAACGTCAATTTATAGAACTTCATAAATCATTTCTTCGGAATTATTAATTTTCAATCCACGCTGTTTACGAATTTTTTTCAAAGTATCATAGTATCAATTTTTTTCCTGTTCAAAAGTTTTTTGAGTCCTTAATATTAAATCTTTCCTATGCATGGCAGACATATGTCCCTTATATGACTCTTAAAGATCCAGCTATCACATTAACATATTATTAATTCACGTTCATGTATATTTGATGCATGAATCCTGAGAAAATTCCAAAAGCAAGTGGGCAGTTTCAAAATGTTCGAACTAAAATTTAGAATAATGCCATGTAAAAACTTGTTCAAATTGTCATCTATTCAATCAGCGTCAACAGAAAATGGATTGCTCATGCAAGTAGCCTTTGTGTATTCATGTTCCTAAGATCCATTTGTAACAGAAAGAGCATAACAAAAATCTTCCCATGTAAAAGGGTGCTTCAAATAATTAAAAGAAACTCACAGTTTAATAAACATATTTTTGGGAAAGCGCCACATTTATGTGGAGGAGTGCGTGCTTAGATAATTTGGGAGGTGGACCGGTTTAGATGTGCAAAGAATGACCCGTATATGCCTTAATCGCCTAACCACAAAAACCAATATGAGCCTTTTTTAAATTTTTACATGGGCATCCATTTCAAGAAAAAAAAATATATCCCATGCCTTCATGGTCTTCAAATAGATAAGTGGAATGCATCTTTCTTCGAAAAATCTAGCATATATATGGGCTTTCCTATCATAGGAAGGCACGATCATATTATAACGATCGTAAGTAGTAGAAATTATTTAAATTCCACAAAACTATTATAACGATCATCGAACTTGTTTTTTTTTTCTAGGAAGAGCTAGAATCTAGACTATAGAGGTGGTCCATCTTGATTGGATAGAATATAAATTGACTAAGTGCTTGAACTTACTGAAGAAGAATTAATTCATGTGGACTTCTTCATGAACTTATCGATCCTTCTGCTTTTCGGTAACTCATCTATGGATTCCTGCTTCCCTCATGAAGTCCGCATCCGTGGGAAGGTATTGAAGGAAAATTTTTCTTCCTCTTCGCAATCCCCTTGGTTGAGGAAAGCAGATATTTATTTATTTATTTATTATAATAAATGAATTGGAGGCTAATTCGCATTGCGAGGCCATCTCTGCGATTTTATTAATGCTGTCCAATTTGTGGGAAGAACCTTGTCCACTCTCAACTACAAAAGACTACCGTGATTGCACTTATTTACATTTTAATCTCAAAGAATGCTTCTTGTTGAGAATTACGCCCATTAACTTGTAAGCACTTCTTACGAATTTGGGAAAGTGTTACGTGAAGTGTAGACAGTTTAAGAGACAAAGAAGTTTGATTATCGGAACTTGATGGAAACTCTTTTGATCAAATTATCTACAAGTTTCGTTTTCTGACACTGACGTGCATCTTTGATTGACTGAGTTACGCATTATGCTCTGCACGCGTGTGATGACATGAAGGTTTGGGCAAGAAGACAAATAGCTTGATCGTGATCAAGAGAAACAATGAACGGGAATAGAAGAGCTCATCACACTCATGAGGAAATATTTCCTAGTAACCTCGTTGATCAGAGAGGATTTTGAATTCATTTCATAATTAAATTATATAAAATCAAACAGAAACATATATACATATAACTAACGGTAGGGGCAGATGAAAGCTTAAACACCTTTTCTTTGGATGTCCGCTGTTCCTGCCTGTTGGCTAGGTATTACTAGTATTCTCCATGACTTCCATATTGACAGGCAATTACAAGGTCTTTGTGACTTTGTATCCAAACTTCAACATCGCTCTTTTGGATCCCCAGCTACTTTCTTTTCTAAAAGTCCAAGTACAACTGACTGGAGCCCCCCAAACTGCTGACTCTGTAGCTGCAACCCTACATTACCAGATGGTTTATCGAGTGCAGAATCATGCTCTTGATCTCAATTTCAACAATGGTAATGAAGATGCCTTGTTCATCTCCATGCAGAATGATCAGGCATCATGTATCCATGTTCCTAGACAGATCCCGAAGGATACGTTGGCCAAGCTCCTTCCAGAGACTTGGATTACCAACTATGAAAAGTTACACCAGCATAACAAGCATTTCCAGTCTACGGACTCAGAATTTGTTCGAAAAAAAGATGAAACTGTTTCCACCAAATTTGGCAAGGAAAAAGAAGAAAGTCCTTCTATATTCCATACCCTCTTCATGATTGAACCATGTGTTCCTCAATCAATTTCCGAGCCAGATCCAAAAAAGCTTATTTGACATTTTGACGGTGATGGACATCCTATCCATTACTACAAAGACAACTATGGTCATTATTTTTGGGATACTTTTTGACAATGTTCTTATTGTACAAACTCTCCTGACGAGGTAGATCCTCTTGCAAGATCTCCACCTCGACGAAAAAAGTCAAAGGATAAGATGTACCAAAGATACTTAAACGGAGATCCCTCCGTTGACACTCTTGGTGAATGTGATAAATACCAGTTCATGGTTTCCTATGCTCCACCTCCATCACTAGAGTCCAGTGCTACATCCCAAGTTCTACCAGACCCACCAAAAACACCTCCACCATCTCCTCCCCAGAAAAAACAAGCTCTCTCCCTTTTTACAAGCCAATCCTAAAATGGGCTAAGAAGCACTCTTACCCCCTCGAAGTTCCAACGAAGCACCACCCACTTCTTCTATCGCCATGTTCCATGATACTGACTTTCCTCCTCTTGTCAAAGAAAGTTCAAAACTTTTGTTTCTGCTCCAGAGGAATTCATTGATCCATAAAACAGATATCATCATGTCCCAAAGATAGCAACCCCCACTGATGTGGATGAACATGGTAGACAGAAAAAGACTCCTGCTGCTGAAGCTGTTCTAAATTGGCAATCAGAGACTCTGTTGACACAAAACAATGCCTTCAAGGCAATTGATTCCAAGATTGGAAATGTGCAACAAAGATCTCCAAAGGTATGATGAAACTACTAAAAGATGCTTTCGAGTTCGAGGAAAAGGCTTTATGCCTTGGAATCCGGACAACATCTTGGGTATCATTATCTTGAAAGCCCAAAGCCAGAGATAGAAAAACTCAAAAGGCAAATCCAACTTCTTGAAGAAAGAAAGTTTAGACCTTTCAACCCACTGGCACCTTCTATCAAAACTGGGTATTTGCCTCCACCACCACAGGCGTCTATTTTTGCTGCCATTCCAGAAGATCCCTTCAGAAAAGAACCAGATATGGCAGAACTACGAAATCGTCTCAAAAACCTACAGAAGGACAAAGGGAAAGAAAAAATGCCGCCTACAGAATCAAGTTCGATTGTTATTAGAGAAAGGGCAGATCATATGATGTTATCCAATCCATTAGAATCTTTTCTAAAGGAATTGGGTACTCGAGAACCTGATCCTACTATTCAGCGACTTGATCTGTCATACCGAAAAAAACAGATTCTGTTCCCGGTCGAGCAAACCTCTCCTATCTTGAATCGAGATTCAATATCTCTTTCCTCCTCCTCATCCTTCTCAATTCCTAGTCGATTCCCTTCTGTTGCACCGAGTAACTTCATCAATATTCATGGCTGATCCTCTAGATGATGAGATGGAATCAAACTATTCTCGAGCTAGAAAAGGTCGGACAAGCAATTATGCACAGCATGTTTCCATAGCATCAAAACAGTTTTTTCACCATCGATGATATTCCTTATCATAAATGGCCAGAAAAGACTTGAGGAATTTCATACTTGGTTGAATACTCAGTCCATCACCAACCATGATATGAATGATGTCCTTTAGAACTTTGTCACGAGGTTCACTTTGGCGGCCTCAAACTCGGTGGAAATCGGTTTTCGAATAAGACCAGATCCATTTCCTAATGTCACTAATTTCGGCCATGCCATCACTCTCTTATATCATGTCTTTGTGGGAAAACCCACTGATCTTATAGAGATAAAAAGAAGAGAATTTTTCGACAGAAAATGTTGCTCCCTCCAGAAGAAGCATCTTGATAAGCATTATCGAGTGATGCTTCAGCTCTTTTATCAGGTTGGCGCAGATCCAAACCTGAAGCATGTTTTCCTTACTTCCATCCCCAAAGAACTATCCCAGATGGTTGAAAGATCTTTCTTTGGAAAACAAAGGAGAATACAAGATATTCCCTTGGGAGAAATACAGCAAGAAGTTCATCTATGCCTCGAAGAATTATGCTTAAAACGCCAGATGGTCCGTACCTACATCACAGATGACAAGCGCCTTGAATCAGCTTGTTCTCGCCATAAGTTAAAAATTAAATGCTCTAAGCAAGATTGTGATGGTACTTGTGGCAAGTTTTCCCGAAAAAAGAAACATTACAATAAGTTTTGGATAAAGAAATCCAGACATGGCTCCAAGCATCTCCGGAAAAAGAAGAAATGGCGATACCTACGCAAAAGGAAAGAACACAAAGGCCACAAGAAGTCAAACCGATGTTTCATATGCAATCAGAAAGGACATTTTGCAAAAAATTGTCCTCAAGCAAGAAAAGGTCAGAATCGTCTAATTCATCACATTGAGAATGAAATAGGTATTTCTCTTGAAAATGATGATATTGAATCTTTATTCTCTGCTGATGAAGAACCATCTGAACAAACTCTTTGTGTCATCCCCTTTTACCAAACTTCCAGTGAAACTGAGTCAGATTCAGAATCTGAAGACATTTTTCACATATCCCCCACACTCCAAAACCAAGCCTTGACATATTTTCAAGTCAAACTCACTGTCCCCATTTCCCCGTAAAAATCCTCACTTCAAAGTTTGCCAAACCAATCACTGTTATTGCTCTCATTATCTTGGAGCAAGTTGTTCAATACTGAACACCAAAGTTCTTCCTGAAGAATATTGGACTCCTTATGTCTGATATTTTAATTTTGCCTCGCGAGACACTTTCTCCACAAATGTCAGGACCACCCCGGTAACTGTCCAGTTCTTTCCTCAGTGTTCCATAACCACAAAGATTTTTGGATCAAATCTCCCAAATAAAGACCTGATTATTGGGTGGGATATAATGACTCAAATCTCTCAGCTTCGTATTATCCCTGGAAAATGTCTTAGATATAAAGATCAATTCTCTAAGTTCGTCAATATTCAGATACTCTTTTCCATCCAGATGAGTCTATTAGATCCAATCATGCAAAAGTTATTAGAATCTTGTTCGGAATCCCATTCGGAATTTGCTCTAAAGTGTTCCCATCCTTTATGGAAAAATTCAGAATTCTTTGTTCGTCTTCCTTTAAGGAAGAATGAAGATATAAATCCAATCAAGGCAAGTCACATGGGACTGAAACTAGAACATCTAGCTCTAGCTCAAAGTGAATGCTCAGAATTATTGCAACAAGGCCTTATTGAAATCTCTGATTCTCAATGGGCCTCGAAGCCTTTATGTCAATAAGCGTCTTTGAGCAAAAACGAGGGAAAAATGAGATTGGTAATCAATTATCAACCTTTCAACCTTTTTCTCCAAGATGATAAATTCCCTTTACCATCTAGAGACTCTCTCTTTGCTGGTCTAACTAAGGCCCATATCTATTCCAAATTCGACCTGAAAGCCGGATTTTGGCAATTGGGCATCCATCCTGAAGACAGACCCAAGACAGAATTCTATATCATAAACCAGCACTTCCAGTGGAAAGTTCTTCCTTTTGGCTTAAAGGTAGCACCATCCCTTTTCCAAAAGGCCATGTGCCGTATTTTCCAACCAATCTTGTCAAATGCAGCCGTATACATTGACGACATTCTGCTCTACAGTCTTGACGAGCAGTCACACTGCCAACTTCTTGAACAATTTGCCGAAATTGTCAAAAAGCATAGTATTATACTTTCTCAAAGGAAAATGAATATTGCCCAAACAGAGATTGAATTTCTTGGTATGCACCTCAACAGAGGTACGTACTACCCGGGGCACATATTGCTCAAGAATTATTGAAATTTTCTGAAGATAACTTCACTACAAAACAAGTTCAGCAATTTCTTGGGATAATCAATTATCTCAGGGATTTTGTCCCAAACATTGTAAAGCTCCTGATTCCTTTGCAATCCATGCTGAAGAAGAATCCCCCACCTTGGGGAAAAACCCAGACTAAAGCAGTCGCTGAGCTTAAGGAGATTATGCAGAATCTCCCACCATTGCAAATACCATCAACAGAAAAAAGAATTCTTCAAAGGCGACATTAGTGATGAATGCGGGCAGCCATCCTCTTTGAAGAAATTGATGGTAAGAGACACCTCTGTGCTCACAAAAGTGGAAAGTTTTTCCAAGCTGAAATGCATTGCCACTCCACTTTTAAAGAAATCCTAACTGTAAAAAATGGAATAAAAAGTTTGAGTTTCATCTCATCGGCCATCACTTCCTGGTGGAACTAGACATGGCATCTTTTTCCGAGATGACCAAATTTAAACAAAAGCAAATTCCAAATTCTCAACTACTTCGATGGGCTGAATGGTTTTCAAAATACTCTTTTGAAACCAAACACATTTCTGGAAAGAAAAATGTGCTTATTGACTTCTTGTCAAGACCCAAAGCACCAACTGAAATCAACATGTACATCAAGAGGCCTGCCTTCCACATGCTCAATTATGGCGTAAAATACAAGATTGAGAAGATCAAAGATTTATCAAGCTGGAAATATCCCCAGGAGATTGTTCAGCATATCCAGAATGACAATCTTGGTGAAAACCTGGAAAATCCCATGTGGCAATGCCACACGGATCTATTCAGATTCAATGGAGGTTCGATTCTTTATTCTTTCGGGTTAAATTTGAATTATCTATTCATTCATCCTCTTATCTGGAAGGAAGATGATTTCCCGATCAACTCGGGATGTTATTATGGTACTTAACCAATAAGTACTTAATAGCTATTGAAATTCCAACCAGAAGATTCATTGCCAACCTCACAAGGATATTTTTACTCGGAAGGAATGTTGAAAAGGAAAGTGATAAGAATCTCTTAGACTTTCTTAATTTGTTCTATCATCCTACTCATTGGAAACATCTATTGGAAAAAGAACTGAGAATCATGACTCCAAATCCTGAAGTCCATACCATCCTGTTTTTCTAGCGTCCATGGCATTTTTTTACAAATAATGGCATCATCATCGATGCCCCACGGGAAATAGGAACCACGTCCTACAAACCCCACCTGAATAGCAGACAAGCTCGGATTCACAAATCTTATCTAAGATCTATTAGATTTTGTGAACGCCAGTACCGAGAACTCCAGAGAATCTTGTGCCAGGAAAATAAAACCATTCCCGAAGATATATGGAACAATGTGCCTATTACGTGGGATCATTATGACTTAGCACCAGAAGCTAAAGAAACACTCAGGCAATACAAATAAGCTGCATCGTCTCAAGATCATGAAATGACAAGAACATATGATATTGTCCAACCCACTTAAGACCCCTATGCACGCTTTGGAGGTCCTCTGTCCCAGGATCCCTACGAACAAGGACATTCGTCATTATTTCAAAGCATGGACACATCCTTTTATGCACAGCCATCCAATTGGCCTCAGCCAAGCATCCCTGCCGACACCCAAGAAGATGACAAAACAAACTGGGCTGAAGAAGAAGCATCCCATTGGGCTCATGAAGAAGCATCCTCATCACGAAGGCTAAACCAAATCCTCTCACCTGAAGACCTTGAAGCCCTTGAACAAAAATATGAGGCACATCTCTTAAAAGACAGCTCAGATGACTCAGTTTGTAGCTACAATGCTCATGACGGACGAGACCGTTGAAGTCCGTACATTTTCACTGTAGCATGTTACTGTTCACTTTTATTGTAGCACTAGGCTAGGGAAGGTACTGTTCATAGTACAGTTACTGTTCATAGTGTGCGAATAATTCCCTCCCGGAAGTTTCCGGTGCCTCTGTTTGTATCTGGACTCGTGATCTTGGTCCTTGTGAGTGTTTTTGTAACCTCTTATCGTCTATAAAAGGCAAGGAGGATGTATTGTGTTGGGCGGAGTCCCCTGAAGAAAAGTGTGTGCTTTGAAAAAACCTCTCATGGCTTTCTAAATCCCTTTTCTTCTCCAGCATGGTAGGATCCTCCAAGAAATGCAGCTTGGGTAGGTTAGAAACATTTCCATCCTGGCATCTCTGAGTGTCTCTAGGCTCTGAACTAAAGGGCTGAGTGGTTTTCTACTAAAAGGCTATCCTTGAAGGGCTTGAATGGGAGTTGTTCGCCCATTGTGGGAAGGTATACCTGCAGAAAATTTTCTTGGTCCTCCCTGGTTCTAAGTCTAGGTCCATTGAAACGAAACATCTGAATTGAAAAGCATTCCATGATTTAAAGCTTCATCAACATAAGTCTTTTGATGTTGAATAGATCCAGCGACATATTATCTTTATGCTGCTTATTGTCCTTTTTGCAGTTAATATGAATTCATTCTTTGATTTAACGTTGATTATGTAGTAGGTTAGTTACTCCCTGCTTTTTCCAGTCGAATTCATTCGTACTTACCCATAAAAATGAATAACGTTGACTTGAATAATTTGCAGTTAAATGGTGCCCAAGTTAGAGGCTTCCCTAGCTAACTCGCTAATCTCCGGTGAAGTCCGGACTTCAAGAAAAATGAAAGTGCAGAGAAGGAGGTGACGACAATGAAAGGGGAGCAGGTAAGCCTACTGATGTGGCACGTCCCTATCCCTATTCCACATTACCTTAATTCTATTCATATCCGACTTTGCAAACCATGCTTTCTCCACACCAATCAAGTCAATTTTTTTATTATATTGGTGGATATTTTCTCTGTCCCTACTAGTCAGTTCTTCTCATCTTGTGTACTTGAGTGTGGATTATATTATAATTGATGTTATAATAAATGAGCAAATAAACAAGGGGTCCCATTGCAATTGGAGTTGATAAGCAATATCGATTTGATTCTCCCAAGCAGGCCTGACTTCGATACTGATTGCATATATTAAACAATCTATCGCGCAAAAAAAATTTGCGATATGGTCCATGGAATGAGTCAAAAACTTTTGTTTGATACAAGCTCGGTCAAAGGATATATACTGACCTAGATATCTATTTCCAGCTCATCATCTTCTCGGAATTTCATAAATTGTTATTGCCATGCTTTTTAACAATTATTGTTGTGTAAAAGAGACAGAAAATGGGGATCCAAATGATGTTACTGTTCTTTTTTTTTTTTTTTTTGGGTGAATGCAAATGATGTTACTGTTTCTTGCGGAAAGAAAGAGGAAATGGTGAGTTGCGTTGATGGTGTAAAATTATGGCCCAAATATTAAGATGAGATTGAAAGATTCAAAGCATTGATCGAGGAAAAAGTAAGTCGCTGGAATCGAGATCAAATTAATTGAAACACCAAATTGGAGGTCAGCCAATCTAACTTCAATGTAATATATGTGATGATTGATCTCGAATTCTTCGATCAGAGTAAGACCAAGCACTTTGCTCTATTTATAATAAATTACACATAATAATTTAAATTTTTGGGCGGAACTTTACAATATGATATTAAAAAATATAAATTATACCTTCATCAATAGCTTGAATCCCATAGAATTTGACATGGTATTAGAGATTATAAGTATAAATCTTTCCAAACCCTATTTACTTCCTCACTTTCGTATTTCCACACTTTGAGCTTATGCCAAAGTTTAGCCTAGTGAAAGATGGTATTATTCTATTTAAATATTAAATCAAGCCTTCATCTAATATAACAGTTTAAATTTTTAGAACAATTGACATTCTACATTATTGTCTTACATGTTTTGTCTATAGAAAATTAGAGTGTAGTAATTGGATGTAAATTGACCTGAGTGTTTGACCTTACCAAAGAAAAATCAAATCATGCGGATTTCTTCATAAACTAATTAATCCTTCTGCTTTTCTGTAACTCATCTAGGGATTCTTGCTCCCTCATGAAGTGCATCTTTGATTGACTGAATTACACTTTGTGCTCTGCATGCGTACAATAACTTGAAATTTGGGGCGAGAATAGACAGACAGATTGATCAAGATTAAGAGAAATCGTGCACCAAGATAGGAAAGCTTGTCCAAGCTATGAGTAAATATTTCATCATAGCCTCGTTGTACCATGCACTTTTTAAAATTATTTTCTAATTAAATTAAACAAAATCACAGAGACAGAATTAGGTTTAATTCTTCATGAAACATAACTCTTTTGATGGGCAGATCAAATGACAGGCTATCTTATGCTTTTTATTGTCCTTCTCATGTCAATATGAATTCACTCTTTGATTTATTTTTGAGCTTGCTTTTTTCAGTCATATTCATTCGTACTTACCCATAAGTAAAGAATAACTCTGACTTGAATATGGCAGTTAACTGGTGCCTTAGTTACAGCCTTCCCTAGCTAACACGCTAATCTCCCGTGACCTCAGGACTTAGAAGAAAGGAAGCAAGCAATTAAAGAAAGTGCAGAGGAGGAGGTGATGATGATGAAAGCGGGAAAGGGTAAGGACCCAGGAGTGGGACGTCTTCTTCAGATCCAACTTTGCAAATTTCGCCTTCTTCACGCCAATCAAATTTTTTTTTCATATTATTTTTGGCGACTATTTTTCTGCATCCATACAAAGTCAGTTCTTATCATTTTTGGGCGCGTGTGTGGATTACATGTATATAATTGGATGTCATGATCGATGAGCCAAAAAAAATAAATCTGAAATTTCCAACGTTCTATTCTTCATTATAACGTAATGTTGTAAACATTTATAAACCGTCATAATTTCAAAGTTTTCAAATTTATGGCACTTTAATCTTGGTTACAATAGAACCTCATAACTCTTTGTAAATCCTCATAATTAATTTACATATTTAGGCCTTACTATTCTTTGTTACAACCATGCGTCCCAACCCTTTATGAATTGTTGCAGATGAAAATATCCAAGTTTTATGATGTTTTGTTCTTAATTGTAATAAACCATCGTAAGTTTCCAAATAACGAATTGTTGTGTAATTTTCAACTTGTTAGCAATATTTGGAAGTGTAATTAAGGCGACCCATGTCAATAATCTTCTGAGCTCGAGCTCAACTCCACCCATAGACTTGGTACTTGAAACTCAATTCGAGTAGAAAATCGAGATACTCAAACTCAACTTGACTCGACTTGATCACAATCAACATACATATTAAACTTGATCCCAGATTGTATAAGCTTGAATCATCGAGATTTTCACAACAACTGATAGTCGCTAATGAGTCGAGTGGGTTCATCGTGGCTCGAAGAAAATCGACCACAGGTCATTTGCACTGAAAAATTTCTGAAAGTTACCTGGTAGCATAGGTCATGCTAAAAATGCGCCAAATGGAAATTAACCGTGAATTTGAGTCCAATTTCAGAAATTGAAGATTATTTCATGTCACAATAAATTCTAGGAGCGTTGACTCAGTCTCAGAAGATTTTTTTGCAACACAAGACTTTTTGGAAAAAAAAGTCGTCCTAGGGCCTTTTTGTCCAGAAAAAGGCCGGGACCATTTTTCATTGCGCAATTGGGAAGCAAGATGAATCAATTGGTGAGGAAAAATACTAATTTGTTAATTAAGGCGCTAATTGAATTTATTGAGGCTGATTTATGACGAAACAAGTAGGAATAAGTGTCCAATTGGAGGAAATGGCAAGCAAATTCGTATGCCCTCTTGCCTAGCTCATTTTGGACCATCTCAAGGTTGTGAGAGGAGCTTTGTTGGCTGAATCACAGCCAAGGAAGGAAGCCATGGCTGGAAATGGTCAAGGAGACCATGGAATGGAAAATTTGGCCATTGGCGGAGCCCATGTCCCCCTCTCTTCCTCACCAAGGCAACCAGCCATCACTCTTGCCCTCTTCCTCACCATTTTCAACCAACAGTAGCTGAAGGAGAGCCATCGAAGCTAGCCAGCAGCCATCGGAGCCGCACCGCCTCCGCCGTTCACCCTCCTCGCGCACATGCGCGCTATCGCACCTTGCCGTGCCTCACCGCCGTCCAGACGCACCTCTGCCTCTGTCCGTGCGTCCTAGGGTTGTCCCAAGCAGCTCAGGCCACCGTGAGCCCCCTCTGGCCACCGTGAGTCTGTGTTGTTGGCCACTCGGCCTTGTCGTTGCCTCCACCGGTCTTGCTTGCCTTGTTCAACCCTTGTTCTCTTTGTTTGCAGCCAAGAACAGAGGAGAAACCAGAGGGTTTTCCAGCAAGCTCTAGGCCCGTTTTGAGGTGGTTCCAAGCCTCGGTTGCTAGGCCCGTTTTGAGGAAAGTCGAGCCCCGTGATGTCCCCGTCGTTTTGCACCGAACCACTCGTCAAACAAGTGAGTTTAACTCACTAATCCTCGCTTAGTAGGTTAATGATGCTTAGGGGTTGATTAAATTTAATTAAGCATGATTAGGTGGATAAATTAGATTATAGTAATTAAATTAGAGATTTACCAATGCATGTTAGGTGGTTAGTTGTAGTATTTAGCCAGTAAATAGACTCTAGTATTTATTGAACGAACCTTGGAAATTTTTCGGGTCCGTTTCGGCGTTCAATTAAGCATTACAAGCCTAAGTTGGATTTTTAGTATTTATTTAATAATTTTCGTAATTATTTTATTAATTATTTATTTTCCGGAAATTAGACCGAGATAGTCGGTGATCAAAATTTGATGCTGATTATCGTGGTGTAGTCTATTTATTTATTTGAGTGCTAAATTGTGAGGAATTGATTTAATTGCAATTTTATGATTTATTTCCTAAATTAAATAATTTTGATAATTGACTGGAAAATTACCGGGCGTCGGTCTACAGTGCCAAAAATCTATTTTGGGATTGCTAAAAATTGTGGGAGGTTCAAAAGTGAAAACCTTGTATTTTGGCTAAGGCCGGTCGTGTACCCACGCACATATATTTTTATCGAGAATGATAAAAACGTTGAATGGATTAAATGGTTGGGATGGTATACTATATCAGCCTACGGGCGATATGTCAGCTTAGATTGTGAGTAGTATACCGGTATACTATATCATCCTACGGGTTCTGATATGTGAGCTTAGATTGTGAGCAATATACCCTATCAGCTTAGAGAGAACATTATCGGAATACTATATCATCCTATGACCTCTAATATGCCAGCTTAGATTGCAAGCAATATACTTTATCAGCTTAGAGAGAGCACTATTAATGTACTATATTAACCTAAGGGTTCGATATGTCAGCTTAGATTGAGAGCAGTACATTATTTATCAGCTTAACGCGAGCTATACTATCTATATATTAACTTAGAGTGAGCAGATCTTGATTTGAGAGGACATTATAGATAGTATTAAATGTATCGACCGGAGGGAGATCGTGGTAACATGTAATCAACTAGGTCAATTGATCAATGATTTGATCTATTCTTATGAATTGATTGATTGGGTGCATTCGAACTGTATTGAATTACAGGTGGAATTTGAGACCAAAGTAAGTCCTCTGATTGGTGTTGTGTATAGGCAGCTCTTATGGCGTATTAGCCTTCTAATTGAGTCTTAAGGGGTAGAACTCGCTGAAACATCGTTTCATCCCGTTGTGGGATAACATTTCGGGCCCTTAGATGGTAGCACATCCACCTCTTCGTCTCTTATGCATTTTGGACCTCGGAGATGATCCAGAGTATGACCCGGATGAAGATTAAAACCTCACCCTATTTTGCAAACCCCGGGTTGTGAACCGATGTATGAAAGATCAGACATTGTGAATAGTATTGTAATATATGCTATGAGGTTTGCTTGTATAAAGGTGTGGTTGTGGTTTTTCAATTTTGAAAAATATGATCCTACTTTTCTATTCCATTATTTTATTATCTGGGGATTTTATATCTGCTTCTGCTTGCGTATTAAAATGAAAGGGCCGGCAATGTGTCCTGAGACGTTGCTATTAATCAACCAGGTGAGGGATAGGTGCGTGCTCGAGGATCAGGGCGTGACAATTAAAGTCCAAATGTGAAGATCCTCTTTTGGACTAAATAATTTGAATGGAATGTGTTGTTTCACACCTAGACAAAGTCTTTCTTGCAAACTCTCATATGAAGTATCCAATGCTTTTGAAAATGACTTGCACTTTGATTTGCCGGGGAGTGACATGACCAAGCTAGTGAATTCCCAAAAAGCATCCAATGAAAAAAGCCCTACTCAAATGAAAGATCTTTTGTCCCAAAGTAACAAAAATTAGCTATTAGGGTACCCACCACATTACTTTCAACTGAACAAAAAGCTTGATCTATTTTCATGCTAAGCAATGAAAGAAAAATGGTAATCCTTATACAATTTTAACTAGAATGTCTAACGTATGGAAAATGTAACGTACCACTTATTGGTAAAAACATACTCTAAATTTGGATTTCTTCATTCCCATTGCATATTGATTTATATCTAGCAAGTGAGTCATGAGAGACTAATTAACAAACGATTATAAAAAGATGGAAGCAAAAGATAACGCGAATTTTAGCTACCAAAATAGTGTTTGTGCCTCAAGCTCTAGTTGTTTCATGAAAAACATTTTCTTCATTTCCGGCATTTGGTTCACTTAAAATGAAATTGATACAATGCAATATGTTTAGAATTTTTTTACTACTTTCCCCTCGTACTTCCTCAACAAGTTAGACTTCAATGTTCTTAGCTCAGAGCAGCCATTATGGAAAATGGAATAACAAGTTTCAGAGCGTTGCAAAATCTGTTCTTAGGCTAAATCCCCATGAACTTGATAATTGGGATAACTAGTTTATAATTTGCAGAAATAGAAAGAGAAGAAAGACATTAAGTCATTGGTTGCGAATGCCGTTTGCTGGAAGCCACAGCGAAATACTTTATTTGGGAGCCAATGGAGTAGCCAACCCTTTCCAAAGAGGAGATAATTTAGGGCCTGTTTGTTTACATTTCTTTTTTTCTATTTTTGAACACTTTTTTTGTTTTTTTTTGTTCCAAAATTATTTTTTTGTTCCCAGAAACACATCTGGAACAGAAACAAGAAACAAAAAAAAAGTTGTTTCTTGTTTCTGAAACAAAATTTAGAAACACTTTCTTTTCTTCTTCTTTTTCTTCTCTCTTTTTTCTTTCTTTTTTCTGTGGCCGGTGACACCGTCAAGGGCCGGCGACCTTGCGCCGGGCTGGGCGAGCTCGATCTCGCCCGATCCGCGAGGCGAGCTCACCCGGCGGCCGGCGAGGCGAGCTCGCCCAATGGCCGGCGAGGCTCGGCCTTGCCGGGCCACCGCCGCCGGGTCGGCGTCGGCGGTGGCCCGGCGACGCCGAGCTCGCCGTGGGCTGAGGCGAGCCGCGGCCCCTCGTCGGCGGTTGCCGGCCATGGCCAAGGCCGGCGACCGGCCAAAAGAAGAAAAAAATAAGAAAGAAAAAAAAAAAAAATAAAAAAGGAAAAATAAATAAGAAAATAAGAAAGAAAATAGAAAATAAAATAAAAATATTAAAAAATTAAAAGAAATGAAAAAAATTATACAAATTTACCAAACGTGTTTCTATTCTTTTTATATTTTTGGAACAGATTTACCAAACGCGTTTTTTTGTTCAAAAATTATTCTCGAAATAGAAACATTTTTTTCTATTTATGTTTCATGGAACAATTTTTAAACGTAAACGTTACCAAACGCATATTTACTTTCTAGATGAGAAAAAAGAAAAAAAACAAAAAGCTGAAGTACTTTTTTTTTTTTTTTTTGTCAGAAAAGTACTTTAAACGGGAGCCAGTGTACGAGCTAACCTTTCTTAAAGAGACGAGATACTTTACTTTCCATATAAGAAAGAACGAGCAAAGGATTAAACAGATGGAGGCCATTTCCTCGAAGCTAGTCCATTAGTTACGGAAGATGCTCCTTCAATCATGCCTTTGAGTGACAATTTGCCAACTCAAAAGTCTGTAATCAATCAGTAAAAAAATTGGTCCCCAACGAGGACGGTATGAAATTATGGTCTAAAAATTTATGGATGTTGACCGGTCAAATTCATTAAAATTCAATTAACAATAAATTTAACAATAATATAAATTAGTGTCTATCAAACATCTAACTAATGCGACAAATGTCATCTAGAAGCGCAAATTGTCAACACTTTTCAGGGGGGTGATGCCCATAGTTATATTATTAAATGACCTAATCAAATGGTGAACAAACTACCGCTTACATAGTACCAAATCTTAGGCAACTCATTGCTCATTGTTAACCTCCTCCGTTTTCTGATTCTAATGGCTTCTTCTTCTTCCAAGCCCAGAAGGAGTTACCAGGTGTTCTTGAGTTTCAAAGGCCCGGACGTCCGCAATCACTTCCTCAGTCATCTCTACTCAGCTCTAGACCAAGCAGGAATACGCACTTACAAGGATGATGAAAAACTGAGGAATGGAGAGGAGATACCACATGTGCTTATGAATGCGATCGAGGACTCGCAAATTGCTATCATTGTTTTCTCCGAGAACTACGCCTCTTCATCGTGGTGTTTGGATGAGTTAACAAAGATCATAGAGTGTAGGAAGCAAAAGGACTTGATTGTGTGGCCAGTGTTTTACAAAGTGGAACCCTATGAAGTCAGAACACCAAGAGAGAGTTACAGAAAAGCTCTGGATAGGCATGAGGTCAAGTTCGGGAAGGATTTAGAGAAAGTGAAGAGATGGAAGGAAGCTCTTTTCTATGCTAGTTTTTTTTGTCAGGGGAGCATTTTACTGACGTGTACGTGAGAACACTTCTACTACTTCAATTAGTGTAAATCTTTTCATACTTGATTTGCTATAAGGTTTGGGAGGCTATGACGTTGGGGGTAAATTTGCCCCTAGATCTCTCCCTCACGCAAACCCACTCCCATCGGACACTCACGCAGCACGGAGCACTCTCACGCAGCACACGAAACAGAGCACCATGTGTGAGCCGTGTGTCCTCTCCAAGCCATCGCTGGATCTTGACATGCCGCCAGCCGAGTGCTCACGTCCCCACACGGCTCCAGCTGCGTCACCTCAGCCCCTCCCCGTCTGGGTCAATCAGCTTTAGGTGACAATCCAGGTTCGCGACTACAGATCTGGGGGGTCGAGCATTGATCGGCGATCAGGAGCCTCGGGCGATGGTTGCCTGAGGCTGCCTGTGATGGCGGAGACTTTCCTCTGTCTTCGGTGACAGAGGGCATTAAGATTAGCCGCTCTTTTTACAGGATCTAAAATGAATGGTTTTACCTTTTCTTGCTACTTTCTACGGACTTTTTTTTTGGGTCTGGCCTTTCTTTGCACTTCAAGGATGTGATTTGAAGCTTGTCCCTCAGGCTTCTCTAATTTCGTCTCTTTTTTTAGATTACATCAAGCCTTTCATTGACCAATAGAGCGTTTCTCCCTTCTTTCGTATCCGCGGGGTCATTTTACTGAGCGAGAAATTTTGTCAAGAGAGTTTTCACTTTATCCCGTTACGCATAGGAGAAGATAAATCTGGTATTCTATCAAACTTTTTTTCATATATTAGAAATGTTTTTTTTTTAATTTTTTTATTATTAGAAGAAAGAATGAAAAGCTAGTTTTTCTAAAGCAAATACTGCCTAATGGCATCTTGTAACTACTTGAAGCTGTAAAGTGGAAAAGAGTAATAAATTGTGTTCTACCGGAACAAATGGTTGGCAGTATTTGTCCAAAAGGCCAAAGTACGGGTCTTCATTTGTCCGCTTTAAAAATGGGACTGAAATCATCCCATAGGAAAACATAGATCTGGTATTTTATCAAACTTAAACATCGCATTGTTAATTTTCATCACAGGTATTTCTTCGCAAAGAAAAATACCAGATCAATGGGTAGGCATATTAATAATTGAAGAAAAAACAGGACAATTTCAAAGAACTCTGTAAGGAGATCATGACAATTCCAATCAACGTTTAAGATATCCATTACTAACTTGAATTGTTAATGAATGCACAAAGGATTAACAAAGAACATTTAGAATAACATAAGAATTAGTCTTAGACTCGTGTAGATTCTAGCATCTGGCTAGTTGAGCATATTTGGACATTCATCTCAAAATATATTGCAAACTAGTTTCTTAGTCATCGATTGTCTTTGAACACTTATTCATTTGTTTGCATTGCTCTAAAACAGTTTCAACTAATTTTCCCTTGTCAGATGTGAAGCGGCGCTTGTGCAACGGATTGTACATAAGATCTCAACTCAACTACGTGGAATGCCATTAAATGCAACCAAGTATCCGGTTGGGTTAGAATCCCCAGTACAAGAGCTTAAATCAATCTTAAATCTAAAGTCCGAGGATGATGTTCTTATGGTGGGTTTATATGGACAAGGAGGTGTAGGAAAGACAACCCTTGCTGAAGCGATTTATAATGCTATTTTTACAGAGTTTCAAGGTTCTTGTTTCTTGGGACATATTAAAGACAAATCCAATGATCTTGCTCCTTCGCAAGAAAAATTACTATTAGAGTTATTGCTGGGGGACAAATTACCGGTTGCTAGTGATGGTAAAGGAAGTCAATTGATTGAAGATCGACTTTGTAATAAGAAAGTTTTCATTATTCTTGATGATGTCGATCATAGACACCAGTTAGATGCTTTAGCCAGAGATTGTAAGTGGTTCAGTAAAGGAAGTAGGATAATTGTCACAACAAGAGATCGGAATCTAGTAACTTCTTATTGGATAGATTCGCATCGTATATATAAAGTTAAAGCTCTCCAGAGTGGGGATGATCTTGAACTTTTTAAAAGGCATGCTTCTCTAAGCGATTCCCAAATAAAATTGAGGCGCAATCTTGTTCATAAGTTTTTGCATTATGCCAAAGGCCTTCCTTTGGCACTCCAGGTGTTGGGTTGTTCCTTGTGTGACAAAGGAGAAAAAGAATGGGAAGAAACCTTGAAACAGCTTGCGGACAGACCTAACCAAGAGATCAATGAAGTGCTAAGGGTAAGTTGGGATCCATTGGAAGACAATGAAAAGCAGATTTTTCTAGACATCGCTTGTTTCTTCAAAGGGTAAAGGACAAAGTACATTATAAAAGTTCTTAGTAGTTGTGGTTTTTACATGACTATTGGTTTACAACGTCTCATTGAGCGCTCCTTAATTAGTGAAGAGTATGGGACCTTGCAAATGCACGATTTAATGCAATCAATGGGTAAGGAAATAGTTAAAAACAAGTGTTATGATTATCCTGAAAAGCGCAGTAGGCTATGGCTTCGTGGTGATGTTCTTGATGTTCTATCAAGAAATTGGGTAAGACTTGTTAGTGTGACAATTCATATTGTATTTTTATCTTTGACTTTGTTTACTGTAGTTACAAAGTAACTTATATTTATTCAAATACATATCCAGGGGACTGAAAAGATAAAAGCCATAGTTTTGGTGCTACCCAAGCAAGAGAAGATGCATATTGGTCCTCATGCTCTCACAAACATGAAAAAGTTGAGGTTGCTCATTCTGCATAATATAGATAATTCTTACCAAGATCCCATTCATCTCCCTGATGGGTTAAAATGGTTTGAATGCCCTCGTTGTGCCTCTACTCCAGACTTTAGAGATGCTTCAAAGAATTTAGTTGGGCTTGCTATGCGGGGTAGCAACATCAAAGAAGGGCTGGGACAAGTTAAGGTGCGCATTTATGTGGTCCTTTTTTCATTACTTAGTAAGTAATAAATCTGATGATGTTTAATATTGTCCTTAGGGAAAATAGCTACAACTATTTATTACTTCAGACACATGTCAAAGCGTGAAATGTAGGTTATCAATCTACATGTGCTTCAACTGTTTTTGATTTTCCCAATCAAGTCATTCTCCATGCATAAATTGTATCATCAAGTCTCTTCGGAATCAAATCCAGGCAAATTCAATAGATGCGACCTTCAGAGAACGCCGGAGTGTGATGCGGATTGAATATTGCCTATGTGGAAACCCCCCGTGGGCAGTGAATGGTGGGAGATGCCATAAGCTGTTTGACTAGCTTTCGCTTTAAGCTAATTCTAAGAGTGCACTATGTATGTGCAATAATTATACCACAGCACACTACGGGGTCATTCAATGGCCAGGTCAGCTAAATTTGACTTAGATTTGATACTAGAGAGATTTGATTACACAATTTTTGAAAATAGAACTTGATTAGAAAATTTAATAGTATAGGGACTTTATTAAAAAAAAAATTACGGGAAAAGTAAAAGAAAAAAAAAAATTCATACATATATGAAAAACACCACAATTGAGCTCAGACCATCATGACTGAGCTGAAAATTGAAACAAAAACTTCTTAGTATGTAATTTAACATTTGAATGCTGGATGTGCTCAAAATATACCATGAAATGTTTTGTTTGATTTGTAGGTTTCTGATATATAGTTGGTAATAGTCTAAATAATTTTAAAGATCCTTTCATATAGAGAATTGTGGCCACGTCTTTATGACCCTTTGGATGGTAATAGATAAATCTCCTTTACTCGTTAAGTTTCAAGTAGTGTACTAGATAAAATATTAGAATGTATAATGAAATTTAACAAATTCGAAGACAATCTTTATCAATTTGATTGAGCTTGCTCCATCTCATATTAGATTTTTTTTTTTTTTTTTAAAAAAGAAGCTATATTCGTAATTAAGTACAAAAAAAAAAAGTTAGAGAAAAAGTCATCGTTTTGTTTGAATTATTAAACCCAATTCTATAGAAGTAGCAGCATCATTATGTAATGCAAATTTCTACATAACCGTGCGTGAAAAACAGAATACTCTTTCATGCTAATGATTTCTTAAAAGTGTTGTAAATGTCAAAATAGTTGGTAACTAAATTTTGATCAACAACTTATTTTGCGTGTCACATGTTAGTGAGTTACCAATATTTTCATGAAAATAACAACACTTATATTGCCTGGAAACGTGTTAGTAAGGCAGCAAAATTTTTGTGGAAGTACCGCAATTACTTCATAATTTTAAATTACAAACTATTTTTTGTAAATAACCAATATTACTTGGGCAATTTACCAACATGCTAAAATTACTAACCTTTATGAAGTATTACCAATTTCTATTTGAGTTTATTTACTAACTCTTATTTGATTGTATTCAAATTACCAATTGTTCCAAGAAGCTATCAATATCTATTTGCTAGAGTTACCATCGTATTAAAGTTACTAACTATTATAGCAAGTTAACAATATTAATTTAAGTGATTTTCCAACTCCTCACGCGTTATGTTACCATCTAGTTTAGTTTTTCTAGCTCTTATTTGATTCAGCTATTGACATTTATTTAATTTTTTCGAATCACTTCCCCACTTATTAATTTACAACATTTAAATTGCAGATGTTATCAACTCTTACAAAAATTACCGGTTGTTGTTCGAGTCTATTTGGCAACGTTTATTTGATTATAATTAAATAGGTTGAAACATTCCCCAAGCAAATGTGGTAAATTATGTGAATAGTTGATACTTTTGAAACAACCAATTAAAAATTGGTAAGTGACTCAAATAATAGTGTCTAACTTAATCACCACAAATAAGTGATGGTAAATTATTGTAATGATGTCGGTAAATTCAACAGAATTGGTAATTTCATAAAAGAGTTTTCCAAATTAAACTTGGTAAACTATTGAAACAGTGGGTACTTCTTAAACAATTAAATAAATGTTGGTAATTAACTCAAATAAAAGTTGATAATTTCAGATGAGTTATCGACTTTTTTCAGTTAGTAAGTTGCCACAAATTTCAGTTTATTATCGGAATGGTTGGTACTCTTGAAACAATCGAGTAAACATTGATAACTAACTCAAATATTCATCGGAAGTTTCATGTAAGAGTTCTTAAATAAGCTCTGCATATAATTGTTGGTAAATTATGGGATTAGTTGGTAATTTTGGAATAACAGGTAATTTAGTGTAAGAGTTAGTTCAACTCATCCATAACTTAAACAAATAAATATCGGTAAACTATAGAAACGACTTTAGTTGCTACAGATAATCTAATAGACGTTGGTAAGTGGACTTAAATAATAGCTGGTAATTTTCCGAAAGAGATAGTAATTTAAACAAGTTAGTAAGCTGGCAAATAAACATTCAGAGATTGTTACGGCAATTGATAATTTCAAAACACTAGAAAAAATTAGTAGTGACTCAAATAATAATAGATGATATTCTAAAAAAATTGTAAATTTAAACTCGAAAAATAAATACTTTTGCACTACTGAAAAAAACAGTTGGTAATTCCAGAGAAACAATTAAACATTCATAGAAGGACTTAAACAGGAGTTGATAGTTTTATAAAAAAATAGTAAATTAAACATTTCGGTAAGCTCAGCAAACAAAAGTTGCTAAATCATTATAACATTTGGTAATTTCGAAATAATAAAATAATTGATGGTAACTCACTCAAATAAGATTTGGAATTCCTTTGATAAAACACGGCATCGACAAGCAAGGACAAATTGAAACATTAATTCATCAACGAGAAATCAAATGCAGAATATTAAACACGTGCACAATTACTTACATTGTATCCCGTGTCCGGCCATTTGTGCATACATCCTCAGAGAAATTGAGTTTTCAAAAGATAGGTTCCTAAGGTCTCATCGAATTTTGAAATGTGTAAAATGAATTTGCTATGGGCATGATTTTTGGTGTTGTTGCTAGAGGTGTTAAATGGGTCATTGACCCATTTATGGACCCATTTATAGTTAAATGGGTTGTTAATGGGTCAAGCCTCATTTCCCAAAATACCCATAATGGGTTTTGAAAATAAAGAAGTTAAGATATATGGGTTTTAAATGGGTCTGAGAGTAAACCCATTTAAGGTCCATTTATCAACCTTTTAAAAATGAACCAATTTACAGAGAGACACTCTATTCTCTATTTAACTTTACAAAAATATATTTTTATAAAAACTGAAATTATAATTATTTTTTATTTTAATTTTCTTTTTTTTTTTTCTTTCTTCTTCCTCCGGTCGCCGGCACGGCAATGGTCGGCAACCGGCCGGGCGAGCCTAGAGCCTCGCCGATGAGGCCTTGCCCGATGCCGACGAGCCTCGAACTCGCTCGACGCCGGCGAGGCGGAGGCCTCGCTGACGTCCAGCGAGGGGCGAGCTCGAGCTCGCCTAACGCTAGCGACCTCGAGCTCGCCTGACGCTAGCGACCTTGAGCTCGTCGACGACTAGAGAGGCTTGAGCCTCACCGATCTAGCGAGACTCGAGCTCACCGGCATCGGCGAGCTTGAGCTTGCGGATCTCGGCGAGCTCGAGGCTCGCTTGTGGCCGGCCGCCGGTTGTCGTCGTGGTCGGCGGCCGGCCAAAGAAGAAGAAGAACAAAAATAAAAAGAAAATTAAAAATTATATTTAAAAATAAAAATAATTAAAATTTTAATTTTTAAAAAATAAAAAATAATTAAAATTCGATTTTTTTAAAATAACTATTTTAAAAATTATAAAAATTGTCCATTAAATTTGTGTTGTATAAAACTATTTTAGTAATACCATTTTTTTTAAAACATATATATATAAGAAATAAGTTTTTTTAAGTTAAGTTAAATGGGTCGGGTATGGGTCGGAAAATTTATATTAGGCATAAATGGGTCATAAATGGGTTAATGGGTCAATTTGGGTCTGACCATTAATAACCCGACCCAAACCCGACCCGACCCACCCATTTAACACCTCTAGTTGCTACCACCAGATCTACAATATGTTATCTTTTGGTTTGCTTGGGACTCATTGCCCGGTCTTAACCCAGACCTAACCTCCATATCAACAAGCATGCTTATTCAAATTTTGACGTAAGTACATCATGTCAACAATTTAGTTTTTATGTTCCGTTCAACACATGAGTATTCTCTTGTGGCTACTCCAGAAATTATCCGATCTGTATGGGACAATAGATAACAACACTCAGACCAAATTAATTGATTACTAAAAGCATCTCAGACCTCCCAATTATATACACGAGAGATCACCCAAATTTGCCACTAACATTTCGCATGTAGGACAGCCCTTCATATTTTAGTTAAATAAGCCTACCTCGGACGATTACTTGCATGGTGTATCCATAGAGAAATACCTAACTTTAACAAATTGGTAACTTTTCACATGTTAGTTGTTCCATAAAGTAAGTTATATACGTATGTATGTACGTGTTGTTATATTCACATTCATATAATCTATAGTACAATATAAAGTAAACAAGAGCTTCGATGGGATCCCCCCCCCAAAATGTAGTCAATTACTTATTTTGCAAACGTTGTATCTATAGAGAAATGCCTGAGTTAGTAAGTTTATTTGATCTCTAACATGTTTCAATATCAAAATTTTGAATTCTTTTTATCCGAGAACAATATTTGAAATCTTGAAATATCCGTTTTTTTGTCCATATATACATGTATATGTTTCTATGTATTGCATATCTTATCGACAATTTCTTTCTATTAAATATTTCTATATTCGTGATTTTGCTTAATTTTACAAGTATCAATTTTGTGCATCCACAGTACACTTAACCCGTGTGTACGTAGTACTAGATGTTTAAAAAGTCCCTCATATTTTTCTCTTCCCATGCTTCATATGAGATAAACTTACGCCTTACTCGTTTCGTGAGAATTTTTTTTTTAGAAAAACATTTTCCTTATTTTCTGATGTTTGGTTTACCTTGAAAAATAAGTCCATGGACTTGTTAACGGAAAATCTATACTTAAATTCAAGAAAATGATTTCTCTCTTTCGAAAATTGAAAAACATTTTCCAAAATATGAATAAGTATTGATGCTTGAACTCAAAATTCTACACTTGGATACGAAAACTCTAGCAATTGTTCTCGAATCTTGGCATTCAGGTTTAGGTCTCCAACGGGTGAGCCCAGGCTCCTAGTGGCCACGCCCGAGTTCATCAAGGCCGAGCTTGAATCCTTGATGCTTGTGCCCAATTTTCTAGCACCTAAGCCTGAGACCATAAAGGTGGTGCTCGAGTGGCCGATACTCAAGCTCCAGACCACAAAGGCTATGCGTGGGTCATTGATGCTCGAGCTCGAGACCCGATTAATGAAATGTTTGTTCTTATAAAAATAATTTTTAATTTTTAATTATTTTTAGTTTTCTTTTTTTTCCTTCTTCCTCGACTAGTGGCTAGCCATGACAATGGTGAGCAACCGGCCATAGGCAAGGGACGAGCTCACCAGCAATCTGGTTGTGACTGTGGCAGGCCATTGACCGAGGAAGAAGGAAAAGGGAAAAGAAAGAAAAGAAAGAAAAGAAAAAAAAAAAAAAGAGAGGAATAAAAAAGAAAAATTAAAAAATTCAATTTTTTGGTAATTTTCTCTGGAAAAACCAAACTACAAAAAATATTTTTCAATCCATTTTTATATTTGATATTATATCAAAAATATTGTCATTTTCCCAGACAATGACTTCTTGGAAAATATTTTCGAAAACATCATATTTTTCGAGAAATGAACAGAGCTTTATTGTCCTTTCGACAAAACTTCAAATTGGCATTTTTCGATAGTTTGACTCATTGGATTATTATCTGCAAATTCATCTTAAACCAATAACAAATGCCATTGTTTAACATGTTTTCCAATAAAAAAAAAACATGTTTTCCAATAAAACTCCTTATTAAATTGCCCAAAATTCCATTAGCAGCCTCAGCTTGTCCATCGATTTGAGGATGGCTAATAGATCTAAACTATGGTTGAGTCCCCATTAATGAACACCAATATAACTCTCCATAACATATAAACCATCAAGGCTCCATGGCAATCATTCACAATTTTTTTACCATATAATAACCATCCCGTAATCCCCTTCCTGCTAATAGCAACATTTCCATTGATAATGCTATTGGGCGAGCCAAAGTATTGATTAGGTTCGTCTGAATTTAAAAAGTTTAATTGACAATCTTCACTTGTCCTATGAAAAACTCACCACCTTTAGCCTTTGAGAGATACGCCTTCAAAACAAAATTTCATGTATAACATTTCAAATCTTATTCCTTAAACTCCCTTTCATTTAATATTCTTTTCGTTCTTCAGAACGATAGTGCTATAATTTTAGAGAGTTCATTGAGAATTTACCATATTGAATATATCCTAATCATTGTGGAATGACAACCCATTAATAAAGGGTCTCAAGAAGAAAGTAGTTAAAACTTAATCGAAAGAAGGCACAAAAGACATATCATATATTCAATGGATGTGCACTATAGGGATTTAGTAAATCACACATGAGATCCACTAGATCAAGACGTCAAATTCTATTGATGCATATAAATTTTTTATTTATGCATACAAATGCAAGGTATAAATGTGGTGGTTGTTATTATGATATAGTAAACTTTGAGCTCTTACGCTACGCCAACATATATGTAACTCAAAAACAAAAAAATACGCAAGACGGCTTGGACTCTATTATTTTTCATTTTTTGGGGTTATATTTATGGCCATCTAGGCGTACAAAATATGCCTTCTTCTAAAAAACAATCAACCAACCACCACTTCCTAATAAGTGATGAATAGAAGAGATTCTTGACCTTCCACCGCCTTTGTGGGATCTACAGGTGGGTGGTTGCGAACCTCTACATAAGATTTCAGATGTTTAGCTTAAATGCATGTGATGAATTAGTTGGCAAAGAATTGACCATGGCTCATGTGCTCCCACTTGAGGTTACACACTCTCTTTCTTTGAATCACAACTATTTTTGCTGCACGTATACGCAATGGAAGTGGCCATGCCATTCTACTGCATAGTGAAATTACGAGTGTTGGCGAATTTACGAGGATTACTTACTAAACTCATATTTATAAAGTGAGAGGGTGTGCTCTATACACACCACATGGTGTAGTGAATTCTAATCATATGTGGCTTGAATTATGATCAAGTGAACTTTATTTGAAAATCACAGCCAGATTTTGAAATGAAAATATATCTCATTTTTTTCTTCGATCGTTTGGAATGTCTGTGCATGTTGGTTTATTGTTCTCGCAGGACTTTAAAAAATTGAAGTTCATTGACTTGGGTGGATGTCAGTCACCGGTTTGCATGATGGACCTCTCTTGTTCTCCAAATCTTGAGGAATTGTATCTCTATCAGTGCAAAAACTTAGAGCATGTCCACGATTCAGTTGCAAATCACCGTAAGTTATGGAAGTTGAATTTAGATTGGTGCTTTAAATTGCAAAGATTCCCTGATATTCCTAATAAGAACAGAAGCTTGCGAGAAGTTACTCTAATGGAGACTTCAATTGAAGAACTTCCTGCATCAATAGGAAATCTTGTCTCTCTCGAGAGTATTAATTTATTTGGTTGCAAGGAACTAGCAATCCTTCCGTCTAGCATTTATAGGTTGCAAAAGCTTAAATTCCTGCAACTTCGTGGCTGCTTAAAACTAATCAAGTTTCCAAAGGAAGAGGAGGATTTGAGTGAACCCCATGCAAAGATAGGATTTCCCAAGTTGTCAACATTGATTCTTGGATGGTGCCATCTAGTAGAAGTAAGGTTCCTAGAAAATCATTATTATTTTCCATGCTTACAACAATTAGATTTGTCGGGAAACAATTTTAGAAACCTTCCTACATGCGAAAGACTAAATAACTTGGAAATTTTGGATGTTTCATATTGCCAACAACTACAAGAGATCCCCAATATTCTGAGGAAATTGAGAAGACTAAAGGCAAATAATTGCAAATCTCTAACTAGAATTCTCTCCATCATATGTGACGTTGGTGACTTTGACTTGGAAGAATTGGAGGTTTCGAATTGCCACCAACTACAAGAGATCCCTAACATTCCGAGGAAATTGAGAAGACTAAAGGCAAATAATTGCAAATCTCTAACTAGAATTCCCTCCAACATATGTGATGTTGGGGACGTTGAGTTATATTCAAGTTGAGATCGGAAGTTAGTCCGTAATGGGTTCCCCATGAATGATTTGTTCATGCCTGAGGTTAGACTCTCTCTCTCTCTCTCTCTCTCTCTCTCTCTCCCTCTTGCATTAATATGGAGTAGGGTATATTGTGTTTTGCATCGGGTGCTTGTGCATTGCAAAAGGCTAAAAATCCCGGAATGGTGGGCTAATTGAAAAAAAAAAAAAAAAAGCAAACATATAGAAAGAGATTGTGCTGACATATAGTGGAGGTTGTTGTAAGACAATGCAAACGATATTCTCTTTATTTATAGAACTCTAGTTTGCTGTTAAATTACAAGGACCGCCCAATGAAAAACTTCAATAACACATGTTCATCCGGTTACAAAATATTCAACAATACATGTCCTATTTCCACCAATTAAGTACAAAAAAAATCTGTGTATTGCTATTGCTAACTATATATAAAACTCTAGGATTGCCACTTAACTCATTCATACTCCTCATTTTAGGTGCCAATTTAAAAAAAAAAAAAAAACTATCTAATAGTCTACATCCATGACAGAAATTTCATTGCCAACCAAATCATCGAGTTGTTCTACTTGGAGGAGAGATGCCAAAGTGGTTGCTGCCCAATAAAGAGGGTTATATATCTTTCATGGCTTCAAAGGACTTATATGAAAAGATCCTAGGAGTAGCTTTCTGTGTTGTATTTCAAGTGTTGAAATGGTCACGTGAGAGTACGCATTCGAGGTTATAGGATCTGTTAATTGCAAAGCCGCAATACACAGCAGGCATTTCAAGTTCTTTGATTTGTATAATGTGTGGCTGGAGTATATGGAAGTAAAGGATTTGTGGACAGTAGACCGTTTTGGTCCAAATGATCTAACTCATTTCCGCATTAGCATTAGAGTATGCAATTATCATGAATTACTTGTGAAGAAGTGTGGATTTTGACTAATATGCAAGCCACTAGAGAATGATATAGAGGTTTTGCTTCAAGACAATTAGTTGCTATATCCAGCTTTATTGTTCGAGGTTTTACATGAAGATAATCCAATGAGCACAAAGGAAAAGGATTGGACATGGTTGATTCGTCAATCGAGGTATCTCTCTCTCTCTCTCCCCCTTCTCCTAATGTGTGCGTGTGTATATGCATGTGTTTATATGGTGTACATTGGGTGCATATAATGCAAAACTGTAAATTCTAGACAAACAAACAAATTTAATATAAAGCGATTCTACACGTGTATAAAGCTTAACAAAATTCCAACTTGATGCAATGACGAAGACCCGATGTTCGTAATTCCTGTATTGAAAAATACGGTTGAAATCTTAGAAAATCTAACGAACAAATGGACACATGGTTCTTGATGTTACGGTTGATCATAACTGACACCAATAATAGTACTAGATCAACTCTACGGACTAAGATAAAACTGCACAACTATAATAATTCAATAATTTGACATGATACATTTTTTACTCTTAGGTGTTTGTTGCTATTATGATAGGGGATCTTCGTACTACATGCCTAGCTAGCCACATGCAGATTACTTGGACAGTGTGATTTAATTTTATTAATAGAGAGTATTGCATTTGAGATTCTCCTTTTATATAAAGTTAAAGCAGACATAAAAGGGGCAAGTGGTTGGATGAGGCTGGTCTATGGAGAGGGCATGCATTAGATTTTCCTTCCAATTTTCTATTAGTTTGAGTGCAAGTAGAATTTTTTTTTAAAATTATTTTAATAATGTTAAATTTGTTGCAAGTAAGTTGGAGTTCAATTAGGACAGTTTGTACTGAAGAATCAGTGATCTCCAAAGTGAACTTGTAACAATGAATATTAGACAATGGGGTCTGACGAGGACGATTAATTTCTCGGATATGCTATTCTATTTTCCATCAATTTTTCACTTCCTATATATTACACTTGTATTGTATGAGCTGCGTTTAGGGTGATTCAATCTAACATTAGGGGTGGGTAGCACTTACAAGGGAATGATTTCCAACATAAGCAACGATCAATATGTCTAATTATTACAGAACTCTTGCTTTAGTTGAATTGCTAGGAATATGCACAAATCAAACTCTTTTTCTTGAACTAATTACAAACTTGGATACTTCTAACAATTTACACATAACAGAGGCATCACTATTCCAGCCTTTGGTATTATTATGGGAATGTTAGCCCTGGAAGAGAGATGCCAAAGGGGTTCATCCTTGTTGAAGACGGTAGTATATCTTTCAAGGCTTCGCAAGACTTGTACAACAACTTCGTAGGATTTTTTCTATGTGTTGTCTTTGATGTAGAAGATGGAGAAAAGGAAGTATCTTTCGACATCGTACCATGTGTCAATGGCCGAAGGTGGAATGAGGTATCGGGAACTCTCGGTTCATTTGATACGAATCGCATGTGGTTTCAATTTTTCAGAACAAATGTGCTATGGGGATTATTGGAGGGAGCAGTTGACTTTGGTCAATTTGACGAGAGTTATCCGATATTTAGCCTTAATATTACAATAGCAGGTGCAATCGTTAAGAAGTTGGGATATGTGTTGCAATCCAATCCTCTAGAGGATGCTTTGAGGGTTGAGATTGAAAAGAATTGCTTCATGGATCCGGCTTCAGTCTTCAAGAATAGGGAGGATCCACAGAATGCATGGAGAATATGGCAGATGGAAGGATTTGTCACGGAGGTCATGCCTAAGGTTAGACTCTCTCTCTCTCTCTCTCTCTCTCTCTCTCTCTCTCTCTCTCTCTTGCATTGATATGGAGTAGGGTACATTATGGCTTGCATTGGGTGTTTGTGCATTGCAAAAGGCTAAAAATCCCGGAAGGGTGGGCTAATTAAAAAAAATAAAGCAAACATATAAAAAGTGATTGTGCAGAGATATAGTGAAGGTTGCTGTAAAACAATGCAAAGAATATTCTCTTTATTTATAGAACTCTAGTTCGCTGTTAAATTACAAGGACCGCCCAATGAAAAACTTCAATAACACATGTTCATCCGGTTACAAAATATTCAACAATACATGTCATGTTTCCACCAATTAAGTACAAAAAAATATTTGTATTGTTATTACTAACTATATATAAAACTCTAGGATTGCCACTTAACTTATTCATACTCCTTCTTCTAGGTGCCAATTTAAAAAAAAAAAAACTATCTAACAGTCTACATCTATGACAGGAATTTCATTGCCAACCAAATCATGGAGTTTTTCTACCTAGAGGAGAGATGCCAAAGTGGTTGCTGCCCAATAAAGAGGGTTATATATCTTTCATGGCTTCAAAGGACTTATATGAAAAGATCCTAGGAGTAGCTTTCTGTGTTGTATTTCAAGTGTTGAAAAGGTCACGTGAGAGTACTGCATTCGAGGTTATAGGATCTGTTAATTGCAAAGCCGCAATACACAAAAGGCATTTGAAGTTCTTTGATTTGGATAATGTGTGGCTGGAGTATATGGAATTAAAGGATTTGTGGACAGTAGACCATTTTGATCCAAATGACCGAACTCATTTCCGCATTAGCATTAGAGTATGCAATTATCACAAACTACTTGTGAAGAAGTGTGGATTCCGGCTAATATGCAAGCCACTAGAGAATGATTTAGAGGTTTTGCTTCAAGACGATCAGTTGCTAGATCTAGCTTTATTGTACAAGGTTTAGCATGAAGATAATCCAATGAGCACAAAGGAAAAAGGATTGAACATGATTAATTCATCAATCGAGGTATCTCTCTCTCTCTCTCTCTCTCTCTCTCTCTCTCTCTCTCTCTCTCTTTCTCTCTCTCTCTCTCCCTCCCCCTTCTCCTAATGTGTGCGTGTGTTGCATGTGTTGATACGGTGTACATTGGGTGCATGTAATGCAAAACTGTAAATTCTAGACAAACAAACAAATTTAATATAAAGTGATTCTACATGTGTATAAAGCTTAACAAAATCTCAACTTGATGCAATGATGAAGACCCGATGTTCGTAATTTCTATATTGAAAAATACGGTTGAAATCTTAGAAAATCTAACGAACAAATGGACACGTGGTTCTTGATGTTACGGTTGATCATAACAACTGACACCAATAATAGTACTAGATCAACTCTACGGACTAAGATAAAACTGCACAACTATAATAATTCAATAATTCGACATGAGACATTTTTCACTCTTAGGTGTTCGTTGCTATTATGATAGGGGACCGTCGTACTACATGCCTGGCTAGCCACATGTGGATTACTTGGACAATGTGATTTAATTTTATTAATAGAGAGTATTGCATTTAAGATTCTCCTTTTATATAAAGTTAGAGCAGACATAAAAGGGGCAAGTGGTTGGATGAGGCTGGTCTGTGGAGAGGGCATGCATTAGATTTTCCTTTCCAATTTTCCGTTAGTTTGAGTGCAAGTAGAAGTTTTTTTTTTTAATTTATTTTAATAATGTTAAATTTGTTGCAAGTAAGTTGGAGTTCAATTAGGACAGTTTGTACTGAAGAATCGGTGATCTCCAAAGTGAACTCGTAACAATGAACATTAGACAATGGGGTTTGACGAGGATGATTAATTTCTTGGATATGTTGTTCTATTTTCCATCAATTTTTCACTTCCTATAATATATTACACTTGTATTGTATGAGCTGCGTTTAGGGTGATTCAATCTAACATTAGGGGTGGGTAGCACTTGCAGGGGAATGATTTCCAACATAAGCAACGATCAATATGTCTAATTATTACAGAACTCTTGCTTTAGTTGAATTACTAGGAATATGCACAAATCAAACTCTTTTTTCTCGAACTAATTACAAACTTGGATACTTCTAATAATTTACACATATAACAAAGGCATCGCTATTCCAGCCTTTGGTCTCTTTACCAGAATTTTAGCCCCGGAAGAGAGATGCCAAAGGGATTCGTCATTGTTGAAGACAGTACTATATCTTTCAAGGCTTCACAAGACTTGTACAACAAGTTCGTAGGATTTTTTCTCTGTGTTGTCTTTGATGTAGAATATGGAGAAAAGGAAGTATCTTTCGACATCGTACCATGTGTCAACGGCCAAAGGCGGAATGAGGTATCAGGAACTCTCGGTTCATTTGAGACGGATCACGTGTGGCTTCAATTTTTCAGAACAAATGCGTTGTGGGGATTGTTGGAGGGAGTAGTCGACTTTGGTCAATTTGACGAGAGTTATCCGATATTTAGCCTTAATATTAGAGTAGTGGGTGCAACCGTTAAAAAGCTAGGATATGTGTTGCAATCCAATCCTCTAGAGGATGCTTTGAAAGTTGAGATTGAAAAGAATTGCTTAATGGATCCCGCTTCACTCTTTGAGGATGGGGAGGATCCACAGCACTATGCGTGGAGCGGAAGGAATGTGAGGAGAGGAGGGAATGCAAGGAGCGGATGGAAGGATTGGTGCAAGAGACTCGAAGATAGGAATGGAGGGAGAGACTCAATATATTAGAAGAGAGGCATCATGCCTGGCTCATGTGTCTTCAGCATGGGGGTGCTACGAGAGGTAAAGCAGAGGCTTTGCAAAAAGATTTGGAGTCATTTCCAAGTTATTTGTATTAAGGTTTGTGTCAATGTGTGTGAGTGATTGATAGTATCCGCATGTATAAGGGTTGCGAGTGTCTTGTTTTTTTTTTTTTTTTTTTTTTTTTTCTATTTTTTCTTCCTTTTGTGGCCCAATGGGGGTGGGGTAAAATTCCTCCCTTTCTATATTTGGGCTAGTTTCTCGCCTTAGTGTTTTTTTTTTTTCTTTTGTTAAACAAATCATTTGATTGAAGAACCATTCCAAAAAGAAATTGTTATTTGTATTGTTAGTTGAGCAAACCCAATTAGCTTTTCCATCTCGAGCTTTTGCCAAAAAATAAAAATAAAATTATATAGATACCCCATGCATATATTAAAATACACTATGCTCGTACATAACTATAGATGGACGAAATCATAACTTGAGATAATGAAGATGATTCGTAGGTTACCGATTAACGTCTTATCTTTTAAATATGAATACAAAAGAATTCTCTACTATTTATTGTCTTACCTTCTAAAAGAGGTTAAAAATTTTACATACTAACAAATATCATGACGCTGCATGTACATAAGAAATTGATATTTTGAAAGTTGGACAAAGTAAATATATTATTGCATGTAATAAACATGACAATACCATTTTGATATACTTCTTGTCTTGTTTTATTTTGCTTTAGCTTTAAATTAATTTTTTTTGATCTAGTAATTAAAAATCATTTGAAATGCTTTTACATGCTTACTTTGTTTGAAATATATGTGATCTTAAACAAACGAAAGAATTATATAATCAAATCTACCGTAAAAGTTATATGTGATGTCATGTGACTGATTTAAATTATATTGTTACATAATGGTCAAAATTATGTTATTTCGTGATATTTAAATCATTAAATCATGGAAATAAATAGTTGGTGAAATACACAACATGAAAGAATGCGATTGAGGATGCCACTTCCTCACGGCTCCATCACCATCAATCGATCGTCTGTACCATCTCCGATCGGTGACACCCGCCGTCAAATCTCCCTCGCCGGTCACCGCAACCGCAGTGACGGAGCAAAGAACGGACGCTCATCACCACCGATCGAAACTTCTCTCGTGCTCTTTCTCCCTCGCTTGGTGTGTGCGTGAGAGCTGAGGAACCGAGCGAAGCAAGAATGCCCGCGCACAGACCGAGAAAAATATCTTCCTCTCTCATCTTGAGCGCTCTGGACCGAATCCAGTGTCCACGCCCGCGGTTGAAGCCAGTTGCAGCTGAATATCTTCGTCGAGCAATTTCGTCGCTGAATTGATTCGTCGCCTTAGCTTCGTCTTCGTGAGATTCTCCAAGTCTTTCAGTGTCTTCATTTATTAGCAGGTAATCGTTCGGATCGGATCTCCCCAAGGTAGGATGCAGTCGATTCATGGAGACTCGATCATATGATTCTTCTGAGTTTGCCTTTTGCCGAGAGCTTCAAATTGTGATCTCAAATTGTTCTCGTTATATTTCTCGCCGATTGATAGGAATTCCTATTTGTAGAACACCTCACCCTTCATGATCACCACTTGTTCAACGTTTTGCCTCAGAGATGATAATGACGAATTTGTCTTTTTTTTTTTTTTTTTTGGTGAAATGACGAATTTGTCTTCATCATTGATCAATCTGAGATTGCATAGGAGTGATCTGGATGTTCTTGTTCGACATGCTGATCATATATTGTGAATTTTCATGCTTCATCCTTTGATGGCAGAGAGTTCTCTTTCCCTTGGTGCTTTGGTTAACTTCGTTTCCTTTGGTTGTGTGACTAAATTGTCGTCTGGTATAATAGTAAGTCACTATACATTGGTGGTGAATAAATTACAACCAAGCTATATCAAGTTCATCTCGTTTTTATGCTCCTAAAAGACCATTCCACCAAAGTTTTAGGAAGAGAGTCTTCAACCTAATTTAAATTCAAAATAAGCGGAAACGGTACGAGAAATGCTCAGGTATCAGAAGTTTAGTTAAGTTGAGAAATTATGGATATATGAAAGCAGTTAAGTTAAGAAATCAAGGATATATAAAAGAACTTAACTTAAGAAATGGACATTGACGTAGTAATAATCAAAGGGAATTTAAGACTTATGAATAGAAGATATGCAGAGGAAAAAGCTATGTTGAAATTATGCTGGACCTCTGCCAAAATTACTGCTGATTTCCCTTTGAGTATTGTTGTAAGGTCAATGTCAATGTCTCCATTCGAGCGTCATTTGTACAAACTGTGATTAATTTCAATTCCAGCAATGTCAATGTCCTAGTAATCTCGTTTTCAGTTAATTTTGTTCGGCTCCTTCCTTTGAGTTTAGTGTTCTTTGCTTTGATTTCCTTTATTCCCTGCATTGCACCTTTAAATAATTCACAATACTTCCACTTTAATTTCTGAGCAATTTGCTATTCCTGTCAGTTAGATCGATTTCCATCAAACCATTTCATCCATTGCTTCCAGGAGCTAGCACGCATACACGCACACAATCAAAGCCATCTTTGGAAAAAAAAATTTGTGAGCAGTTTAATCACTTTAGAGCCAAGCTAGAATCAGAAAGTAAGCTTGTCATTTGTTTTCCCAATTGCTTGACAGTCTGATCAACTTACATTGAGCGAATTTGCTACAACAATATCATATAGATAAACATGCTAATGTGCACACTATAATAGGATTGTACAGTTAGATGCCATCGGTTCAAGAGGTGGCTCCCACAGCATTACACTTCATCACGTGTGGCATTTTGTTTGCATTGTACACAAATGTTGGTCCATTTTCGATGCGCATGCATGATGTTGTATCTCATGCTCGACATCTTACATAATGAATAATGATTTTTCAAGCAGGTTTGTGGTACATGAATATGTACTTGCTTTATGGTATTCAATAAGAGTAATGATTCCTGAGCCAAAGGAATCTACCGAATCTATGTTTACCAAATTGAGCTGGCTCTAGAAGAACTTTTTACATGTCTGCTTGCTAAATTCCAATTCGAAATCTGTAGTTTCTACTTTCTCCTTTGAAATTAAGAAGAGCAGTGTACTAGACCTAAATTTGGTGATAGCAACTTGGAATTTTCTTTGCAGGATTTCAGTGCATAGATCTAATTCTTAGCTCATAAATCTGAAAATTCTCAATATGAATATTAGTATCTTTTGGCTTGATCAACACGAAAATATGAGAGAGCAAACTTGCTTCATGTCATAGGGTGTGTTTGACCGATACCTTCCATGACTCTGATAATGACTTATTCTTAGAAAAATGATTGAATAGTTATTTTATGAGTGGAGTGAACAGATGATACGTAAAGATTATCCATCTATACTTTTACAAAATGAGACTGTATATTATGTTTTCCCAGTTTAAAAAAGAAGAAGTTAGATAAAAAGATATTTTGGTTTTATAATGTACCATTAGTTCTTGAATTTTTTATAGTCAATTGAGATCTTAAAACAACCTAATTTTATTTTAGCTCCTTTACAACTGTGGTACTCTATCCTCGTCTTCGTCAAAGAGTTTATTTGCATGTCATGAGTTCACGCTTGATCAAAGGCTGGGGCACAATTACAAGGAGATAATGGAGTGCCATGAAGGAAATGATGATTGATGAGGCGGAGAGCGAGGGTGATAGTCTCTTTGGACTGCTCTGTTTTGTCCGAAATTCCACGAGGTAAGAATGGAACAAGATCATCCATGAATTTCGAATGATGGCTTGGGTGTAGGGCGAGAGTATAGAGCTTCCATAGCCATTGACAGCTGCGTGAACAAGATTATCTCCCACTGCCAATGCTTGTCCCTTCTCTATTTCGTCTTAAGAAACCCCACTGCTTGCCATCGGCCAGGTGTTTGTGATTTTGCCTAAATGAATCCAGCTTCAAACACCCACTCCTCCTACCCAAAAAAAAAACTACTGGTTGAAATGTTTTGACTACTATTATATCAATGCCCTAGTCAATTTAGATGGATCAGGATATTCCATATACAATTTTGTGTAAAAGTTTATTTGGAGGATTGCTACTATCCCTTGGTGTAAGGCTGGAATAAAACCGGCATAATGTGATCGTGTCTTGTAAACTTGTCCTCGATGAGAATGGTTCTTATTGTGCTTGGGCGGCAGAAAATAATCTCATCCTGTTGGTGCATACCCACTAGCATGTTTTTGTTTTTCTTCCCAAACCTGTTAAGTTGTTCGTTTTTATATTGATATAGTAAGGACTTATGTTCATCACATGTTTAAAAAGTACCAACTATGGATGTAAAGTTGAAGTTAACTCTCAAAAATACTACTCTCTAGAAGACTCTAATTGAGCCGAACAAATCGCAACAGAGACAACAGAGCATGGGAGCAAGTTTCTGTTGGTATTTGGAAATTGGTGAAGTTCTGGTTATGTTCCATTTGAGAACTTTTTCTTGTCGTAGTTTTGATTTTCTACTGCTGTGCTCTCATTCCTAGAAAATATGATGTCGAGATGACTTTGTTTTCTTATGAATTAGAAAGTAGAAAATGAGAAACGAAGTTTGAGTTGGATGGCCTCGATTCAATGCTAGCTGACCCCAAGTTTATAATGCATCAATTGTGGTGGCATAGATGGAAATATTCTTGCATGCTAGAATTACTTGGATATATGGCATATGCATAAGATATGGGTGATAAGTTTAAGAAAGATATACATGAGGTTGTTGAAAAAGCCCATACCGAATCGACTCAAACCAAACCTCTTATTATTTAGGGTTATTCTTTGTGTTCGGGTATTATGTGGAAAATCGGGTATCATAAAATATCCTATACTCTTCTAGATCGCTCCCAAATCCATTATTTGGTCTCTTGCTCCAAAAATCCATCTTCTCCGCCGGAGACTTTTTGGCTCCCAAATCCATTGTCTCCATTGCAGACTCTCCAAGATCATGAAGCTCTCTCACTCCTGTATCTATCTTCTCCAAGATTTCGAGGCACTCTTACTTTTGTTCCTTCTCATTGTCTGTGTGCTCTATGCGTCTACTCCTATTACTCCTCTCTCTCTCTCTCTCTCTCTCTCTCTCTCTCTCTTCCCCCAACGCCCCTCATTGATCCTCATGACTTCCACACAAAAGCGTCGAAGCAAACTCTCAAATCTATGAGGAGGTCGACAATCCAGTCCGGGTAAAGAGCAACTCAAACCAAATTATTCTGCTTGGTATCTACATTCCACTACTGTCAATTTCTCGTTTTTCTTCTTTTGTTGTTCTTGTTTTTGTTTCATCATTGTTGCATTTGCTTGGATTCGCGATCCAAAGGAGGAGATTGGTCCATTGATCTTTGCATAAGTTCCAAGTGAGATTGATCACTGGAGGAGCTTGATTTTGCTCCATACCGTGAAACGAAATTGGTATAAGTGAGGAGTTCAATTTGGAGATGTGGTTTTATGGTACTATAGTGGCGACTAGAGAAGAGGAAACCACCAAAAATATATAAAAACAAAATAGGGTGATCTGATAACCTGAATTGTATTCTTTTTTCGAGTTCTATTTGGGTTAGTCTAATCAAAAATTGAAAAAGTTGTGAAAAATAATCTAAATAAGGTAAGTTAGTCAAATCAAAATATGAAAGCCGTGAACTAACAATTTTTTGCTGTGAAAGTGTGAATTCATTTAATTTTATTGTCAATTAATTTTAGAATATCATACTTTTTCAAAATTAAAGATACATCTTCCCATCTCACAACCATTCAAATTTCTTTCCAAATTGCCTTTTTAAACATTTATCTCTTTTGCACACAGTTAATATTTTTCTCTCTTTCTTCCGTGTGCGTTTCATTTCTTTTCATGGGCATGCATGTGGTTTTAATTGTTCACAAATCTGACGATTTACGATATGTTTTCATCATGTCTAGAATGGGTGTCGTATCCGTTATAAAACCCTAAAGAAAAAAAAAAGTCAATCGGCATTTGCCAGTTTGAAAACTTGAGGCACGGTATACGTATAACATTGCACCGTAGAAATCCCCACCGGCATCTCTATTATTTTGGGAATTCCTACATCCCACCTGCACCACGACACGACCAGAGAAATGGAGAAGCGGTTTGCAAGCGCGACGTCATTGGCTGACGTGGCCTGCACTTATTATTAACCAATTACAAATTGACACATGGCGTCAGAGAAATAAATTAAAAATTCCCTAATCCGCCTAGACTCTCTTTCTTCCCCTTCCATCTGCGCGAGCCCAACGTCCGCCCGTCCTTCAGCCATCGCCACCGGCGGAGTCGGAGTTGCCGGGGCCGCATCAATCCGGTTTGGCCGTCTCCTCCGCCCGCTACCTCAATTCCATATCCGGCATCGAGGGCTAGATTTGGTCATGAGAGAAGCCATGGGTGAAGCTAATGTCTCTCCTTCCACCACTCAACAGAGATTCCATGGATTAGAACCGCTGGCCATGGCTCCGGATCTGGAATCCTGGCCGCAAGCCCGTTGCTTTGCGTCTCCAAATCTGCAACTCAAGCGCTAGGAAACTCAAGCGCTAGGACAGCGGAGAGGGTGGACGCGGAGGTCGGTTGTCGCTCATGGCCATGGCTTCAGATATGGAGTCTCGGCCGCGAGCCCATTGCTCTGCATCTCCAATCTGCCGCCGGGACGAAGGAGAGGGTGGATGCGGAGGTTGTCGTCGCCCACGGCCATGGACGCGAAGCCCACTAGTCTGCGTCTCCTAATCTGCCGCTGAGACGCCGAGACAACAAAGAGGGTGTGCGTTCAGTTCTATGAACGAGAGGCCGCCCATGGCCGACCGCTGCTCTGTATCTTCATATCTGTGGATGAGCGCTCGCGGCCAAGGCTTAACCGCCTCGACGACAGAGAGGGTGGACGCAGAGATCGGCCTGGACGTGACGATACCATCGCCCAACAGCTTTGATCTGGTTTGCTGCTCAACGGCTTTGAGCTCGAGTCTTGGCTCGTCCATGGCTACCGACGACGAGCTCAACAGCTTTGCCGCAAACCGTGATGGCCACGGTGGGGCGGTGGCTTAAGGGCGGCGGCGGCGGCGGCGGCGGCTTGGGCGGTGGAGATAGCCAAGCTCAAGCGGAGGAAAAGAGAAAAATAATAATTTTTTTTAATTTCCACGTCATATATATGTGCCAAGATTTAATTGGATATCAGTAAATAAGGCGCAACGTCAGCCGATGACAGAGAAACGCTACTCCCCAATCAGTTTCACTTTTCATGCTAATGACTGAAACGGAGATATTTAAAGAAAAAACCAGAAACTTTAGTACCAGCCAACGTAATGGATTAGCAATTTTTAATATGATTAAAATTATTATCAAAAGTTGATTCAAAAAGCATCATGAAAATATAATCCAAGAGTAGTCATGGAATAATTTATTATGTGCATATGCTCATTGCTCTAGGAGCTGCAGTACCTTTGCTCTCCGACAGCAAGCTGAGTTTGTTGAGCTGGCAGTGGCAGCCACGCCGCCTCCTCTATAATTCCCTCATCCCGTGCTCATCTGCTGTGCCCATTAATATAATTTCATTTCATTAGTTAATCCTATATAATTTTCTTAGATGCTATTTATTATATTTTCCATGGTGGGTTGTGTTGCAATCCCAAGGTGGCATGACAAATGGTAATTCCATTCCCTGCATTGGTTATAGATTTTGGGTGAAACAAGAATTCAATTATTCCTTATAGAAATTAACTTTTTAAATACTTGAAAAAATGAAAAATATATTGATTAACTTTTGAAGTAAAAGTGCACGAGGGCTAGAAATTGATATTTCTTTTAAGTAGTTGTGAATTGTTATTTATTATATAAGTTGCCAAAAAGGAAAAGAAACGAAAGGAAAAAAATCTTATTGGTTGCGAATCTTATTTCTTGGAAGACACAGGGAAATATATTATTGGGAGCCAATGGAGTAGCTTACTTTTTTAATGAGATTAAATACTTTTTTTTTTGGTAAAGTTAATGAGATTAAATACTTTATTTTCCAAATAAGCAAAAAAAGAAAAAGACGGACAAAAGATCTTTTCTTTTTATTAGAATTCAATGTCCACGCCCTTCCTTTTTTTGGTTGTTTTGGTTGGTGGGTGGGTGAGGAGATGGGGGAGATGAGAGCAGAAGACTTTATCGTATCTGTGAACGCGTGTGAACAAATAAAAGTCTTCTCTTTTTATTAGAATTTAATGTCGATTTGGAAAGAAGTGTAGACGAATGGACGACTTTATGTTTGATTGAGTCAGTTTGGCTTTTAGCTTCTGATTGTGAGTCAGTTTAGCTTTTAGCTTCTCGAAGGAGCACGGCATTATTATTGACGTTTGGTCTATAAATTATCAAAACGATACCTACCTCATTCCGATTTTACTTTTCTTTACTCCCCATGGGCCGAAGGAAACTTTTCAAATGAATTGCAGTTTAAATTTCACGGGTCAGTCCCTAGCCCGCGTGAATAAGCTGATGAGTTTTATTAGCTTTCTATTGCTAATAATTTTGTTGAAAGTATGTTTGATTTTGTCGGTAAAAATTCAGGTGTCAACAGGTTTATTAGAGGAACATGAGATTATTATAGACATTTGGATTGAATCATTGATTCGATATTTTACCAAATACTGGATTTGGACACCTTCAAAAGGTTTTCTTTCCTTGTAGCCAATCATTTGATTAATAAAAAACACTAGCCTCCAATCACGACCATATAAAATTATGATGATAATAATAATCTATCTCAGTTTGACAGGTCATATTCATTAACAATTCAATTAGCAATAAACTTGATGTAAAATAATGTCGATCAAGACATCTAATTAATGTAGAAAAGATTCATACACAAATAGCTTAGATCTATGCGCACGCTAATATTGTTAAAACACCCAATAATACTCTTTCTTAAAGAAAGTCATGCAACTGGATGTTAGAGAATATACAAAGAAGATCCAATGGGGAATAAACTACCCAAAAAAAGTACCAAATCTTAGGCAACTCGTTTGAATATATGGAGAAGATCAAATGGGAATAAACCACCCAAACAAAGTACCAAATCTTGGGCAACTCATTATTGTTCATTGTCAACTTTTGTTTCTGATTCTAATGGCGTCTTCTTCTTCCAACTCTAGAACGAGTTTCAAAGTCTTTGTGAGTTTCAGAGAAGAGAATGTTAGAAACTTTGTCACACATCTATACGCAGCTCTAGTCCATGCTGGAATATACTACTTCGACGTTCAACAAAGGGACAGAGATGAAGGGAATCTAATGATCACAGTTCCGAAGATGATCGAGGAATCAGACCTTGCAATCATCATTTTCTCCGAGGACAACGCCTATTCAAGGTTGTGTTTGGAAGAGGTGGTGAAAATCATGGAGTGTAAGAAGCAAAGAGACCTCAAGGTCTTTCCGGTGTTTTATAGGGTGGAATTAGGTAGAGTGAGTGGATTGAAAGGGAGTTACCGTAGTGGTATCGAATATTTTCAAAAGAAGCTCGACAAGGATGCGAGGAAATTGATGAGATGGAAGGACGCTCTCCAGGAGGCGGGTAGCTTGTTCGGGTGGTACTTGGATAACGAGTAAGTAGTAATTTTGCCGCTAACTCTCTCTCTCTCTCTCTCTCTCTCTCTCTCTCTCTCTCTCTCTCTCAGGCGAACACACTCTCATCCGACTCTCACATAGCACGGAGCACACTTACGCTACACAAGAAACAGAGAACCTCCTCTCCAAGCCTCCGCTGATTCACCACGCCACCCCAACCGCGTCACCTCAGGCCCCCTTCATCTCTCTGCGTCCATTGGCTTTGGGGGATGAATCGAGGCTCGCGACCCCAGATCTGGGGTCGTTACCCTCGAGCAATGGTCGCTTGAGGCTGGCTATGGCTGAGATGTTCCGCTGTCTTCCATGACAGAGGGACAAAAATAGAGAGAAAGAGAGGCGCAACAACAGCTAGGGCTGGCAATGGTAATAGGAACGCCACGGTGGTGGGGAGGGGGTGAGGGGGGTGGTGAACGCAATCACGGTGATTGCAGGGCAGTGGCAATGGCAGCGGAGAGAAGAGAAAGGGGCGGGGGAAACTTAGGTTAAGTTTAAGGGTAAAGTAACAAATTAAATTCAGATTAGGTATATATATCCAGAAAACACAAAATTCTGAATGTGCGAATTGAGATACTCGTTAAAATAGAAATTGCACAAATTTCAAATAGGTTAAGTGTAGTCAATATCAAAGACAGTACATAATATATAAACACCTGGTCTATTCTACTTTACATCTATATTCTATTCTCCTACATATATAATTATAATCAAAGCTGAAATAATATTCCCTGTGAAGGGTGAACTAGTTTCTGTGAATTCGCTGTTACTTTTTCTCTTGGATAATTGGCTACATTAGGTTGGTTGTTTGCCGGGTCTTAGTCGAAGGCAATAATAATTTCATATCGATTTTGCATTATCTTTCCTTTGTTCGTTCTTTTCTTCTTTTGGGAGCACTTCATTTCTTCTTAGGCATGCTTAACAAATGTCCTCCTTAACATGTCTTAGTTTAATATAGTGTCTCGTGACAACTCTGCATTTATTTCCGCATTGGCACCATTACGGCCTATATGGAGCGGCAATGTGAAATTGTATCCTAAAATTTGTGCTCGTGTCCTTTTGCATGGAAATCTTCATGATCTATTATTCTTAGACCGAATTGTTGTTGCTCGCTTCATTTAATTTGACAGCTTGGGCACTTTATATTATCCATGTCTCTGTCGTCTATCATGTTAGAATGTCGGAGGCCAAGATAATTGAAGACATCGTCAAAAAGATCTCTGAACTGAAAATGTACGATGTGTTTCTGAGCTTCATAGGTAAGGATGTCCGTGAGTACTTTGTTAAGGGTCTGAACGAGGCCTTGGTGCAAAAGGGCATAAAGACTTTCATGGATAGCGAGAACTTACTGATGGGCCAGGATTTCCCATCGAAACTGAAGGAAGCCATTGAACAATCTCGCATGTACGTTGTCGTTTTCTCAGAAAACTACGCTGAATCTTGGTGGTGTCTGAAGGAGTTGGTGCAGATCCAAGGGGAGAAGAACAGAACAAAACAGCTGCTGCCGATATTTTATAAGGTGGCACCGGGGGAAGTAAGGGGACAGAATCCACGGGAAGTAAGTGGAAAGAAACAGAGTTATGAGAAAGCATTGACCGACCATGAGAGCGAGTTTGGGAAGCGCAAGGTTAAAAAATGGAAGGAGGCTCTCTCTAAAGCTGCCAATGTGAATGGAATACATCTGCATGATGGGTAAGATTTCGAACACATTCACCTTCTCCTTTCAGAAATAATTTCTGCTGTTGGGTAGAGGAAGTGTTGAGACTTGGGTAGCTAAATGCATGATGAAGGGTCCCAGCAATAGACCGAGCCAACCAACCCTATGAATCGATTTATGCCTTGTTTTTGTCGGGTATAAGCGATGGGCCTTGACGTATCATTCTATTATGATTGCTGACATATGCTTAGAGTGGGAAAGAGAACTTGAAATTTGAAAGTTGAGTCGAGTCCAATGCATCCCATAAGAAGTTTTCCGCATTCCATGCATTAAATATGTCGATCAAATCAAATGATCCGTATTCATCAGCATAAGCCAATATTAACTAGAAAAAACTCAACCTAATCAGAAACTCTCTTGCCCCGTGAATGTGCTCCTCTTACTGGATTATGATGTTCACTACTAGTTGATGGCTATATTTCATACTATTCATATTTTTCTCGCTTTTTTGTTTTGACAGGAACATGCATGGTTGCATCCCTAGGATTGTTAAAGAGATAGAGAAGATGATGCAAAGGATCGAATGACAGCTAGGATGAAAGGCTCAAAATGTCAGTTCCATCAGACAGAATATAATTTCATTACACTGGAGATTGTTGTATGATATTACTCTTAAATGTCACGAATAAAAATTGTTGCTTTTCCTCTTTCCTCTCTAGGGTTTCTCCTCTTCATCTTATCTTCACGCAGCTCTCTTCTTCAACCTCCATGGAGGGAAGGGTTTAAGCTAGCGTCCCCTCCCTTTTTTCCTTTCTCTTTGGCTGATTTTGTTCTCTATTATATTTTTCTTGCTTTCCTCTCATTTTGCAGAGCTTTCCTTTTCTGATTTAGTCTAGATTTGGAAGCTCCTCTCTCCCATTTCAAGAAGGTTTCTATCTCTATCCAATCTAGATTTGGGGATTTTTGCATGTATGATTTCAGGACTTCACTTTCCTTAGGTTTCATTGGTGTACAAGTCCAACTCAAAGGAAATTGGAGGAGCTTCATTTTGATCTCACATGTGTCATATCTATGCTTGACGATGGTGTTGGGGATGTTGAACCTAGGTATGCACCGTCAAAAGATATAAATTAGATTTGATTGAGCAAAACTTACTATTTCATAATTCTGAAGTATGAAGTATTGGCAATAAATTGGATTAAGAGCGGTGACCGAGGTCTATTTGATAAATTCTATAGAACAACTTGGAAAACCACGGCCATTCAACAAGCACTTTGGATTAATGCAATTTGCATCACAATTCATAAAGAAAGAGGGAAAAATAGTTCCTCAACTAATGTCAATACTAGTAAGCATGATGTGAAATCTATATTTCATAGTATTTTAATTTAAATCAAAGGAGCATACATTCAAAATTTTCTAGTAGAGATTAATAAAGGGAAAAGTAAAAGGCATTGGAATCAAAATCATCCAATTTGCTTCCCCTAGAATCACTTCCTCAACAAGTCGTCACCAATCCAAACAGGCATGTTTCGCAAGCCAACACGCAAATAACAGTTGGTGCAAGTGGAACCCATGGTCTCGGCATAGTTAAGACCATCTTTCTTCTTTGTTAAATTGTTCAGCTTTCCTCTACATCTACTTCTCTTGGAATATCTTCTTCCTCGGTGTCTATTGTTTTCGTTTTGAGTCTCTTTCCTTGAGAATCCAATTATTTTCTATCGGGTGACAGTGTTGGAGCACGACCTTAGAACATCCTCCTGTTGCTGGCATTTTAGATGAAATCAACACTTCTTTAACTTGGAAATGGCTCCAATCATTTCACATATGCTTCTCAACTTCAGACAAACTACCGTGCAGGAGATATTCACGCCACACTTGATTGGATTCCAACGAAATCAGGCTACTCACATGCCAAATCACCTTTGGTCACATATTAAATGTATGGATGTCACACCAAAGCATCGGCCACATATTAAATATATGTACCATTAGTTCTTTTAACTTTTTTTATAGCCAATTGAGATCTTAAACAACCCAATTTTATTTTAACGATGCTAGAGTTACTAAAATATGATATCTTGTGATATGCTAATGAGGTGACAGTTTTTTCTTCTTCTTTTTTGAGAAAATGAGGTGATGGTTGACGTGGCAGATTACGTGGGCATTTGATACAACGCCCAGTATACGCGAGCGAGGAATATAAAAAGAAAAGCATATCAGAATGGTTGAAGATCATGAAAGCGATGGCTTTAAAGAAACTCGATTGATCTCTGGTGCATCGCGACTCTCCTTTGCTGCCGAGGTACTCGAGCAAAGGCCGTGGCACAATTACAAAGGGATAATGCAGTGCCGGAGTGGAAATTATGATTGGTGAGGCAGAGAGCGAGGGTGATAGAGTCCCCTTGGACTGCTTTGTTCAGTCCCAAATTCCACGAGCGAAGAATGGAAGATCATTATCTGTGAAGATAAATAATGGCTTAGCTGTGGACTGAGCGTTTAGAGCTTCGAAGGTCACTGACAACTACGTGAACAAGATCATCTCCTACCGCCAGTGCATGTCCCTTCTCAACCCAATGGGTGACGTCCACCTGACGTTTGTGATTTTGCCTCCCTGAATCCAGCTTTAAACCACCCGAGAAAAACCAAACTCATTGTTTTTAATTCAAGGATTTAAATGTTTTGACTACTAGTTTTGTGAAAAGTAGTGCTCTTATTTGTTTTTTAAAATACGTAGCAGCTTGTTCCAAAGCAAAGTGACATTCAATCTATTGTAAAAACTTTTGGAAGGAATGCAGCTGTCCCTCGGTGTAATGCTGGAATTAAACCGGCGTAACGTAGTCATGTCTTGTAGACTAGTCCTCGATGAGAATTGTTCTTATGGTGCTTGGGAGGTAGAGTCTATTATAATCTCATCTTATTGGTAGGTATGCATTGATATCTATTTGTTTTTTTTATTCAAATATATTATGTTGTTCGTTTTTATGTTGTTCTAGTAACGACTTGTGTTTTTCACAGGTTTAGAAGTTCCATGGTTGGATCGTTGAAGTCGACTCTTGAAACAAGTACTTAGCAGAAGACTCTAATCGAGCCTAACATATCACAAGAGAGACAGCAGATAAGGGGGGAGAGTTTGTGTTTGTATTTGAAAATATGTGAAGTTCTTTTTATGTGCCATTTGAGAAGGTAACGCTGCTGGAGCTGTGATTATTTTTCCTTTCTCTAGAAAGAATGATGTGGACATGACTTTGTTTCTTATGATTGAGAAACTAAAAAGTATGAGATGGATGGCCTCAATTGAATGTCAGCTGATCCCACGTTTATAATGCATCAATTGTGGGTGCACAGCTGGAAAAATTCTTGCATGCTGGAGAGATGGCCTACACATCAGAGATGGTAGGTAGCTTTGTTGAGTAAATGGTACTGAAAGAGGACGTGAATCTAAGAAACATGTACATACAAAAGGCTTCTCTATAAAATAGTCTACAACATTCTTATAAAAAAAATTTGCAGGTTTCAACTGTTGATCAGGAACAAAATTTAAGAATCCCTCTCCCAACTATAAGAGATTTTTCTCCCTTCAACATCACTCCTCTGTCCCGTGGAAAATAGCTAAATACACAAATCACCATGTGTGATGAATGTTCATCAGGTGAATGTATTGATCAATAATTTTTAATTTAAAAGGTTGTGTTGTGATCCTCAAAAGATTAATAGTAAAATAAGGTTAACTTTATCTCATCACTTAGTCCTGTTAAAATAAAATAAAAAAATCAAGAATTGTATTAAGAATATCGATATACCATTGTATGAAATGTCAAACTATGTCTTCTTTTTCCACATTTCCGAATACTTGGAATATCAAAACTTGACACGGGCGGACACTTTAGTATAAAAAATTCATAAATGTACACTTAGTGCCAAAATCAAAGCAAAATGCATCAGTTAAGTACCAATAGCGAGAAAATCCGGCCAAAATACTAGTGTGTCATTTTTCCGACGAGACAAGTGCAAAACAATATTGTTTTGCATGCTAACATGAAAAGAAAAGCCAAAATGACGTCGTTTTGCCTCATATTTGAATTTAATAGAAATATTAATTAAATTAAATTTAAAATCAAATATAATAACTAAATTTATTATTTTTTTAAAAAAGGCAGATCCTCCCCACCGTCTCCGGGAAGTGCTGGCGATGGTGGGGAGGCAGTGGCGAGGGCTTGCATAGCCCTCACTTTCTGCCTTTTCAAAAAAAAATATAAATATAAATACTTTAATTTAATTAATTTTATATTTAAAAAATGAAGATAAAACAACGTCGTTTTGAGTTAGCTCTTCGACGTGTCATGTAGACGAGTTATATTAAAAAATTTCCATGTAGGATTTCTGGCTATTGGATTTGGCACTCAGGTGTCCCATTTTTTAAGAAAAAGTGGCACTTAAGTGCCACTTTCATAACTTTTTGCACTTAAATGTCCCCCACGCCAAGTTTTAGCACTCTAGGTGTACTTTTGCCCATTTTAATCTTGTGTTAGTATCCCCATTCGACACCAACCCACAACCAAGAAGCGTGGATTGACCGTGAGGTGCAAAAGGCATCTCATATTGATTGTTCAAATATGTAGTGTCAAAGGTTGCTGCTTCATCAAAACTTTCATATAATACCGGACTTCTTGCATCTGCATGGGAAACATTCTTTAACCTGGAACTATCTTCCAATTCCATCACATAGCAGAAAAAACGGTCATTTCTGTTTCCATCCTAACAAGACAGTTATGATTGTTTTCGCCTCTCTAGTTCCAAGTCTTAACTTTGTTGCCTTTTCAATAAAATTTTGACAATCTTTCTCACCAAAGGTAATCATTCCCTCCCGCCTCAACAACAGACAAGTTAAAGTTCTTGTTGATCCTAATACAAGCTCTATCTACATACACTCTTTCGATGAAGAGAATATGCAAGAGTTAAGTATTCTATCTTACCATCATCTCCATTTTTCTTGCTTCTCCTTGAGACACCCAATCCCACTTGTTTAGCATATCTTTTATAGTACTCTTAAGAGATCCTCTACAGAATCAAATACCATTCCTTCCCTCGGTTTTCTATCACATTTTTTTCTTTAATTTGATTTCATTTTCTTCATCACCAATAGCTTCTGTCTCACATTCTTCATCATCAGATAGTGTGTCAATGTTCTGCACTTGTGGTGTTGACGCGCATTTTTCTTGCGTTTGCTAAAACTATAGAAAGCAAAAAGTTTAGTATGACAATTAATTAGAAACATAGATGCACAAAAGATCATAATCCGTGATTTTTCCAAATAAGATATGATGCAATGGTAGCTTATTTGTATAATCGTAAACTGACACCATAGCTAATTTATTAATAACAACTTGTACATTTTTTTTTCTGAAAATAGGAGCATATGGCGCACGAACTATATGCAGATAAAGTCCTTTAACCATGTCTTCTATTTAATAAAAATATTGTGATTGGTGGATTGAGGAGAAAAAATAGGTAGGACTCATCTCAGGCAAGCACAAATTATAAACATAGAGCAACAATATTTAAAACGCATAAAACCTAAAACAAAATGACAAAACCTAACACGTATTGCTCCTGAATCTTAAACATCAAATAATTGTGGGCCAAAAAGTCAAGAGTTAAAGACTTTATATATAAAAGCAATCCATGACGTCCATGGATGCCAGATAATTGGTTTTATTTTTCTATTTAGTTGGAGAGTTAAAAGACTTCACAAATCAGATAATTGGATGATTTTCACCATTAGATAAATAGATGCTCTGCGAAAAATGTCAATTTATAGGACTATATATATGTATTTCTCTGTATTGTAATTTTTTTTTAGCCGACACTATCTAAGGATTTCTATTCAAAAAGTTTTTGACCTCTTGATATCAATTTTTCCCATGCATGGCCCACGTATATCCCTTATATGATTCTTAAAGATCCAATTATCACATGAACACAAAATTATCTAATGTTGATGTATATTTGACGCATGAATCATGAAAAAATTCCAATATAAAAGAATCGACAGGTTCAATATGTTCGAACTAAAACTAAGACTGATACCATGTAAAAACTTGTTCAAATTGTCTGCTATCCATTTTTAGAAAGGACAGAAAAAAACATGATCTTCCCATGTAAAAGCGTGCTTAAAGTGATTAAAAGAAAATACAGTTTGTTGTGGTTTTATAAACACATTGTGTCTGGAAACATTTTGAAAAGTTTTGTACAATATTCATGAAATGATATAGTAACATATGGTTAAGTATATTGATGCTTGTTATAAAAGAAAAATTATGAAGATGCACGTTTAATCAAATAAGGTCAGAAATTTATATGGTCTCTAATTCGTAAGAAGAAGATACCCCAAAACCCTCTGTTGGTCTTCGTCTTTATCTACTAATGAATTAGAAAGTACTTGAGAGTAGATTACTCCAAACATATTGATAAAGTTGGCAAAGACAACATACACATCGACATTCTGAAATGATGGAAGAGGGAAGCCATTGGTTTTTCGATTCTTTTCACCATGGCTTGTGACTTACTATCCCCAGCAGTATTTATGAGCCCATGTTTAATAGTAGCCAATAGATCATGGAAGACAAAAGGTGTAGGCAGAAAATTTAGAAATGGTTTTTGTTAGACATGATTGGTTTTCGCAAGAATTGACTCTAAAGGATCATGCCCAATATGAACAAGAGGACAACAACGATATTGTATCATCCAAATTACAATGAGGAACACAACACTAAAGATACCGAATTTATTATACATTCTCTTTGGTATAATTTGTTTGTAACTATTATTAAGGCATCGTTATGTGTAATTTTCTTTTTCAAATTACTCGAAGATACACTTGTATTTCAATTAGGTTTAATTAAATGAGCACTTTTTATTTAAAAATTTTAATTTTAATTTTTTTATTTTTAAAAACTGAACAAATTAGTTTTTTTTCTGAAAAAAAAAATCATGAAAAGAATTAAAATTAATTTAGAGAAGAAATGGGCCCGGACCAACCGAGCCCGGAACGGCCCTTTGGCCCCTCCTAGCTGGCATAGCACAAGGACTAGCACTTTCTTCCACCAGGCCTATCGCCATAAGGTTTTTCACTTGACGTTGGGCTCTCCGTGGGTTAGGCAACTCTATTGGGGATAACTGCAGTGTTGAATATCACGCACGGGCAGCAAGGCAGCCGGAATTTCATCAGGAACAAAAATTCTAAATTCTTCAAGGCTCAATTGTCTTAGCAATTCAAGTGATTCTTCGTTCTCTTCTGTTGACACCAGAAATTTTGTTGATGTTTTAAATATCCACTTATTTTGCAAAAATATAAAATTTATATAAAAAAGGAATGATGAAGTCGTGTGGGCCGGCGTATACGGCCCACTTATCAACCTCCAGCCCTCTAAGCTCGTTTCCCCCTCCCATCTTCATTTCTTTTGTTTTGAGCCCATCTTCATTTTTTCCTGTAAGTCCATAAAAGCCTAAAATGAGGCCCAGCCCAAGATTACTTCTGCCCTTTTGTTTGCACGAACAAGCATGTAGCGACGCGCCTCTGCCATCCACAGTCATCAACACCCTCGCCCACTGTGCATCCAAGTCCAACGACTCTTTCCGCATGTCCTATACCCCGAGCTCAAGCCCATCTCGGACGTCCTGAGGAAATGCTCCTCCCCTTGCAACTTCCTAGCATTTGGCCTCACTCATGAGATCCTCCTCTGGAAAGCCCTCAACCATCACTCGCAAGCGAAGTACCGCATGGATGAATTTTGCTATACCAACCATCGGGTGATGGCCCCCAAAAAGATTTCTATTTGAGCATAATGCTGACGAGAGACAATGTCAAGACAGAGCAACTTCCCTGAAATTGCGAGCTCTGTGCTGCATACCCGACAAAAAGCTCCCACAGTTCCAATCCTTGAATTTGGATGGTGATGACTTAGTCGTAGAGTGAGACTTTATAGCTGCCAAAGCCATTGATATTTGCGTGAGCAAGATTATCTACCGCCGCCAGTGCTTGTCCCTTAGTATGAAGGAACCCCACTCTGTGATGTCCGCCAGGTATTTGTGATTTTGCCCAACTGAATCCTTTCTGTAATTAATGGATTTAAATGTTTTGACTACTAGTTTCATGGAATTGTGTCTCTTTTCTTAGGTTTTTCCTATTATATTGATGCCCTGGTCAATCTAGATGGATGAGTTCATTCCATTTCCACCCAATTTCGTGTAAAACTTTTTGGGTGGTTGTCCCTATCCCTCGGTGTGATGCTGCTATGAAACTGGCTTATGTCGTGTCTTGTAGACTTGTCCTAGATGAGAGTTGTTCTTATTGTGTTTGGAAGGCTATGTCTAGTGAGGACTTCAGTTCTTCACAAGTTTACAGGTACCAGCTCTTGAAAATACTCTAGTGGAAAACTCTAACCGAGCCTAACAAATCACAAGAAAGGCACAGCGCAGGGGAGGAAGTTTCTGTCTGTATTTGGAAATCTGTGAAGTTCTTGTTATGTACCATTTGAGAAGTAATCTTGTTCATTTTGATTTTTCTTTTTTCCTTTCTGTGCATTGCTAGAAAGGATGATGCTAGGGATGACTTTATTTTTCTTATGAGTTGACAATTAGAAATGGAAAACTGAGGTTGAGTTGCATGGCCTTAACTGAATGCTAGCTGACCCCACGTTTATGGTGCATCAATTGTGGTGCATTGATGGGAAAATCCTTGCATGCTAGAACTGCTTGGATAGATGGCATATGCATCAGATACAGGCGATAAACTTCAAGAAACATATACATACAATAGGCTTAAGACTTCTTTTAAGTAAATTTCCCTGATATACATAAGTACCTGCACTTGGTTTGCATCTAAGCAAGAAGCATTATTATCATTGCATCCATTTCCGTCCACCATCAATCAAGTTTTTTCAGAGGTCCTATGAGCACATGTAATAATGAACCGAGGATCAGTCCATCTATACTCCATGAGAGTCAAGTACAAAGCTTGTATAGCTTAAATAAGCACACAAGTTGTTGATTTCCAGATGAATCAAAGTCTTGTCATGCCCAACCCCACCTTCAAAAGACATGCTGGAATTCACCTTTCTAAGGAGAATTACACTAGATAAATTATACTAATGCTCAATGTCATTAATAGAACTAGAAAAGTACTTTAATGGCAACATAAGAGTCCCACCAAATAAGAAAATTCTATGGTGTGGTTGTACCTCATAAGATGCCGATAAAATGGTTAACGAGACTACATTAACTCCTGAAAACAGAAGATTACTACCAAATAAGAAGTATTTCTTAAAATATGGAATAGAGAAAAAGCATATCTATAAATGTACAATTACCATTTTGAAAACTGATCTTTGCTTTTCTTTTGCTTAGTCTGTTGAGCCCTAGTCTTTTGCTTCTTCTCATGTTGTCGCTTACTAGCCACATCAATGGGATGGAAACAAATTTAGAAGCTACAAAGGATTCTATGAAAAAATAAGAGTCCGTCCCTCTCTATCGAATCAACCATGACTGCAATTTGTTCGATTCAATATTGTTCTCTACTTTAGAAAATAGTCTAAATTCTACATAGTGTTAATAATTGTGCTTTTTGTTTGAAGAAGTGCACTCCGCCGGTCAATTATGATGAAAATAAAGGCAATGCATAAATGGGTGTGATAATAATATTAAACAGTTGATATTGCAGTTTTTCTTCACCTCTCAGTGTAGATAAGCAGTCTCTCAAAAGTTATGCGATAATCATTAAGAATAGGAAATTCACATGGAAAATATCCATGAAACTCAGCTTGCACGTCCGTGTGTGTCTGACATTTTTCAAGTTGACACAATTTACCTCCATCATTTCATTGTATTGCCGTTTTAACTATTGCATTCCTCTAAATTTATAAAAGAAGAAATACGAATGTAATCACTTGAGTGCACGAGGACTAGTCTATATGATAAGGGAAAACCCATTTCTGTCTGTCTTTTGCTTAACTTGCAAAATTACCCTCACATAAAAAATAAAAAATAAAAACTGCTTAAAGGTGTATTAAGGAAATGGCACGCCTTGGTCCTCCAGTGCTCAGATTTACCCAAGTTGCTAGGAGTTAACTTTTACTGCTCAACCTCTGTCGTCTGCATTTCTTGACAAACCTTTAATTGTGATTGTGCAGGTATATATATACTGTAGCTGATTGTGCGTGATGATACATGATGTTTATACCAAAATCTCGCCAGGCTCGTTGTCAGCCTTTTCAATGCAACGGGAAATACTTGCTTGGATTCATGTATAGTAAATTAAATGCATGATCATCGTTGATTTTTTAAGACTAACATATGGCACTAACGTGGATCTACTAAATTAATGATTATGATTCACACGATTCAGTGGACCAAGTCGAAGGAATATATTCCCAATGCAATGAATTTATGGGAAGTGCACTGATATTCTATTAAGTGGGTACAGCTTCGAATAGTTAATTAGTTTGCTTTGATATACGTGCATGCTATCTAAAATGTCATTGGCATATTTCAAGAGTAACTCTTCATCAAGCAATTCTTATTTTTTGTTTGTTTGGCAAAAATAAGGATCATCGTGATGTTAGATAGCGTAAGATTGATACTCAAAGAAAAGTCTTTTTATTTATTTTTTGCAATGGGTAGTATCAAACGATAGATGCTAGGCAAAAGAGTCAAGTTGTAAGATTTTAGGGAAAATTGTGGCAAAATTCATAGACCTATTGCTCGGCGGCCAATTCAGTAATAAAAATTTTAATTATATTAATTTAGTCATAAACATTTTAATGATTTGTCAATGTAGTTATTTTGACCAAATTAATCAAAAACTATTGACATGATGGTGTAGTCAATACCAACAATCTCATATAACGTAACTAGCGCTGACGTAGATAATTTTTAAAATTATTTTTGAAATCTTTTCTTTTCAAGGGTGGCTAGTCTCAAGCCATGACCAAAGGCCAACCACAAACAATGGACAATGAGGGTTGGCCTCACTTGGGCAAGGGTCGCCCTTGCCCACCACAAGCGAGAGTCCCCTCACTCAAAGCCTGTGAGAGCTAGCAAGCCCTTAACTAGTTATTGACAAGGGCCATCGGACCATCGTTAGCCTTGCTAGTTGCAATTTTTTTTTTAAAAGAGAAAAATAAATAAAATAAATTCTAAAAATTGAGAAAAGTTATGAAAATTTTCAGTATTAGTATTAATAATGTCACATAGGATAGTTGGCATCCACATCAATGATTTCTAGCCAAAATTGATCGAAATGATTACACCGACAAATTGTCAAAATATTAGAGACAAATTGATACAATTGAAATATTTAAAACTAAATTTTTGTGCCAAAAAGGTGTTGATGTTCACCTCGTCAGATAATCTTTTTATGCTAGGCTTTGATTTCTTCCTACGATATATATAATGATCTACTCGAACCCTCTAAGGCGAGTTCATTTGTGTTGTTCGCAGTGTTATGTAGACAATAAAATGCAGGATTTCTTATGCACTAATTTGGATAGAGGCAAAATTTAGTGGTTACATTTCGAATCAATCTTGACCGCAATCTGTTGGATTTAATATTATTGTGTTCACTATAATTTTTTTTTTTTATCAGTCCAGGAGTCACTTGATTTTTGCCTGCAAATTACATTTTTGTATAAAAAAGAAATGGAGGGTTATAAAAATATTTTTAAAAATGAAATGAATAAATAACAAATGACAAATAAAAAAAAAAAAAGTGCTCAATTGGGTCTAGTCCATCATACCTCAACCCACCGGACAGATCATTCAAGTCCAAATTTCGATTCAATTTGGCATGGGCCCCTTTTAAAAGATTGGAATAACTTTCAATAATTTGCAGCCCAAGGCCTGGATCTCCTTCTAATTCGGCTCTCGATTTCAACTTCATCGCTCGTCTTCAAGCTTCGAGGAATCGGTATTCAGGTTTCTCGCCGCATTCGTGCTCTTCAATCCCGATGCTCTCGCGCTTGAGCTTCGAATCATTTACTCAGTCGATGAGCTCGAGCTTGTTACCCGGACCCTCAACAACCCGAAGCCTTTGAGCTTCCATTTTTCACTTGGCATGGAAGTTTATAAACTCATTCGATCGCTCCAACAGGATCAAAGAAAAAGCTAAGTGTTCTCTCTCATTCTCTGATTTCTTTTTTTTTTTTTTTTCCGATTTTTGATTCAATTGGCGACATGAATTTCTCGATATCTCACGTGTGTCACCAGCATTTTGCCTCGGTCAGCTCTGATTGCACCGACGCAATCAGTTTAGGAGCTCATCTCCAGCGACGCTATCGATTCAGGATCTATATTTCCTCTTCGCCGAGCTTTACCTTTGATTCTTTCAGATGTTTGTCGCTGAAGTCTGCTCTCTTTAGGTCGTCGAAGTCGTGTTGGATCGGATTTCCTCTGTTATGCTCTGTTTTCCGGTCAGATCGATCGAAGTATTCAAAGCTGATTCGTTTTTCCTCCACTGGCCCGATTTTCAGCACCAACGCTTCCACGACCTCCACCCTCTGGTCCGATCACCATTCATAGCCAACCACTACTCTTTCAAAGAATGAGCAGGGTGGAATGCGTGAGATTCTGAGATTCGTTTGAGTCGTGAAGGAGAAGAATCTGAGCTTCATGGCTTGATGATGCTGAAAGGCATGGACAGAAATGGTGATGAAAGTGCAGAAGTAGGATTTGTGTTCTAGGAAAGAAATTCTTGAATCGGCTTTATATAAGTGAGCGGATTTTGTCGTTAATGAGTGGATTTTAGCTGCGTTAACATTGTCTACGCAAAAATAACTACGAATAAGAATTGTTCTTCACGATCTCCACTCGCTAATTCTTAAATCTGTGTGGACGCAAAAGAAAAAAAAAATTGTGTCGATTCCATGATTTGGTTTCGTGTTATCTGTGCCCGCAATCGATACTATGTCTCAATGATAAGGACAGGAGCTAATCCATATTAGTGGCTAAATCTGAATGTGCCTCAACAAAATACGCATGAGATAATGCGGTTTACGCTAAGTCATTAAGCATGATTTCTTGGTATTCGTCTCGGTTATTTGAAGTCTGAATGGGTGAGTATGCTTGTTCTTTGTCCACGTTATATGCTCAGCTGCGACGGGGGTTTTTTGCTACGGTTGCCGGTATGAAATGGTTCGGAGATGATGTCCGTGAGCGTGATGGTTTCCAGTCCTCCATTCAGTCGCTCTTATTGTTGCTTGAGGTTTGTCTATGTGATAATTGGTTAATTTTCACCTTTGATTGTATGGATAGATATATGCTCTGCTTAAAGGTCGATTTAGAGAACTTTATAGATCGATTCCTCTGAATTATAAATTTTTCGGTTGACGTTGTGTACGAATTTCTCCTAAAATATCTTGCATAAAAGCACGAAGTTGTAGCATGATTATTTCATTAATTGACAAACATGAAAGCAATAGCTCATGGACATATTTTATGCACTATGGAGTCTTTTTTCAGTAATCTGTACCATGTTAACTCTTGACCTTGATCACTAGTAAGGTAGTGACATTAAATCCAGAAAGTTTCTTAAACCTCATAACCGATATATTCATCTTTTAATTCTGGTAGTTAACTGGTCATTATCCAAAAACGAAACATTCTCCAATATTTCTTCCATATTTTGTTATGGTATCGAAATTTATATTCTTAAAGCATTATTTCCTGTTCAGAAGTTTTCCAATCCTTAATATGAAATTTTCCTATGCATGGCCAACGTATGTCCCTTATATGTCTCTTGAGTATCCAACTGTCACATTCACATATAATTATTTTATGTTCATATATATTTGATGCATGAACCATGGAAAAATTTCCAAAAAAAAGTGGGTGGGTTCAAAATTTTCAAACTAAAAGTAAGAATAATGCCATGCAAAAACTTGTTCAGATTGTCATCTATTCAATTAGCGTCAGTAGAAAATGGATTGTTCATGCAAGCAGCCTTTGTCCATTCATGTTCCTAGGATCCACTTTAGAAACGAACGTGATCTTCCCATTTAAAGCGTGCTTAAAATGATTAAAAAAAATAACTGTTTTAAGTGGTTTTTTGAATACATTGTTTTAGGAAACTTTTTAAAAAGTCTAGTAGAATATTCATAAAATGACTTGAGTAAAATATGGTTAAGCGCATTGGTACTTGTTGTCAAGAATAATATATGATGATGCATGATTTCATCAAACAAGGCCAGAAACTTTTATGGTCTCTATTTCCTAAGAAGAACAAATCCCAGAACCTTCCGTTGGGTCTTTCGTCTGTCTACCAATAAATTGACACGTATTTGAGAATGGATCAATCCGAACACATTAGTAAATTTAATGAAAACGACATTGAAATTCTGAAAATGGTGGAAAAGGAAAGCCAGTAATTTTTTTATCCTTTCCACCACGGCTCATGACTTACTAACCCCACCGACATTTATGATAACACCGAGCTCACGTTTAGTATTTGTCAACACATTTTGGAAGACACAATCGGAATGCTTAGAAATGATTGTAACAAGACATGATTGGTTTTTGCAAGAATTGACTTTAGAGGAACATACCCAATATGAATAAGAGGACAATGATGGCACCATATCATCCGAATCATGGTGGGGAACACGACATAGAAGATATATAACTTTTTAGAAATTTTGTTTGGTATAATTTGTGCGTATTCATTATTAGGGTACCATTATGTGCAATTTTCTTTTGCAAGATATTTGAAGATATACTTGTATTTTAATTTGGTTTAATTGAATGAGTGTTCTTCGTTAATTTTCCTCAATTAATTTTTAATTATTTTTAAATTTGCTAAAAAAAGTTAGTTAATTTCTTCTTGAATTTTTTCATTAAAATTAATTTTTTAAAATGGTAATGTGGGCCGGCACGGCCCAATATCCACTCCTAGCTGGCACAGCCCAAGGACTGTCATTTCCTCTGCCAGGCCTTTCTCCATAAGGTCTCTTCCTTGGCGTTGCAGTTCTTCATGTTCCTCAAGATTCATGGGTTGGCAGCTTTGTTGAGGATATCTGCAGTGTTGAAATATCACGCATGTGCTGCAAGCCAGTTGGCATTTCATCAGGAACAAAATTTCTAAATTCTTCAAGAAGGCAATTCAAGTGATTCTTGGCTCTCTTAGTTAACAGTATCACTAGTGCACAAGCAATGTGTGTATTGTGACATCCTAAATTTCGACCTTATCCTGAATATATGAAATGGGCATTTCGCCGGCGAGCCTATGGTCCTTTTTCTCTGAGCTGATCACTCACGTGTTAACTAATATATTGGGTGAAGCCGTTAAGGGATATAACCGCGGTAAAATCCATAAAAGCTACTCGATAGGTCCGATTGGACTAAAATCGCGTTCGAGTTGATTTTAACCACAAAAATCAATTCGGTTTCGAGGAATTGGACGTTCGAGCATGTCACGGTTCATTTATAGGACGTCGTCTTGTCTTTTGGAGAAATTCCGTCGACTATGAGATTTTTATGGAAAACCAATTCGGACGATTCGAAAAATAACGAAAATTCGGATTGACCAAATTAAAGGATTTGTAGAAATTATATGGGCTTTTTCCTTAGCAAAATTTGGACATTAAATTGAGAGATTGGAGAAGAAATTGAAGTCCCAAAATTGATGAAATTCGGAGCTAGGCTTGGGGATGCATCATTTGGCTTCAAATTGGTATTTTTGTGGATTAATTTGCAAGATTTAATTGGGAGACATATGTGAACTTTTGGGGCTATGATATGATGAATAATGGATATTTACCTCGACTTTTCCCCCTCATCTTCGGCTTCTCTCGCAAGCCAAGCCACCGACGGACTGCCCTCTTCTTCTCCGCACGCCAACTCCCTCAATTTTCTCCTTCGACAAAACCTGCAGCTCATTCTTTTCTTTTGGCCACCGAAAGAACCCAGCATTCCACTAACCTCAGCAACTTCATCTCTTTCTTGGTTTTCCCTTGAAGAAGCGCCAGCACACGGTCAACACCAGCGTTTCTTCTTCCTTTGTTGACTCCGCAAACCTGCTGCACCCAGTACTTCGTGTCTCCTCTTCAGCCGCACGAGATCGACGCCAGCGTCACCGGTTCCCTTCATTCGCGCATCTCACCGCCACACGTCCGCAAGCCACCACCACCAAGTCAACATCCCCTTCTTCGCAGTCCAAGTGTTGACCGAACCCCTCCACTTCGCTGCCACGAAGCCGCCGAGTCTACCTGTAAATTCTCCACCGAAGCCAGCGACCAATTCCCCTGCAGTTCCACCTTCGCTGGTCTCCTCCACTGAAGCTGCAGCAGCTTCGTGTCTTCTTCTTGTGCGGTCAACACCAGCGGTCGATTGACCGCTTGCCTTCAAGCCAACGAAGCCAGCAAAGCCAGCGAAGCCGCACGCGTCCCTCCCTCCGCCGAGTCTTCTCCTTGCTGCAGCCACGCATTTCGTCTCCGTCGTTTTTTCCACGAGGCACAGCAGCTCAGTCCATGAACCCAATGGCAGCCCAACGTTCAGCCCAAGTCCAGCGACCATTTGAAGCCCGCAAGCCCACGAAGATCTGCAGCCAAAGAAGCCCAGCAGTTGGACCCGTCCTCAGCCCATCTTCGCTTGGCCCAGCTCGTTCGTGGATCAGTCCATCAACAGCCCAACAACTTGCTCAGTTCAGCCCATCTTGAGGCCCACAAAGCCTGCCCAAGCCCGCGACCAGCAGCCCTACAGAAGCCCAAGACTGAAGCTCAACCTTGCTGAGATTTGTTGGGCCGGTTAAGGCCCGGTCCAAGCCCGTGGATGTCGTCGCAAGCCCAAGTTTGGCCGCCGTTGCGCCGTCGTCGCGGTAAATCGGTCTCCGCTTTTAATCAAGTGAGTTTTGCTCACTAATCCCTTATTAGTCGGTTAATTATACTTAGGGGTTGATTAGATTTAATTAAGTGCAATTAGGTGGATAGATTAGATTAGAGTAATTAAATTAGAGATTTATTGATGCACGTTAGGCAAATGGATAGTGTGGTTAGTAAGGAAATAGGTCATATTATTTATTGAACGAGTCTCGGTAATATTCCTCGCTCGTCTCGGCTTCTAATTAGGCATTATGGGCCTAAATTAGATTTATTAGATTTATTTATTAATTTCTTTAATTATTTAATTATTTATTTATTTTCGGGAAATTAGGTTGGGATAACCGATGACCAAAATTTCGTGTTGACCTGTAGTGATGCTCTCTATTTATTTAATTGAGCATTGATTTGCGAATATTGAGTGAATTGACGATTATGTAGGGATTTATCCTAAAATTGGAAAATGTCGTTATTTGAAGGGAAAAAAACCATGTAAGGTTGTGAGTTGGATAGATAATTGCCAGGTGGGGCCGTGATGCCACTAAGTTTAGAAAATTGCCAAGTGGGGCCGTGATGCCATCAAGTCAAGAAAATTGCTAGGTGGGGCCGTGATGCCACCAAATTTAGAAAATTGCCATGTGGGGCCATGATGCCACCAAGTCAAGAAAATTGCCAAGTGGGGCCGTGATGCCACTAAGTCTAAAATTATCAAGTGGGGCCGTGATGCCACTAAAGTCTAAACTTGCTGAGTGGGGCCGTTATTCCACTAATTAAAAATTATGCATGTAGGGCCGTGATTCAGAATCGAGAATGAATAATCGAAATGACCGGGAGTGGTCTTGTTGATATGTAATTGACTAAGTCGATTGATCGATGACTCGATCTAAATGATTGGATGATATGATTGTCAGCATTTGTTATTTGAACTGACTTGCAGGAAGAAAACTGAGGCCAAGATAAGCCCTCTGACTCGTGATTGTGCTTAAGTAGCTCTAAAGTATATTTTCTTCCTAATCGGGTCTTAGGGGTAGAATTTGCTGAGACATAGTCTCATTCCGGTTGTGGGACAACATTTTAGGTCCCTAGACACAACAGACCTGGATTTTGAAGATTTCGAAAATCCGGTGCAATCTACTAAAGACTCCAGTTGGAGTGTGGAGGATGATGAAGAGGAGGACGCAGGCCCATAGTTTGTGGAACCCCCACCCTTGCTTATAGACCTTGATTCTGAACTTGTTTAAGTTGAATCTGACTTAGTAGTCCACTTTATATATATGTGCACTAGTTTGCAATGTATATAGGAATAAGTCTTTGTAGAAGTACTAAAACTTATTACGAAAATGTAATTGAGTCCTAAAACTTACAAAAAGTGCAATCAAGTCAAAAATATTCAATTAAGTACTAAAACTTGCCAACGTAACATTTTAAATGATTTTTTATTTTCCGCATGGCTTTTTAAAATAATTTTTAATTCAATTTTTAAGAAAATTATATTTAAAAACTAAAATTCATTTTTTAAAAACTGTTAAAAAAAGAAAAATAAAATAAAATTCATTTTTATTTTCCGCCGCCGCCGCCCATCGCCAGAGGGCCGACGATGGTCGTCGGCCGCCGCCCAACCAGAGCGAGGCCTCGCCGGCGATGGGCGGTGGCGGAAAATAAAAATGAATTTTAGTTTTTTCTTTTTTAACAGTTTTAAAAAAATGAATTTTAGTTTTTCTTTTTTTAACAGTATTTTAAAAAATGAATTTTAGTTTTTTTTTTCTTTTTTAACATTTAAAAAAATGAATTTTAGTTTTTTCTTTTTTCTTTTTTAACAGTTTTTTAAAAATGAATTTTTTTCTTTTTTTAAAAATGAATTTTAGTTTTTAAATATATATATTTTTAAATTGAATAAAAATTATTTTAAAAAGCCAAATGGAAAATAAAAAAAAATCATTTAAAATGGCATGTCAGCATTTTCCGTCAATAAGATTAATGGTGTTAATTTTAGGACTCAATTGAACCATTTTGACAAGTTTTAGTATTTGATTGCACTTTTTGCAAGTTTTAGGATGCAATTGCATTTTCGTGACAAGTTTTAGGACTTCTACAGCACTTATCCCATGTATATAAGTGTGGTTATTTTTGAAAGTTTGGAATTTAATCCTACTTTCCTATTCCATTGCTTTATTGTCTGGGGATTATTATTATATGCTTCCGCATGCGTATTAAAATGAAAGGGTCGGCGATACGTTCTGAGACGTCGCTATTTAATCGACCAAGATGAGGGATGGGTGTGTGCTCGAGGATCGGGGCGTGACATGTATCCTCATTGGCTTTTATTAATCCAGACAAGTATGTAAAAATTGCTTTCTTCCTTTGCCTACTTGGGGTTTTTATCAATTTTTTATGGTGCAAGAGTAATCCATATGCCATCCTTCTCGAAGGAACAAGTGTATTCGAATCCATCATGAATAGTTCAATGGTAATATTGCCATGATCATCTAAGTAGCTCATGACACACATCCATTGGAATCACATAATAACGGACTTTGTCACTATTTTTATTTGCAACAGAAAATTGAATTAAACAAATTTGGAGACCCTTCCTTCATTTCCCTCCCTTAACTATTGTGATCTGTCCAGGCAGGGATGACCTTTTATTGACAACTTCAACTTCTCGACCACAGTTGCTACGACATTTTCGCAGCCTTCCCCATCCATAATGACATCACAAATCTCTCTCTGCCTTGTCTTTCTCTTTCGAGCCAGCATAGATCACCTCCTTCACCAACGCATAGTCATACACACACATCTCTCTCTCTCTCTCAAATTTCACAAACATATCAATAGAAAAATAATTCATGATTTGGAAAAAAAAAAGTCATTAATTTTAATTTTTGAATTTTACATCGAAACCTATACAATTTCGCCAAAAGAGCAAATTGTTAGAACATGCAATTTTGTGGGTCAACATTTTGGATCCATATCATCTCACCGAATACCTAGAATTGATGGAAGAGAGGGTGATGATCAAGCAACTTGTGATTTTGGGCAATGTTGATGAGTGCCCCACATTGTCAATAAAAGAATGGTGTGATTAGTTATAGGCAGTGAACTCAACACATTTGAACATGAATGCTTCAAAATGTTTATCAAAATTGGTTTCATTGTCTTTCGGCACAACATATTATTTATTGGAGGGAATGCAAGAACTTCAATTTGAAAAGACTACATTCATAGAAAATCTCCGCTCATTAAATAAGTGCAAGAACCCAGCAAGCCTTCCATCTAGCATTTCCACATTGTAGAAACTCAGCAAGCTGAGACCTGAAGATTGCTCAAATTTAGTGGAGTTTCCAAAGTACAAGGAGGATTCGACTAATTCACATGTGAAGATTGGACTTCCAAATTTATCCTTGCTAGACTTAAGCGAATTTAATCTGTCTGAAGTTGAGTTTCTTGAGAACCTTTCCACTTTTCCCAAATCAAATTGGCCTTACGAACATTTTAAAGGCCCATAAATGACTGGGGCTTATTCGGGAAATTTAATTGAGATGGCGGTCCGACTTCAGTTTTAAATTTCATCCAAGCCGTTTTGCTTTCCGTTCACAATTCTGGCCCACTGGGGTCTCCATGAAAATTGTGTGATGACTCTTTGCTTCTCCTTTTGTTTTGTCCTAGCAGCCCACAATTCTGTTTACGTAAAATTGGTACATAGGAACGAAAGACCATGGGCTTCATGCTCGATTTACCTTTACTTCTTTGGGTATCAAAGGAGGATGAACCCTTTTATTATATCATAATCTAACTTGGTGCACAAACGCCATATAATTCGTGAATTACATCTCATGGCGGCAAGTAGCCAAGACAAAATTATAAGGATCTAAGCATTTGTAGTCTAATTACATCCATAAGGAAAAGTATTCTATAGATTGATTCTATGAATTTATGTATGGTATCATTTGATTTTCAAATAAGCCATGAATCAAAAAGATTGATAGTGTATATTTATGTTCTTTGGCACACCGAAAAAGCAAAGAGTATCTTACAAGTACATGAATGTATTAAATATAAAAGGATCCCTAGGCAATAGTTTTACTACCAAAAGCTAATCCACGGAATCGGGTAAAGTAAGATGCAAAAGGGGAGCTTTCATTTCCTCACAATTCTTACGAACCTCGAAGCAAAACAAAAGGCAAAAGGAAAACCTCAAAAGTCAAAAAGAAAGGGACGGATAGCGATGAGGAAAGATGAAAGTGAAAGCCCCGCCATACGTAAGAAATCCGCATTTCACGGATTGAAAAGGGCATAGGATGATGACAAATGGAATCAATCCCAGCTGCTGTCAACAGATTTAAAAAAAAAAAATCCCTTTAACCTTCATAAGTCAAGAAAGCAGTGGGAAGTTGGGAACACGGTCTCTGTTTTTGGTTTGCAATCAGGGACGGCTCGTGCATGTGCTGTGTGGAAAGTAGAGAGTCGGTGCATTGTCACCTTAATCAAATTAGACAGCCTTTATCCCGTTGTGACCCTGAGAAAAATATGATGTGGGGTACTGGAAAAATTACAAAAACTCATAAAATTGTTTGAGGACTATTGCTTTATGAAAAGCCAGCAGGAGTAAAGGTGCGTTTAGAAAGACTTTTGAAAAAAAGCTTTGAAAAATACAAAGGCCTTTGAGTAAAAGGTATTTTTTTAAATGCAAATTATATTTGGTAAATTGTATTGTAAAAGTTCATTATGAAGTACCTTTAAGTAAAATAGTGTTTGAAAAAAATAAGAGTTGGCCGGCCAAGAACAAGTAGTCGTCGGCGAGCACCAAGCAATTCGGCGAAGGGCGGGCGAGCAATCTGATGTAGGCCGTTCGGCCAAAGTAGGCGGTCCAGTGAGGGGTGCACAACCCTCTGGCGAGGGTTGCGGCGACCAGATCTGCGACCAAATGGGTTGCGCGAAGGTCGTGACCTCCACGAAGGTCACCTAAAGGTCGCGGCCGGTGACCCATCTGGTCGCAACGCGAAGGTCGCAGCCAGTGATCACATTTGGTCGCGACCAAATCTGCGACTAGGGTCGCGCGAAGGTTGCGGCCTCCGCGGAGGTCGCTTGAAGGTTGCGGCTAGCGACCCATTTGGTCGCAACGCGAAGGTCAAGGTTGGCGACCACATCTGGTCGCGACCAGATCTACAACCAGATGGGTCGCGGCCTCCGCGACGCAGATCTGGTGACCAAATCTAATAGCAACCAAATCTACGTCGCAACCTTCGTGGAGGTCGCCTGAAGGTCACGGCTAGTGACCACATCTGGTCGCGACCTTAGCGGAGGTCGCCTGAAGGTCACACCCTCCGCGGCGAACTCTCAATCTGGGTCACACAACCCTTGCCGAAGGGTTGTGCGGCCGTGGTGGAGGTTGTGGCTCGGCGAGTTGCGGTGTGGCGGGTGCCCTTCGCCAACAACCGCTCATGAAGATGAAGATGAATAGTAAACCTTTGCCTTGGGCATGCCGAGAATGTTGAAATCCCAAGGCAGCCCCCACCTGTCTTGGGCTTTCAGCCTTGTGAAGGCTGGCATCTGGAGAATGTAAACCCAAAAATAAATGCCAAATGGAATAGCATTTGCCCAAGGACCTTTAGAGGCCTAATGGGCTTTGTAAAGTGGTTCCCAAACGGAGTCTAAAAATCTCAATATAAATGCGGCAACAACAATATTTTTAAAGGCCAAATTATCAATTTGTCAAATTCATTAATAATTTAATTAACAATAAATCAATGTTAAATAAATATTTGTATGGATCATACCTCAAGCCAACAGGTAAATGTGATCTTCAATGAAGGAAAGTTGCACACACAAATCATTAAATTTTTCAGCCACCTAACACGCCCATGATTTAAGGCAAAGCGGTCTTTCTCACCCTTTCGAAATTCTATAAAAAAAATTTAAGTACAATAGATATAAGGGAAAATTTCAATTAAGGGCCTGAAGTGGAATTATTTTTTTTTTCAAAAAAGGGCCTAAAGTGGACATTGTATTAAATAAGGGCCTGAAGTGACCAATTTGATCTCAAATAAGAGTTTCAACTTGAAAGCCAGTTAAATCTTATTTGTAGCTAGGGGTATTTTCGTCTAAAGAATTTTTTTTCCTTTTTGTTTTTATTTTCTTTCTTTTTTTCATCTTGCTCACCTCTTTCTTGACAAATGCATCATACTCCTCACGCACGAGCTTGCACAAGTGCAAGACAATTTGAACAATTTAGGAAAAGAAGAAAACGAAAAGATATTCGAGAAGTTATGCAGTTTTGCAAAACGCAAATTGCATGCTTAAGCCTCCCCATCAGCAAACTTCAAAGTGCATGATCTACATTATGCAATTTTGCATCCTTACCCAAAAACTCATCGATTTCAGCATAAGCCGATTTTTAAGTTAGTCGCCACCACTCAATTTCTCTAATAACGATAATGAACTTGAGAATCAAGAAATATCCATAAGTGGGTTTTGTTATTATTCAATTTGCTTGTAAAATTTTTTTATGGCAATTAAAGTAATAGTTTCATGCTCTCCCCACCAATGAAATTGCCTATGCCACGATAACTTTCACTTGTAGCTTCTTGGGAATGTTTTATTGGGTTCAGGTTGGATTATTCATAACATTCATAGATGTAGCTTGCATTGAGGTGGACTATGTGGCTTCTTGATAGGGTCCAATTGTGTTGTGCATGCTGGTTATTTTCAAAGGCTGCTGAATCATTCTAACCCGTGATTGAAGATACTCGCTTTTGGTGGCGATTCGAATAAGACAGCACTCAATCTAAAACACGAATAACTCTGGTCTACACATGTTCAAACAAATTTACCTCTTTAACTCTAAAATATTATCTAAACAGATTTGAGAGAGAATAACAAGATGAAAAAAGTGCAAAATTGGTTAGAAATTCCCAAAACTGCGTATTTCATTAAACAAATTAATACACATGAGTATCACAGAGATTTCTCAAAAACCTCTAATAAATTTGGCTTAGGCACTTCAATCTGGCTTCTCCTTACTAAGATCTATCATAGCCTGCGTGAGCACCGATTTGAATTCAAGCATCGACGACAACGAGGGCAGCAAGCTAATGGCTTATACCTCATCATGCTTAGTGCTTGACCACGACCACAAGATGTGGGGATCAAATCAAGCCGAGCGTCACATCTTGGTCCACTTGTGCTGATCTAGGGCTTGGATTGACCTCCATCTTTCAACAAAGGTACTGGGATTGCTGTTGAGGACAACGACAAATGAGGTTGAGGGCGTTGATGGCTAATTCGGCAAGGAAGATAGAGATGGACTTTGGAGAACGTGATCTAAAGAGTGAAAAAGGTGAAGGCACGATGATGATAATGAAGAAAAGAAAGAGAAGGAGAAAATAAATTAAAAAAAAGAAGGAAAAAAAGTCTTTAGACGAAAATATCTCTAGATGCAACTAAAATTTGGTTGGCTTTTAAGTTGATGCCCTTATTTGAAACTAAGTTGGTCACTTTAGGTTTTTATTTGAAATAATATCCATTTTGAATCTTTTTTAAGAAAACGGTTTCACTTTAGATCTTTAATTGAAATTTCCCCAAAAAGCGAAGAGCATGTTTTGAGTAGACGAGCATGTGAAAAAGGAAAGGACCTCCAGGCAATAGTTTTTCTACCAAAAGATAATCCGTGAATTGAGGTAAAGTAAGATGCAAAAGTGAAACTTTCGTTTCATTATAATTATTACGAACCTCAACGTAGAGTAAAAGTCAAAAAATAAAACCTTAAAGTCAAAAAGAAACGGACGGATAATGATGCGGAACGATCAAAGTGTATGTCCCACTAAGTCAGAAATCCGCATTTCACGGATTGAAAAAGGGGATGCGATGATGACAAATGGGAATGACGCGAAGGAGCAAATTAGAAAGTAGATTTTCTCTTTTTGTAGAGAAACTTTCCTGGTTTTTCAAATTAAAAAGCAGCCTCCCTCAGCAATGGCATGATGACCATTACTTAAATCATGCATGTGCTTTCAATTCAATTCGCTCCAATTTTTTTTTTTTTATGGTGGCCTACCTTGTCACATCAATCATAATATTTTTTAAGGGAGTAGTTAGAAGGGAAGTGAACTGCTCTGGGCCTTTTCCTCTATTTTCCCCTCTTAACTGTTCCTTTTGGCTGCGTTTGGTAGTCTGGATTTGAGTCTGGATAGGATAATTTGTTATCCTATCCAATGTTTGGGAATGTCCACCGGATCGGACAAACCCGGATACATCCAGATAAAATGCCGGATAAAAATCCGGGGGAGGGGGTGTGATAAGCCCGGATTAGATAAGAATTTTTTAAGGAAAGAAAGAACTTAACAAAAAGAGAAGATATCATAAGCATCTACGTCAAATGGATGCCTCCGTCTCTCCGATTCATTGTCAGTCCTCTTCTTCCACTTCTTCTCCCATCTTCGCATCTCGCCATTTTCAATGGTGGCCACAATTCCTAGATCTAGGGCTTTTCCATGGCATTTAATTAATTGAATTTTCTATTTTTTAATTTTTTAATTTAATTGAATATCATATTTATTTTTTAATCTTATCCTGAAGTGCGCCAAACACTTGATAGGATTAGATATGTCCGCCTTTATTATCCAGAGGATTTAATATCCTACTTTATCCTATTCTATCCCGATTATTATCCCGACGACCAAACGTAGCCTTTGTGTTCGACTTTTTATGCTAGAAACTTATCGTTATTGTAAGTACTTGTTTTATGCCTGCTTCATTGGATTGATATCTAGAATCGCGCGGTGGGGGTCGCGCATGTCACGATTCCATCCAGAAAAATCGTGATGAACAAATACTTATGCTTGTGATATAGAGGAATTTTACATACAAAAAATTGCGATGTAATTTTTTATGCTCATTTTTTCATGACGTTGTAGAGATACGTATCAAACTTAAGTTGGGCGTATTCTTCCTCAATGACTGCATGAGATTGAACACCATGTACAAAAAATGATTAAACATACTTGTGTTAGTACCCAATTTTACTCGTTTTTTCCCCCAAAAAGTGTGTTAAGCTAGTCCATTTGCTCTAGTGGTTGCCCACAGAATAGGAGAATTTCAAGCAAAGTGGAAAGACATGATGCCACTTCTTTTGAAGAACATCAAAAATGCTGAAGCAGTAGATCAACCAACGCACCCTTTATCTCCGAGAGCTCTCTTTACTTTTCCTTGTACTTTCATTTCCTTGTAATTTCATGTCGATATAATTTCAATTTCAACTCTTTCATTTGATTTTAATTGCAATTCAAATAAAATTTAACATTTTCTTGTGCTTAGATTCGTGGAGTCTCATCACTCCATTTAAAGCCACATTCATGCACTTTTCTGCTCGGGTGTAAAATTGAGGAGCATTTTGGATCGCTTTCCAATTGTTTGAACCAGCTTTGAAGTGACTGAGTTTCAGGAGGTCACTTAACAGTTTAGCCCTGATTTTAGCTTCGAACATCTCGGTCCTTTGAGGTCGAGTGTCCAACTGGAGATAAGAAATGACTCCTTTTCTCCATTCAAATAGATCATATGATTATAATCAAAGTAGGACTTCTACTGAGTAAAAGTGACTAAGTGAGTAAATGGCCAAACAGAAGTCTGAGTGCGTAAACTTGATTCTCTTGTGCATAGGTTGAAATCTCAGTCGCTTATTCTCTACTGCAGAATTTTAGTGAAAACTTGCACTGTCGTCACAAACAAATAGGATGGGATAGGATCACCTTGTCTTAATCCATTCTACCCTCTAAAAGAGCTAGCAAGCTCCCCACTAACAATTATAGAGTATTATAAAGAAGTAGTAATGCATCTTTCCTCTCAAGTCAGGAATACAGTGTGGAACACCAATTGCAGTCAACAGATTCCAAACAAAACCCTTTAACCTTCATAAGTCAAGAATGCAGTGGGAACACAATCTGTCTGTTGTCGCTTTGAAATCAGGAAGGGTTCAAGCATGTGGTGCGTGGAAAGTGGAGCGGTGGTGCGTTGTCACCCTTATCAATTCAAACAGCCTTTATCTTGTTGTGAATATGGGGGAATATAATGTGGGGCACTGGCAAAACTACAAAAGCTTATAATATTATCTAACAACTTTTACTTTATGAAAAACCAGCAGGAGTAATCCTAATATAAACGTGGCAACGACGACGATATTTTCAGAGGCCAAAATTATCGATTTGTCAAATTTACTAAGGGTATGTTTGGTAACCATCCAAATAGGCCTTGATTCTGATTCTTTGTTCTCGAGAATAATTTTGGAACAAAATCGTGTTTAGTAAAATTTTTGTTCCTGGAAACAAATTTCTTTTTTTTTTGTTCTCGGAAGTAGATTTGGAATAGAATTAAGAATTAAAAAAAAATTGATTCTTGTTCCTGAGAACAAATCTAAGAATTAAGCCATTTTCTTCTTCTTCTTCTTCTTCCTTTTTCTTCTTCTTCATCTACCGCTACCATCACGGTTGCCGTTTGCTGATCGCCGGCAACCCAAGCCTCGTCACTCACTTGTGGCTAGGTGGACCTCGCCCAACCCCGCTGGTGGCTAGGTGGCCTCGTCGGGGCCCTGCCAGTGGCCAGGCAGGCCTCGCCCGGGTTAGGCGAGGCCCACTTGGCCACCGATGAGGGCTGGCAACGCTTTGGTGAGGTCGCGATCCTCGTCGGCTAGTCGCCGGTCGTCCCAAGACCGGCGACCGGCCACCTTGAAGAAGAAAAAAAGAAGGGGAAGAAGAAAAAAAAAAAAAAAAAAAAAAAAAAAATAATAAATTTATTTAAAAAAAAAATTGAAGTATGGATTTAAATTTTGCTATTTATAGAATACATATTTAATTTTATATTTTAATTTTATATTTAGTATTTATATTTATATTTTATACTATAGTTTATTATTTACTATTTAATAAAAATTGATTAGTTAATATGTTTATTACTTAGTATAAATATAAATCAATAGAATTTCTATAATTTAATAAAATTTTAGAATTGGAATATAAATTTTATGTAGTTACTAAATGCATTTATGTTTTTTCTATTCCAGAATCATAAATTTTGTACAGTTACCAAACGTGTTCTTTTTACTCAGAAATTGTTCCGGGAACAAAATAAAAAAGAATCATTTCTGATCAAAATCTGTTCCCGGGAACAAAATCGTTACTAAAGCGCATTCTAATAATTCAATTAATAATAAATTAATGTTAAACAAATATTTACATCAATCATACATCAAACTAACGCGGCAAATATGATCTAAAATAAAGAAAAGTTGGATGCGCAAATCATTAACTTTTTCAGGTACCTAATGCACACACATTAATACTACTAAAAGATCTTATAGTATCTTGCATCTTAGGGTAAAGAGGTCTTTTTGACCCTGTCGAAATCCTATAAAAAATACTCAAGGACAACAGATATAATTTTGAATAATAAGTAACATATTTGAGTGAGCTTTATTAGGGAGTCCCTTCAACATGACTTTCACTTCTCCGAAAAAGCGAAAACATTGATGTTTGAACGACACTACTTAAAATAAATTATCGAGCTCATGACTAGAATATTCCATACAATATCATCTGTAAGTAAGAAACTAATATGGCGTGTGAACTGTAAATGCACTTGGATCAATGCGGCCAAAGTTATAGAACAAGATAGAAAAAATTTCCAAATCCGGCAAGTCAATGCGCACGGATTAACGCAGCCAAAGTAAGATCACGTGTGAAATAAGAGAGAGAAAAAAAATTCCAAATTTAGCGTGAATGCACATGGATCGATGCAGCCAAAGTTGGATCATACACGGAAAACATAAATATTGACATCTCTAAACATGATACACCAACAGAAGACACCGTGAATGCACTTTCAATTAGCAATTTTCGCAATTTCACATGCTCATTGCGAAGACGATCTGCAAACACAGCCACTCAGCAAGTAATAACTATTAAAGTGATCATAAGAACCACATCGCATGGGGCACGAGAAAAACACAATGCGAACCATGTACTATGTTGTAATCCATCAAATGAGTTTTGTTTCAGAAAAAAAATGTTGACTCGGGATAAATAGCAAGTCAAACCTCCCAATGATTTATCACGTAAGCTCACAATCTTACATGAAAGGAAATAAGTGAAGGACCATGTGGGGCCAACGAGGTGCGAGTTTCTTGATTAGTTTCCTTTCCGCCGTGATAAAGATCGGGCTTGTCATGATGCTTGCCGGCGATATCTGTTTGTTTCTCTGGGCGCCGCGGTATCTTGGCTCTCTAGCGGCAAAATTAGTATAAGTTTGAGGGAGACGAGTGCAATTCTTGAACGTGAGCTAAAGGATTTCATTTTTGGGTTGCCTAAACAAAAAAAAAAAGAAAATATGATATGACCGACGTCTAAAACAAAAGCGCATGCGTAAGGGCCAGTGTAATTTAATGCGCAAGTAAGAAAAAACAAAACCAAACTCAAAATTATAGAACTTTCAAGTAGCCGTAGTCATAATATGCAAACGAAACAAAGAAAAGAAGGTCATTTCTTCAAAAAAAAAAGAAAAAGAAGAAGTAATAATATGGAAAAGCAAAAAAAGAAAGAAAAGAAGGATAATAACCCATTGACTGCAAATGCCATTTACTAAAGGGTTAATATCCCAGAGAATCTCAAAATGATATTTATGTGATAAATTTACCAAAAATAATTTTTTGATTAACAAAAATTCTAAACTGGTATACTTGTGACAAACGGAGATACACCCGTCAACTGTCACGTGTCATCTAACTCAATAATTTGATAGTAAAATTTTAGATTGGTTACAAATATACTCATTTGAGTTTTTTTGTAGTCAAAAAATTAATTTGAGGTGAATTTATCATAAATATACCGATTTAAGGTTTTTTGTGATATTACCCATTTACTAAAAGTCACAATCAATTATTTTACTGGGGAGCCAATGGAGTATATGCTAACTGAGTTGATATCCTCTATTTTCAATACATTAGAAGGGGAAGAAATGCAATATATATAAGTGGTTGGTCCCACGACCGTTGACCGGTCAAATAGGCCAGCTTTGACCAAGTAAGTATTTTCTTTTTTTGCCAAAGCATTGAATAAAGAAATCACAAACCGGTTAATTTTGATGGTGGTTGTATCGAAGAAAGTTCCACACCTACATAGCTACTAGGGATGGATTCGTATTACTTTTTGGGTGGGGAAGGAGGAATGCAATTTTCAGGAAATCAGAGAATGTATAGCCAATGTATTTAGGGAAACAATATAATGAGGACAATCTTGTACAATAACATACTCATCTCTCATGCTATAGAGGAGACTAGCATCTGAAGGGGCTAACAAATCAATTCTTAAGTGCCATCGCTAATTGTTTCTGGGAAATCCCTATAAATTTCCAGTGACGAACATCTTCAAGGAAACAATGAAATACAAGTCATCATTGATGGGGACATTCATCGACATCCATGCTGTTAATAAGGAACTGCCCATGTTTGATTCATTGCTATGTTTGCTCACTCGATTCAATTGAGATTGTCTGTTTTGATATCTTTTCATCATTTTGTTGATTGAGAACTAGCCCACGTTGTCTCTAATATTACTTCCTTGTGTAATGATAGAATTTCTTCGATGCTCTAGCAATTGAAGATTTTATTTGCACCCAGGAACTTTAAATTTTGTGTCCTCACTAATTTTGGAAATAACCTTTTTTTAAGATACGTAACTTCCAACGTGTGTCCACATTTTTTGTTAAATTTGATGTATTTGTTGAGAATTAAGTAATATATGGCCTATATTATAGTTAGACAGTCACGGGGTATAACGTTTTTTTATTATGTATGGTTGGGTGTAAAGTTCAGTCCATATACCATTCATGGACAACTTTCACTTCAAATTGAAGAAAGATTGTTGCCCTCGATACCCAAAATCTTTGACCGTCAAATCCTCGATGTTGGTGCACATGGTGACTCCATAGATCTTATAGCACCTTTCGTTCTATAATGAGATGAGATTAATTAATTAAATTAATTGATTAGTGCCCGGCCCAGCAATCTATATGTACACCGATCATTACTCGCCAATTTGCCATATAGCCACAGCCAAGTATTTTTTTTTTATTTTTTATAATGAGATGAGATACTTTATTTTCCATGTCAGAAAAAGAAAGACAAGGGACGAAAGAGATGGAAGCCATTTCCCCGAAGCCAATCGATCAATAAGTTAAAAAATTGGCCTCCAATAAAAAAATATATGCTATTATGATCATTAAAATTTATCTTATGTTGACTGGTCAAATTCATTGACAATTCAATTAACAATAAATTCCACGTTAAACAAATATTTGTATCGATCAGATATCTAACTGACACGGAAATGAGATCTTTAATGAAGACAAAATTCATGTGCAAATCATCAACACTTCAAGCGCCTAAGAGTTCGACCAAAAAAAACAAAAAAATGCCTAAGAGCGTGATAAAAGTACCACGCTAACATGTCGGCACATGCTTAAGCACCTTTATTAAAATATTCTCCGTTGGCCCACGAAAAAGGAAGTCTGCATCTGGGTATAACGAATACAGAGAAGATCACAAGGCGAAAAAATTACCTCAAACGAAGTACCATATCTTAGGCAACTCTTTGCTCATTGTTAACCTACTCTCTTTCTTGATTCTAATGGCTTCTTCTTCTTCTTCCAAGCTTAGAAAGAGTTACCATGTCTTCCTGAGTTTCAGAGGCCCGGATGTCCGCAACAGCTTCCTCGGTCATCTCTACACAGCTCTAAAGCAAGCAGGAATATACACTTATATCGATACTGAAGAACTAAGGAAGGGAGAACAAATATCACCTTCACTTATGAAGGCGATCGAGAAGTCACAAATTGCGATTGTTGTTTTCTCCGAGGACTATGCTTCCTCGCCATGGTGTTTGGAAGAGGTGGTGAAAATCATGGAGTGCAAGGAGCAAGGAGATCTCATGGTCTTTCCGGTGTTTTACAAAGTGGAACCCAGGGAAGTGAGAACACCAAGAGAGAGTTACAGAGAAGCTATCACTAAGCATGAGTCCAAATTCGGGAAGGATTCAGAGAAAGTTGAGAGATGGAAGAAGGCTCTTTTTGATGCCGGTAACTTGTCCGGGTGGGACTTGAATGATGGGTAAGTAATAATATGTGACACACTGCTTTGTCATTGCTTTTATATGTTAAATCACAACTCCTCTTGTTTTGTTTTTTTAATTATGAACTTAATCATATATTTGAATCAATGTGTCAATTTCTTTTTCTGGATTTCTTCAGAGATGAAGCGGAGCTTGTAAAAAGAATAGTCAAGGAGATATCGATGCAGCTAGACCGAATTCCCTTACATGTTGCTAAGCATCCGGTTGGGATACATCCCCAAGTGTTAAAGCTGGAATCAATGATAAACATGAAGTCTGATGATGGAGTTTTCTTTATAGGATTATGGGGAAAGGGAGGCATAGGAAAGACAACTTTAGTCAAAGCCCTACATAATGCTATCTTTAGACAATTTGAGGGTTCATGTTTTTGGCAAATGTCCAAGAAGCTTCAAAAGATTCCAGGGATTTAGTTTCTTTACAAGAAAAATTGTTGTCTGAGATATTACTGGGACAAGAGTTAACAGTCTTTAGTGTTGATGGAGGTATTAATTTAATTCAAGAGAGACTTTGCCACAAAAAAGTTCTCCTTATTCTTGACGATGTCAATGAAATAAAACAATTAGATGCTTTAGCTGGAGAGCGTAAGTGGTTTGGTAAAGGAAGCGGAGTCATTATTACTTCGAGAGATAGACATCTGCTAGCTTCCCATGGAATAGATGAAGATCATATATATGAAGTTAAAACTCTGGAGAATTGCGAAGCTCTTGAACTTTTCAACAAGCATGCCTTTGTAAGAAACAAAAAAATAGTTATAAGAAGGGATCTTGTGAATAGTGCTTTGCATTATGCAAATGGACTTCCTTTGGCACTTGAGGTACTAGGCCGTTTCCTATGTGGTAGAAGAGGATGTGAATGGGAAAGTACATTGAGTAAACTTGCCAAAAGACCTAATGAAAAAATCAATGGTGTTCTTAAGTTAAGTTATGATGGATTGGAGCACAATGAAAAGGAGATCTTCCTTGATATTGCATGTTTCTTCAAGGGGCGACCTATAGAGTACATTACGAAAGTTCTTGACAGTTGCAACTTTGACACAATTATTGGAGTACAAGTTCTTGTTGAGAAGTCCTTGCTATTTAATGATAGAGGGACCCTACAGATGCATGACTTGATTCAGTTGATGGGCATGGATATTGTTAAACAGGAATGCCACGATGATCCTGGAAAACGAAGCAGGTTATGGCTTTATGATGATGTTCATTATGTTATGTCAGGGGATGTGGTAAGCTATGCTAGTTTAGACACTTGATTTTGCTCTCTTATTATGTGAATTCATATATTAATTGAAATGCAAATTTGTCAAATACAGGGAACAAGTGCAGTAAAAGCCATAGTTTTGGTTTTACCCGAGCCAAAAGAGATATACATTGGGCTCACTGCTTTCACAAACATGAGATGGTTGAGGGCACTCATCATGATTAATGTGCATGCCTCTTTTCGGGGTCCTATCTGTCTTCCTAATGAACTAAGATGGTTAGAATGGCCCGAATGTCCTTACTCGATTCCAGAATTGTGCTCTGGTCCAAGGAACTTAGTTGGACTTGATCTGTGCAGAAGCAACATCCTAGTAGTGAGGGAGCAATTTAAGGTGCGCATTTAAATGAAGTCTTTATTTCCTTATCTTTTATATATCCGTGTCTTCCGTGTCTGTATGCTATGACTATATATGTGTACATGTATTATTCAAAACTTCGAATGCAACAATAACTAACTCTGATGATGCTCGTCTACATCTAATAAATTGTTTAAATTTGATTAAAGTATAAAAAAACAGGACACCGGTCTACTACATGAACACACATAAGTGGAATTTTCCCGTTTCGGAGGAGTATTAAACACTTTCTGATGTGAATCTTGATGCTGATTCGAACGAAAAAAAAAAATTCAAGAAAAAAAGTCCAATCTCATTTCCAAATACTACAAGTACGGAAATTAATAAGAACAATGAACTGAAAGCATCAGCAACTTTTGGTACCGAAAATTGGAGCAAGAACTTGGTGATATTATTTAAAGATTGGATGATGACTGCTTGAATTTTTAATAGACATGAATTGAGGATTTAATTTGTATGTCTTCGGAAATGATAGACACTAAAAATGTTATTAAAGATTCTATGCTGTATAGCAAAGACGAGGTGACTAAACTATTTTTGAAATTGCATATGGAAAGAGAGATTTTTCGTACTTATTTACTTGATAATTGAAGTGAGTGCACGATAAATGCTTTTGACTGAACTTCCCAATGTTCTCTCGCCGATTGCCTTCAGCCAATAATGAAAGATGCACAGAAAGTGTATAGCAAAGGATCTTCTTCAGACGCTAGTCTTCACTTAAGTTGGTCTAGCCTTGATAACACTCAAATAATGACCGAAAAGTCCCATGTCCTTTCTGGTTGGAGCAACCTCACCAGCGATTTTTGACAAGTACTTCTTTGTTATTAGAGGCAGGAAGAAGCAATTTACATAGTTACAAATTCATTTTCGAGTGAAGTTGGGGGACTTTATACAACGAATCTCTCCTGGTTCCACTTAACTCGTTCCCCTCTTTTTCTTTCAATCGAGCCGTCCATTAGTGCCCTTACTTTATTTCTTCTAGAGGTAAGCGATCTGCACATCTCTGCTGGGTGTCCTCTCGCCTAGTAGTAGAACAATAAGGGAGATAGATTGATCATCCAATGCCTTCTCCTGTTTTTCTCAAAACAAGGCTTGTGAAGTATGACTTCTCACAAGGGTCTTATCCTATAGAGGCGCTAGCCACACTACATCTAGCACTTTGAAGCATGCTAGTAGTCGGCAATGGTTTTCAAGCTTGACTGCCTGAGCTTTCTGAAGAAAATGAGTAAGGGGTTAGCTTCACTAATTCATATATATATTTAGACCTAAATCTAATCTAAAGTGTTATATATATAGGTATGCATGCATAATTATATTCGTATTCATATCATCTATACTACTATTTGAAGCAAAGAGGACCTTCTATGGGATCTCAACTTTTTTTTTTCCTTCCCCAAATGTCATTAATTACTTATTCTGCAAATATTGTATCCATAGAGATTTATATAATCTCTCACATGTTTCAATATCAAAATCCGAATGTAAATTTTTATTGAAATCTTGAAATATGTTTTTCTTTCCTCATACATTTATATGCTTCTGTTTATTGTGTAGTTGATCAACAATTTCTTTCCTCATTTTGGTAGTTTTGCTCAATTTTTCAACCATCAATTCTGTGCGTACACGTAACCTGTGTGCGTATAGCACTATATGTATAAAAAGTCTCATATTTTTCTCTACCCACCCCTTATATGAGACATACTTTGTGGTCTTCCAATTTTCCTGTCATGATCGTTGGTCCCGCGGACTTCGGTGCGGGGGAAAACCCCACCACGGGGGATAGAACGGATGAGACTAGATAATCTAGATCTCCCTTAGCCACTCGAAGGATACAGTCCTCTCTTTATCATTCGTGAACTCTAGAAATCCACCAAAGGCACATAGAGACAGACAAAGAAATATAACAACGGACGACACCCAGAGGACATCCATAGCTAGGAGCCTAGGACACCTTTGTGTAACCTCCAAGTAAAGAAAAGGTAACCTACCTAAAATACAAAATTCGAATAAGCAACAATATTATCAAATTTCTAATTGAGATTAAAGTAATCTTAAAAAAATATTATAAACAAACTTACAAATTAATAAAATATATATTATATCCCAACTATTCAAATACCAAGAGAGGATCTTAAAATCTTCCAATACGGATTTTATGTACTCTCCCTCTGTTTAAAAAGAGTCGTCCTCAAGGTCAGTTTCATGAAGCTCTTGATCTTTATGATATGGTGATAGATCAGCCACATTGAAATTACATACTCTCCATGAAATTCACTTTTGTAACTGCTTGATTTCCTTGGCTCTTTTTTTTTTTTAAAACTCTTCCTTGTTTCCTCGTGTAACTACTTGATTTCCTTAGCTCTTTATTCAGCATCTCCACTAAAGTGACACTTAGTGGGTGATGGTGTGAGATCGAAAGATGCTTTTGGTACCCAACTTCAAATCGGCACTATCCAGTAGTTTGACTCATCGAATTATAATATGCAAATTCAGCTTTAACCAATAACAAATCCCATTGTTTAACATTTTTTTCCAATAAAACTCCTTAATAAATTGCCCAAAATTCTATTAGCAGCATTCGCTTATCTAGCGGTTTGGGTATGGCTAGCAAAACTTGACATCACTATCAGAAAGGGCTGTCCTCAGAATGCCAGGTAGGCGCATAATCTTGCGAAAATAAAGCTCAACAATGTATAACGCATCAAGGGGTTTGTTACGTAGTACCAATTCTGTCATTTTTTAAAATCGACCAATCAATCACCATGAACTCGAAAGTGATCATTCTGAGAGATTCTCGAGCTTCCACTACCTTTTTGAGATCTACAAGCGGGTGTTTGTAAATCTCTGCATAACATTCTAGATCTTTCGAGTGGTACCTATGGTAGCTTAAATTCATGCAATGAATTAGTTGGCAATGGATTGACCGTAAGTCAGGTCCTCCCACTTGGGGTTACGCGCACTCTCTCCCCCTTTAAATTACGAGTCTTTTTTCTGCACGTGTATTTACTGGAAGTGGCTTCGCCACTTAGCATTAACATGATATCTCTTCTATGTCTTAAGATAGAACTCAAGTGTATGGTGGAATTACCAGTGTGATACTCATTTTTCCCCTCTCTTTTGTCCAATTTACCAGGATTACTTGCTCACCTCAAATTTAAAAAGCGAGATTTTTATCAAGTGATTTTAATTAAAAATTACAGAGTCAGATTTTTAATAGAATACTTATCTCATATTTCGTCTGGAACATCTATCCAAGTTGGTTTTATCATTCTTGCAGGACTTTAAAAAATTGAAGTTCCTTAATTTCAGTGAATGTCAGTCACTAGTTTGTATGCCAGACCTCAATTGTACTCCAAATCTCGAGGAATTGGATCTCCATGGGTGCAAAAACTTGGAATGTGGCCATGAATCAGTTGCATATCACGGCAAGTTACGATTGTTGAATTTAAGTGGGTGCTCTGAACTTCATCATCTTTGCAATGTGCTTCAGGCCAAGAATCTTCAATCTATCAATCTTAGTGATTGCTCAAAATTGCAAAGATTCCCTGATATTCCAGATAAAAACAAAGGCTTGCAAAGTCTTCATTTAGATAGGACACCAATTAAGGAACTTCTTGCATCCATCCAAAATCTTGTCTCTTTGGAAAATATGACTTTAAGTAATTGCAAGAATTTGGCAATTCTTCCATCTAGCATTTACAACTTGCAAAATCTTGAAAGGCTGATGCTTGATGGCTGCTCAAAGTTAATCAACTTTCCAAAGAAGGATGAGTCAAGTGATCCCCATATGAAGATAGGATTTCCCAAGTTAAAGCAGTTAAGTCTTCATAAATGCAATCTATTAGAAGTAGATTTCTAGAAAAAGCATCCATGCTTTTCCTTTTTAAGAGATTTGAATTTGTCAGGAAACAATTTTACTAATCTTTCTATATCTGGGCAACTACATAATTTGCGCAGCTTGGATGTTTCGTATTGCCGACAACTTCAAGAGGTCCTCGAGATGCCAGGGCAATTACGTCAGCTAGTGGCAGTTAGTTGCGAATCTCTGCGTAAAATTTCCACCAACGTGGATCCCATGGAGTTGATGGATTTATCTTCATGTCATGAACTGGTCCGTCATGGTTTCACCATGAATGATTTGGTCAAGCCTGAGGTTAGTTCCCCACCCCCCCGGCGGGGAAAAACCCCGTCTTCTTCTCTTCTCTCTCTTCCTATGATTAATATGGAGTTGTATACATATTGACTGCACTGAGTGTTTGTGGAAGTGTCTATAAGTAAACGGGAAGGATGTTCCCAGCTCTAGTTCGCTGTAGAATTGCAAGAATCGCCCAATGAAACATTTCAACTGCACATGTTGATCCAATAACAAAATCTTGTTTCCACCAATTATAAACAAAATAATAATAATAATAATAATGCATTGATATTTGATTTATGTAACAAGAATGCAAGTGGAAGTCAAGGCAATGGGACAAGGAAATATATAATTTTTATTGGACGCGAAATGGTTACAAGGCTATAAGAATGGGTTTAGTTGTTATCGTTGGAGGGGTGTAGTATTTTTTTTTTTTTTTTTTTTTTTTGGTTGGTATCTTCTGTACACCAAGACTGAACAGCCTTGCCTCTTTATAGGCTCATTCCACCGCCATTCTTCAGCAAATATCTCTCAACATTATCTCTTCTTGCTCTTCAATTTGCTTGTTAGACATTCTATTAGCCATTTCTAACACACACAAATTAAGCTAGAGATTTGCAGACACCAGACTTTGACTACCCACCAGAGACTTAGAGACATGAGTATAGAGAAGTCTAGCCTTTTATAAAAAACTGATCCAACACTTTAATACTCCTCCTTGATCAATTTGTGTGATGCTCCGAGCATGCTTCACAATGTCTCAAAGTTGACTTGATGTAGCGCTTTAGTAAATATGTTCACGACTTCATTCTCAGTTTTGCAATACTTGGGCTCGATCTCTCTATACTTTGCACTTCTTATATGGAGTGACATTTGATAGCAATATGTTTGGCTTTTCCATAGACAGGATTTCAAGAAATGGCAGTAGCGAACTTGTTGTCTCAAGATATTGAAAGTAGGTTCTATTTGTGCTTGTCTGATGTCATGTAGTATCCTTTGAAGACATAATGCTTGACTAGTGGTAGTAGAGATTCCGACGTAGCTGGCTTTTGTGGTAGATTGTACTCAGGAGTCTTGCTTATTCGATGCCCATGAGAACATTTTGGAACCTAGTGTAAATGCGTAGCCAGTAGTACTCCCCCTATTATCAGCTGAGCCTATCCAATCATTATCGGAGTCATCAAGCAACTATGTGGTTGGACTGGACCAATACCAAATGCCATAATCTATTACTACTTAGTAAATATCTTAGATTTCTTTTAGCAGCTCCAAAGTAAATTTGGCTTGGATCTTGCATGAAGCATGATAGTGGACTCGTCATGTACCTAATTTGTGGTCATTCAGTCATGAGATAAAGTAGACTTTAGTGAGGCTTATGTAGAAAGAAGCATCGGGCATTTTTGCTCCATCTTCCTTTAGTAGTTTCTTGGTTTTCACGAGTGGTGTTGCCAACATTTTGCAATAGTTCATCTTAAATTTCTTTAGGAAGTTCTCCAATAGTTCATCTTTGAAATGGCTAGTGCAAACACCTAGAGAGAGGTGAATATGTGTAAATACGATTTTCTCGCAAGACTTAGTAGAAGTAAATTGCCTCTTAAAGATTATGGACTAAAGATGTAAACAGCTTTAAAACAATTATATAAAGCAATGAATAAAGGTAAGGAGTTAAGGAAAGAGAATTGTAATACAAGGTTTATAATGGTTCAGCTTAAATCAAGCCTACGTCCACTCTCCCGCGCTGACAGCCCACTAGCTGGATTCCACTATGAATCAAAAGAGATTTTATAACTTGTGATCTTCGACTTTCTCAGAGTAGAGTCTCTACTGGTCTCTTCACAAAATCTCACTATGTGTTTCTCTCTTTTGTGTACAACTTTTGAGCTCGATGAATGAAAGAACAAGGAACTATAGAGATTCGGACTTTGAAATTCTTCTTTCACGTACTACGTTGAACAACTAGAGAGTCTGCCTTAAATACTCCTTCATGCATTCACGACCGTTGGCACTTTCCAAAGGAATTCTTCTAATCTACCTGTTGGACAGAATCAATTAAGATGATCTCGAGTCGTTAGATGATTTGTGATGAAAGCCTGTCAATCCTGTTTGCTCATACAATCAGGATCTTTGGTTTCCATCAGAAGAACCTTTCAAGTTTGCTCGCCTTTCAAAAGATCTTCAAATTGGAGTAGATTCCAATAAGAATAATCAATCATGTAAATGCTATATCCAGCCATAAGATTTTCCAAAAACCATACAAATTGAATCCTTGAAGATAATCCCGCATCTGGATAAGTCTTCATTTTTCGTTTGGAACTGTCAATGAGGGCAGACTTTAGGTTTAAAGTTTGGCGGTCTTCAGATTTTGACAATAAGGTCTGGAGTTCTTCAGACTATAATACTTGAGTATGCAAGTCTTTAGACTAGAATTTTGGAAATGTTTTGTTAGCTTCAAAACAATTAAGGAGTTTTCTCTAACAATCTTCCCATTTTTTATGGTGATAACTTTCTTGTAAATTTGAAAAAAATTGTCCTGCAAAACAGCGCTTAAGCAAAACGTGACATCTTATAAAATAAGTTGATTAGGACCTAGATAGCATCGATTCTACAACCACAGAAAACATGCTAATCATGTAAGATAAATAACTATCCAGCCACAACTAATATCACGGACTTAGTTGCTGCAAGCGTAAAAACAAAATTCAAAATCAAACAGCAGTCAAGGTTCAAAGTACACCAGTCCAAAGTCAATCCAAAAACCAAAAAGTACCAAAGTCTAAAAAGTCATCAAAATCAAACCAAAAAGATATAGATAAGTCGGGTCAAATTTGCAAACTCTCCCCCTTTTTGTTATTAGCAAAAAGTGGAGAAAAACTTTTAAAAGAATTGGATAAAATCATGGATGTTTGGGGATGTGAACAATCTGGAAATCCTCTATAGACTTGATAGTCTCCTCCAGCTTCCTCAAATCCTTCTTCGCAGTTGCTCAATATCCTCACCCTTTGCAGTAGCTTGAACTTGAAGCTTAAGGGTTTGTACCTAATCGTGTAGAGAAACTGAAGTGGCTTGATGTGCAAATTTAAGAGTCTGAAATTCACACTTCATTCCATATAGCTGAGCTTTGATTTCCACAAGAAGCTCAAACAGTCTCTTAAAGTCTGCGTATTGTCCGTTTGAGTACTAGCTTCAGCACGTTCAGTTTGAGGAGTGTTCACTGATGATGGAATCTCAGCTGGAACATCCAGACTTGGAGATAATGCCTCAACATCAGCTTCAGGGAATTTAGAGGCATAGATATCCTCTAGATCTGCTGGGGATCTACTAACATCACTAGTGAAAACAGGTGAAGAAGTATCTCTTTTGTCAGTAGCTCCCCCTGTTTCTGTACCTTCAGGTGGAGAAAATAATTCCTCTTCTTGTTCTTGCTCTTCTTCAGCACCAAAGTGATGTTTTTCCTTTTCTTCTCCTGCAGTCCCACCTCTTGTTTCTTCCAAGTCCTCTAACAAGGATACAGCAAATGTGGGCTCAAGAGAATCATCTTAACCCTCTTCTTCTTCCTTTTATCTTCCTCTTTCTTCTTCCTCTGTTCTCTTTTATTTTCTCTGTTCACCTCTCTTCTCTGTCTCTTCTCTTTCTCTGTTCTCTCTATCCTCTATCTCCTCAAAACTAACAAAGCTCTTCAAATTTCTTAAGGCAAAAGCGGAGAGAGTTATATCATCCTCATCTTCTTCGTCCTATAAGATGAGTGCTCTTCTCTTCTTGATTGGTGTGCTCATGGACTTTTTGCCTTTCCTCTTCTTCATTGTAGATTCTTGCTTAGTTTTGGCAGGGGATTTCTCCTTCAGGCGCTCTAATGCCTTATTTAGTTCCTTCAATCGCATTTTTGACACCATCTTCAATCCAACTATCATTGGAGCAATAGTTCGAACACACAGAATAGCAGGAGGCTGAATGTTGAAATGTCTGAATAGTCGAGTAACAAGAGCAGAGTAAAGAAGTTGCCCATTGTCCTTCACAACTGTTCTATACATGTGCATTAGGATAGTATGAGGCAGAGAGAACTTGAATCCGATGTTGATTGCAAACATCAGCTTCACTTCAGAGTGAGAGACATCAATTTTTGAAGTGGATTTGGGTTTGATGCAGTTGATCACAATCTTGTGAAGCAAAATATTGGAGGCAATCATCATAGAGTAAGAAATCCTGCCTTCAGCAATCTTGTCCTGAACAAGAGCCAAAGTTACGTGACCAATAGATACACTGATTGAATGGAAACTTCCTCTTTCCACACCAATCACATCCGCCAAGGTATCTACATCCACCACAAATTCTTTGTCCCTAACCGTGAAAGAAAATCTATTCGCATCTAAAAAAGACAAATTTGAATAGAAATGGGCAGTCAAATCAGGGTAGGCGACAGATGTCTCTGAACAAAATTGTTCAAAGGAGCGCAAACTTCTCCATCAATTTCACCTTCAAAGAATCAAGAAAATCAAAGTCCACACTCCTAGGGTTCATCACCCCTCTCTTCAGCAGTTTCAAATAAGTCCTCTGTTGGCCCTTAAAACGAAATAAGTCCATCCTTTTACCACGAACAATTGCAGCAACGTCCATCCTAGGCTGAAAATTCGTATACATCCTTGCATCATCATCCTTTCCTTTTTGGTTGAGTAAAAGTGCCAAACCGCGGATCACTTGGAAAATTTGCAAAAGTTATGTCTACCAAACCTACAGGCGCAATACCCATAATTTCCATTGTTTTCAAAAAATGAGTATCATTCCTGTACCCTCTCTCGCTCAAAAACTCATTAATGAAAGTCATCGTAGTACCACCCTCCTTTAACTTAGAGTAAAGTTTAAAAATAAATTCGGGTTTCAGCGTTCTTACAGGTTCAACATCTTCAATGATTTCTTCTTTAGCATGTTGCTGTGGAGGATTTTGAGTCTCTTGCTGTGAAGATTGACGTGGTTGAGAATGTCGTTGATGTTGCTACTGTTGAGGAGAATCTTCCTCCTCGGTTAAGTCAAAGTGGGTAGGACCCTCTGGCATGTGCTGTGGTCCCCTGTTCGCAATTCTAGAAGACTTCCTCTGGAAAGACATTATCACTGTCTTGGAGGATTTCTTGAACTCGCTCAATGAAAAAGGTGAAAACTTTTTGATCAAACTTGAGAGAAAATGAGAGAAAGTAGGATCTCTGTATTCTAGGGTTTGAGTAAGTGTAAACAGAGCAGAAGAATTTCGACAGTATATAAAGCAGATGAAACGGGGTATACGGATTGTCACAAAGGAAAAGTAAAACTGCCTTTTTGAAAACTGCCATAAATTGAAAAAGATAATTACTAAAAATAAAATAAGAAAATAGCGATTCAAAAAGTAAACGTACATTTTCAAATTTTTATCCAAAAATTAAATTACTTTCACAGAATTAACTTACAGTCGTAACTTTTGGATATTCTAAGTCCGATCATATTCAGATTTTAATCGTTAGAAGATATGATGTTCAGTTTGGTGCGAATAGACTCAAATAAGCTTTTCTCCAATGGCTTTGTAAATATGTCTACCAACTAATTCTTCAAGTCAATAAATCGAATCATAATTTCTCCATTCTGAATATGATCTCTAATAAAATGATGTCGAATTTCTATGTGCTTTGCTCTTGAATGAAGAATTGGATTCTTTGTGAGATTAATGGCATTAGTGTTGTCACATTTGATCTCAATGCACGATTCTTCAATTCCAAAGTCACTTAACTGTTGCCTTATCCATAAGATTTGAGAGCAGCAATTCCCAAGAGCAATATATTCTGCTTCACTGTTGAGAGAGCTACGGTACTGCTTTCTTGAAAACCAAGATACCAGCTTGTTGCCAATTGACATGTACTAGAAATGCGGTTTCTGTCCACTTTGCATCCTGCTAAATCTATGTCTGAATATCCAAGGAGAGTAAAGTCTCATTCATTGAGATACCACAGACCTAGCTTTTAAGTAGTTGCAACGTATTTGACGATGCACTTTGCAGCAGTTAAATGAGATTCTTTGGGATTTGATTGGAATCTAGTACAGATACAAACACTAAACAAAATGTCAAGTTTAGATGCAATAAGGTAAATAAGTGAACCAATAATGCTCTTGTATAGCTTTTGGTCTACACTCTTTCCTTCTTCATCTTTGTCTAGCTTTGAAGAACTTGACATAAGTGTCTCTGTCTTTTTGCAATTCTCCAATCCAAACTTCTTGATGAGATCATTTGCATACTTCTCTTGGTGAATGAAAACTCATTCCTTTGATTGTTTAACTTGTAAACCTAGAAAGAAAGTTAACTCACCCATCATGCTTATCTCGAATTCATCCCGCATGCATCTAGAGAATTTCTTGCATAGATTTTCATTAGGTGATCCAAATATGATATCAACATAAATCTGAACGAGTAGAAAATCTTTACCTTCTCTTTTATGAATAAAGTAGTATCTAACTTTCCTTTAACAAACCATTTTGAGTTAGGAATTTACTTAATCTTTCATACCAAGCTCGAGGTGCCTACTTCAATCCATATAGGGCCTTCTTTAGTCTCAGGCGAGTCTCGCTTTCTTGGTTCTTCAAAACCAGGTGATTGTTCCACATAGACTTCCTCTTGGATGAATTCATTTAGGAATGTATTTTTTACATCCATTTGGAATAACCTGAATTTTTTATAGCAAGCAAAAGCAAGTAATAATATAATTGCTTCTAACCTTGCTACTGGTGCATATGTCTCATCATAGTCTATCTCTTCTTCTTGTGTATATCCTTTGGCCACAAGTCTTGCTTTGTTTCTGATCACTTTTCCCTTCTTGTCCATCTTGTTTATGAAAACCCATTTAGTTCTAATAATAGATTTACCTTTTGGTTTAATAATTAGTTCCCAAACATCGTTGATGCTAAACTATCTGAGCTTTTCTTGCATAACTTCAATCCAGCTTTCATCAGCCAAGGCTTATTCTACATTTTTGGTTCAATTCAGAAACAAGTGCTAAAGCACTAGACTCTTCTCACATTTTGGATCTGGTGCAAATTCCTTTATTAATGTTGCCAATGATAAGTTCCTTGGGATGACTTGACTCATGCTTCCAGTTACTGGTTGGTTTGTGAGCCTGCTGATCGTCTGCTTCAGTTGAATCTTCTGGTTCTTCTTGTTGTTGATCTTCAGAAGTCTGAACCACTTCGGGGGAAGTAGACTTTATAACATCTAGAGCAGGTTTAGATTCTTCAAGTTGAGTTTAATCCAGTTGATTCTACACAGAGTCTTGAAACTTGACATTCATATATTCTTCCACAGACTAAGTCTTCTTATTAAATACTCTGTAGGCTTTGCTTAAGGTTGAGTAGCCAAGGAAAACTCCTTCGTCTGATTTTTCTTCAAACTTACCAGTTCAATCATTTGCATTCTTCAAAACAAAACACTTACAACCAAACACATGAAAATAAGAAACATTTGGCTTCTTTCCTTTAAATACCTCATAAGGAGTTTTCTCTAGAATAGGCCTCAAGAATACCATGTTAATGATATAGCAAGTTGTAGAGACTACTTCAGCCCAAAATCAAGAGAAAATATTACTCTCAATTAAGAGTATTCTTGCCATTTCCTGCAAAGATCTGTTCTTTCTTTCCACAACCCTATTTTGTTTTGAAGTGTATGGAAAAAAGAAAACTTGCTAAAAACCAAATTAATCACAGAATTTTGCAGAGTCTTGATTTTCAAACTCACCTCTATGGTTTGTGCGTATGCTTGAAATAGCATAATCTTTTTCATTTCGAACCTTTTTGGCAAATTTTGAAAAGTAAGAGAATGCTTCAGACTTACTTGCCAGGAAGTATACCCATGTAAAACAAGAGTAATCATCCACTATTACTAGGTAATATCTCTTTCCACCAATGCTTTGCGTTATGGTTGGTCCAAAGAGATCCATATGCAGAAGCTGCAAAACTTGATTAGTACAAACTTGATTTATGAGTTTAAAGGAACTTCTAACCTGTTTTCCCAATACACATGGTGTGCATAATTCAAACTTTTGATAAGTCAGGTTGGGCAGTCCACGGACAAGCTTCTAGGAGGAGATATTGGCAACCGCTTCATGTTAACACTAGATTCAAAATTAATTTCCAAGAAGGCATTTGTTCGGGAACTAGTAAAGATCTCTCTCAATCTTTCACCGGACGAAGACATGAGATCACAGTTGACTAATGCTGAGAAGATTGTTATTCAAACCTTCCACCAAGGAGACATTGTTGATTGAAAGACTTCCAATATTCACAGTTCCACATCCAACAATTATTCTTTTACCGTTTCCACCAAATGAAACTTTTCATCCATTTATTTGTACAAGCTTTATAAAACAATTTGAATCTCCTGTCATGTGTCTCGAGTAGTCACTATCCAAATACCATTTGATCTTTTTCTTGATAATGACCTGCAATCATAAAAAGAACTCAAGCTTTCTTTGGTACCCACACTTTCTTGGGTCCAGAGGAGTTAATACGAAATACAGTTTTTGCCTAATCTCTCTTAACAGGTCTCCAAACCTTAGGACATTCCTTCTCGAAATGTTCTAAGCTATTACACTTTAAATATTTGAGAGCACTTCGGCCAACAGGTTTTACAAAAAAGTCCTTTGAAAATGGTTCCTATAAAAGGTTTTTGTAGGTCTTTGTTTGATTCTTTCTTTCACTTTTGGAAAATCAATTAAATGAATGGTTTCGGTGTCATTCCTAAACCATATTTGTTAAAATAAGGTCTTTGTACTAAAACAATCTTTTCCAACTTTTCAGATCCTATTGAAAACCTTTTTGTGATATTTGAAATGTCCTCTTTCAAAAAGTATTTTCCTTCGAAAGTGAATTTGTTTTTTCTTTCAAATCAACAAAACTTTTATCTAGATTTTCAAACTTTTCTTTCCAAAAAGTTTCCTATTGCTTTAGTTTGGAATTCTCCTTCTTCAACTCAGGAATCCTTTTAAGAGATGTTTTGAGACTAAGACAAAGTTCATCTATATCCTTTAAGACTTTAGCAGGAATCTTTAAATGGCTTACCTCAACTTCTTTGTCTGAGTCAGAGTCTCATTCAGAATCTGAGTCTAATTCTGAATTTGCCATTAGACATATATTGGCATATTCTTCATCACTTTCCTCGCATTCAGTATCGCTCCATGTCTCTCGTTTTGAGAGCCTTTTGAATTTCTATTTTTCCTTTCTTTTCTTTTCTTTTTTTTTTTTAACAGAGTGCGGTTGGGTCTGATGTGCCCATTTTTCGTACATTCGAAACAAATCACATCTTTGTTGGTCTCATTATCCTCATTTGATTTCTTCTGAAATCTTTGAGTGCCCTGCTTCTTCCAATTGAACCTTTTTCCTTTCATGTTCAACTTCCTGAACTTCCTTATCATGAGTGCTAGCTCTTCATCATCCAAGTCATCTTCTGAGTCTGTATCATCATAATCATCGTTAGATCTTAAGGCAATTGACTTCTTACCTTTGGGATCTTCTTCCTCATTAATTTGCTTCACTTTGTAAGATTGAAGTGTGTCAATCAATTCGTCTACTGAAAGAGGCATGATCCTCTCGGGTTTCTCTTATAGAAGTCTTTACGTGATTCCAATTTTTGGAGAGTCATCGCAGCAATTTATTAACCTTCATTGGTCCTAAGATTGGTTGTTCTTGATATGCTAGACCGTTTACAATCTCGATAAAACAACTAAACATGTCAGTGATGGATTCTCCTGGCTTCATCTTGAAGGCTTCATACTGTCCGAGTAGGATATTGATTTTCATTTCTTTAACTCGATCAGTTCCTTCATAAGTGACGTGCAACCTGTCCTAGACTTCTTTGGCTGTTTCACAAGATGAAATTCTATTATACTCAGTAGGAGATAAAACATAATATAATGAATATATGGCTTTAGCATCAAGAGCTTGTCTCTTGGTTATCTCCGTTTGTATCAGTTCTCCAGCATCTGCAACTTCCTTGCCTGAGGTTGATGTAGCTTTGTGAATGATCCATTTTCTCTACTACATCCCACTCTAGGGGATCTTTCGATCTCAAGAATGCCTTCATCTTGTTTTTCCAAACATTGTATTCCTTCCCATCAAAGTATGGAGGTCTAGTGTTGCTTTGGTCTTCAACCAAACCTAGAGCCAAAATACTAGCCATAGATCTTTAGCTTAAAAAGTAAAAACACTTCAATAAATAAGCACATAAGCTCTAATACCAATTGAAAGGGCTAGTGCAAATACCTAGAGGGGGGTGAATAGGTGTAAATAAGATTTTCGCAAGACTTAGTAGAAGTAAATTGCCTCTTATCTTTACCAAAAAAAAAAAAAGTAAATTGCCTCTTAAAGATTATGGACAAAATATGTAAATAGCTTTAAAACAATTATATAAGCAACGAATAAAGGTAAGGAGTTAAGGAAAGATAATTAGAACACAAGGTTTATAGTGGTTTGGTTTAGATTAAGCCTACGTCCACTTTCCCGCGCTGACAGCCCATTGGCTGGATTCCACTATGAATTAAAAGAGATTTTACAACTTGTGATCTTCGACTTTCTTAGTGTAAAGTCTCTACTAGTCTTTTCACAAAATCTCACTGTGTTTCTCTCTTTTGTGTACAAATTTTGAGCTTGATGAATGAAAGAACAAGGAAATATAGAGATTTAGACTTTGAAATTCTTCTTTGACGCACTACATCGAACAAATGGAGAGTCCGCTTTAAATACTCTTTCATGCCTTCACGACCATTGGCACTTTCCAAAAGAATTCTAACAATCTACCCGTTGGATAGAATCAATTAAGGTGATCTCAAGTCGTTAGATGATTTGTGATGAAAGCCCGTCAACCATGTTCGCCCATACAATCTGATCTTTGATTCCTTAAAAAGAACCTTCCAAGTTTGCTCGCATTTCAAAAGATATTCAAATCGGAGTAGATTCCAATAAGAATAATCAATCATGTAGATGCTATATCCAGCCATAAGGTCTTTCAAAAACCATACGAATTGAATCCTTGAAGATAATCCCGCATCTGGATAAGTCTTCATTCTTCGTATGGAACTGTCGCTGAGGGCAGATTTTAGGTTTAAAGTCTGGCGGTCTTTAGACTTTGACAATAAGGTTTACAGTTCTTTAGACTATAATACTTGAGTATGCAAGTCTTCAGACTAGACTTTTGGAAATGTTTTGTCAGCTTCAAAACAATTAAGGAGTTTTCTCTAACAATCTTAAATTTCTTTAGGAGGTTCTCCACATATTTCTTCCGCAAAAAGGAAAACCCCTTCGTTTTGATTGATCTTTATACAGAGGAAGTAATACATCAAGCCTAAGTCCATCATCTCAAATGTCTTCTTCATTTCTTCTTTGAATTCTAAAATCATTTTTTTCATTGTTCTGTCTATATATATACATATGTCGTAAGGAGCTTGAGGATCTAAAAATCTATATAGAGAAAAGATTTAAACCTAGAAGTGATTAATAGACCTAAGATTTGGGAATGTGATTAATCTTAACGTCTACGTCTATGATGGTTCCTTAGAAAATACAGAAGAAGATTAAAGTCTACTATAGGAAGTTAAAATTTAGTTCTAAAAGAAATGCTACATATTCTAAGATGTAAATGCAGATATAAATGGTGCAAAGAAAGCTAAGTAAAATCATGAACATTTAAAATCATATGAATTGCAAATGAAATATATAAAATGATAAGTAAGATAAAACTGAATATAGAACAAACCATGAAGGTGGTATAGACTGATATTGAAATGGAAAGAAAGTTACATATATTGAAAAGTCATGGAAAGTAAGACCTTTCACAAGGCTAGTAATCTGTACTCAAGAGAGATAGCTGATAAGTAATTTACAAAGTAATTAAACCAACCATGAATGGCTTGGTAATCTTACAAGTGATAATAAAAGAAGTGATCCAAACCACGATTTGAAAATACTTATACAGTAATTGGGACACAAAAGTAGAAGGGGAGGGTTGTAGAGTGAGGAAAAGGATTCCAAGAGAGGGAGAGAGTTTTTGAAATTGGGGAAAGAAAGGCCTCCTCTTGAACTGGAGCAAGTGCTTTCTTTATAGTGCTCTTGATTAGTGTTTTGCCACAGTGAACAGTAATATATATATATAAGATCATTTATATACATAGAGATAATAAGAGTGTTATACTTACCTTGAGTCTTCACAGAGTGTTGGCTCGCTCGTGCTCTTCCCATATCATTGTTATTTGAAGTATTTGTCGGTTTCACTAGACAATGCTTGCAATGCTCGTTTTACCCTGTATACAGCCTTCTTGAGCCTTAGGACCTTTTTTTCTCCAGCGAAGAAGCACGATGGTTGTTCCACGTAGATTCTTTCTTGAAAATAACCATTTAGAAATGCTTATTTTACATCAAGCTAATAAATTTTACACATTTTTGTCTTGCTAAGGCTATGAGAACATGAATAGTGTCAAGGGGGTGACAGGAGCAAATGTCTTAGCATAGTCAATATTTGGTAGTTGCAACATTCTTTTACCATGAGCCTTACCTTAGTCTTGCCTTATACTTCCGAATTGATCTATTTACATTGAGTTTAGTCTTGTAACTACAGTTGACTCCGATCATGGATTCATCTTAGGTGTGGTTGACGAGATCCCAATTTTCTTTTTTTTTTTTTTTTCCGATCATCTTGATTTCTTCTTTTATGAATTTTATCCAAATTTCTTCTTTAGAAGCATCTTCATAGCATTCGATTTCTAAGGCATTGAAGCTGCATGTTTTGTAAACTCTTCTAAGAGATTTTACCCTTAGCATTGGAGATTTGAGGGCAGATTTTCTTGCATCGAGCTTGGAAAGGATGGTGGTGTTACGTCTTAAATGGTGGAGTCTGATGCTTCACCTTCTCCTTGTACTGTAGAGTCCTCACATGCTGGTGCTTTATCTTCTCTTCTTGCTAGTTCCAAGCAACATTCTTGCTGATCTCGATGTATCGGCTAATCATCAGCTTCTTAATTCTTAAATTGTAGACTCCATAGACTTTTGATTGGTCGTTGTAGCTGATGTATAATCCCTTGACCCACTTAAACTCATTGAAACTTTCTCTTTTTAGGTGCCAATTTCACAAAACTATCTAACAGTCTACATCTATGACAGCTACTTCTTACCCGAACTCATTGGGATACTAATGTTATACTACCTGGAGAAGAGATGCCAAAGTGGTTGCTCCCCAATAAAGAGGGTTATATATCTTTCTTGGCTTCAAAGGACTTGTATAAGAAGATCGCAGGATTAGCTTTGGGTTTTGTACTCCGAGTAAAAGAAGGAAAGAAGAATGCCAAATTTAAAAGTCGAGCATATGTTAATGGGGTAAGGATGAAGAAAAACTCCGGGGTTACCATCTCATTGGATTCGAATCATGTGGGTTTTACGTTTCTCAAACCAGAAGACGCGTGGGGAAATGTCTCTTTTGGTCCAAATGATTACTGGAATCATTTCCAATTTAGCTTTACGGCTTCGGGTGGCATGATTGTGAAAAAGTGTGGATTTCGACTAATATGTAAATCACTAGAGAACGATCTAGAGGTTTTGTTTCAAGATGATCAGTTACTTGATCCAGCTTTATTTTATGAGATTTTGGATGAAAATCAAACAAGCATAGAGAAAGATAGTCCAAGCGAGTTCGTCCACAAAGGTTTGGATGAAAATCAAACAAGCACAGAGGAAGATAGTCCAGGCAAGTTCGTCCACAAAGGATTGAACATCACTGACTTCTCAATTGAGGTCTCTCTCTCTCTCTCTCTCTCTCTCTCTCTCTCTCTCTCATGAGTATATATTTAACGTCAGCAAGAATGCCTAATTATTATAGAAATCTAGCTTTGGTTGAATTACGAGGAAAATGCTCAAATCAAACTCTTCTCCTTGACTAATTATAAACTTGGGTGCTCCTAACAATCTACTCATATAACAGAAATATCGTTATTCCCAAATTTCTCCTAGTTACCGAAATGTTATCTTTGGAGGAGAGATGCCAAAGCAATTTGTCCTTGTTGAAGATGGTACCATATCTTTCATGGCTTCACAAGACTTGTACGACAAGTTTTTGGGATTGGCTCTCTGTGTTGTTTTTAGTGTAGAAGATAAAGAAAAGGAAATATCTTTCGAACTTGTGCCACATGTTAATGGCGAAAGACGGAATGTGCTATCAGGAACTCTCGGTTCATTTGATTCAGATCACATGTGGATCCAATATCTCAAATCAAATGTGTTGTGGGGACTATTGGAGGGAGGAGTTGATTTTGATCAATTTGAGGAGAGTTATTTACGATTTAGCCTTAGAATTAGAGTATCGGGTGCAACCGTGAAAAAGTTGGGCTATGTGCTTCAATGCGAGCAACTAGAGGATGATTTGAAGGTTGTGCTTGAAGACAATCAATTTGTGGATCCAGCTGCACTCTGTGAGGAATTTGATGGATCAACATGTTTAAGAGAATGTCACCTCCCTATAAAGAAACTTGGATATAGTGAAAGTGAAAGTGAGGAAGATTAAGTGGGAAGAGGCGAGTGCAGTAGTGTTGGCTTGCAGACCTTAATGAAGCAATCATTAAGCTAGCAAAACAAACTAGGGGTGGCGTATGTTCCCTTGTGTCCCTTGACATGTATGGGAAATTCCTATTATTAGAACTGTGTTGTTGCTGGAGTGACAGATGGCTTTCAATTCAAACTCGTGAGATTCAAAGATATGTGAATGGAGAGAGGGTGACTTGGCACACAAGATGCTTGAATTCATTAGAACAGGACATCATTTCTGGCTCAAGTATCTCTAGCATGATGCACTGCGGGAGGTGCAAAAACATTCATGTCATTTCCACGTTAGCCTCAAGCCATCCCATGGAATTGTGAAAGATTGGGGAATCCGTCTGATACGCAAGCAACAAGACTGGGATTTGAGGGTTGTGATCCCACAAACTTAGCCAGTAGACCCAGCTCTAGTCCATGAAAGCAGCCATGGATCAAGAGGTTTGGAGGATGTTACGCTACACTGGGAACATGGTCTAAGCAAATGGATCTAGAGGGAAGTGGCAAGAATAGTATAAGAGGAGAGCACGATGCATGAAGAAAGCAAAATAGAGGAGGTAACAGAGGAAGGACGGTGGCCAAAGCTTCTCAATTAAATGAAGAATCAAGAAAGGAGCTAAGATGGAGGCACGCGATTCAAACAGTGGGATAACATTCTTTCTCTGAAAGTAGAGTGAATAGTGAAAAATAATAAAGAGAGAAAAAACTAAGACCGGTGGTTTCTTCTTGTCTTCACGATCTGATTCACATGAAAGCTGGAGGGTCGAAGTTGTTGGACATCCATTGAGGATACACAAGAATGCTTGGTTAATCTAAAATAGACGCAAGGGAAGATCATCTTGTTCCTCAGCAAAGGCACGATCACCATCATTGAGCGACTTGGAATGAATTCGCACCGATTTTGTCGGATAGTTTGATCACGACTTCTGAGGGATGGCAACTACTTCCTTCTAATTGTGAGGGGTTGTTCGATGTGAGCACTTTATTTTGCTGGAACTGTAAGTATTTGCTTTATGCCTTCTTCATTGGATTTAAAAGTGAAATTTTAAGCGTTATTGGCATACTTGTCATGAGTCCATCAAGAGAAATCGTTGAAAGTGACGTTCCGAACTCTTTCTTTTTCCTTCTTTTTTTTTTTTCGTGATTTTATGAGTATATTTACTAAACTCAAATTGGGACGTATGCTTTTTTATTGCATAAGATTGACAACCAAATTTCCTTTGCGATATCTCAATCACATGACACTCTTACGACAATGAATTACTACTGCAGTTCTCAAAGAGCAAATTCATAGCAAAGTTTTTGTTTTTCATGTTTTCAATCGAATCGTGATTTCATTGATAAACGTCATATTCTACTCAACATGACTACTTACATATCCTTTACTGATTTTATAGTGTTTTTTTTTTCTTTTTTACGAGTCTAGTGGTGATCCCTTATAAGTGTTTGTAAATATGGAAAAACAAACACTCACGGTCACACACCAATCTCTTTAGTGATTGATGTTTAACAGAGTCCCCTGGACTGCTTTGTTAGAAATGATTTGGTGACAATTTTTAATCTACTATAAAAACAACAATCTTTTCTGAACCACAAAATACCAAAGCCTGTCTGCACTTTTATGTTTTGATTAGGCATTACGCCCGAAGTTGTCTTGCGGGCAGAGGAGCACGTGAGATTTTAGTTAATGTGGCTTTAGTTTCCACTGAAGATTGGACAATCTTTCATTTAATTGCTCGAGGTGACCAACCCCAGCGTTTGCTTCTGTTGCTGTTGTAGATTATTAAAGTACTATATATTCATTAGCTGAAGTGCGATTTTAAGTGGAATTGATTTGATTTTGAACGATTTTATTGGGTCCCCAAGTTAGCTTTTTATTGGCATAATGGAGTTGTTAATGATCTCATGCGTCCGTGGTTGTTGCAGGATCAGTTGAAAGCTGTGCTGCATTGGATCGGGCAGATAGTGGCGCTTGTGTGCGGATTGCTGAGGGGTGCAATACCTTTGGTTGGAGGCATATGGAGTTTCCTGTGAGTTGATTGCTTTTCACGTTCATGCAACTTTTCAGCCTTCCATTGTTTCTGTGCTATGAAAGCTCGAAACACTTGTAGAGGACCAGGCATCCCCAAGGATAAAAGAATGACGGAAATCATCCTTGAATTTGGATGATGGCTTGGTCATGGAGTGAGAATTTAGAGCTACCAAAGCCATTGACATCTACGTGAACGAGATTATTCCCTACCGCTAGTGCTTGTCCCTTCTCTCTTTCGTCTGAAGGTGTCTGTGATGTCCACCGGGTGTTTGTGAATTTGTCCAACTGTATCCATTGTGTAATTCACAGATTTAAATGTTTTTGACTACTAGTTTTGTTCAATTTTATTCTATCTTCTTTTAGTTATTTTTCTATTATGTTGATGCCCTGGTCAATCTAGATGGATGAGTTTATTCCATTTTCACTACTTGCAGACTTTTCCTGGATGAGAATTGTTCTTATAGTGTTTGGGACGCGAGTCTAGTAAGGACTTAAATTCTTCGCAGGTTTACAAGTACCAAGTATGGATGGAAAGTTGAAGTTCACTCTTAAAAATACTTTAGTGGAAGAATCAAAGCCTAACAAATCGCAAGAGAGGCACAAAGCACGGGGAAGTTTCCGCTTGTATTTGGAAATTTGTCAAGTTCATGTTATGTGCCATTTGAGAAGGTAAATCTTGTTCATTTTGATTTTTTTTCCTTACTGTGCATTGCTAGAAACTTCCACCACATGCATGAGCGGGTGTGATTCTGATTTTATAGATTTCTATGTTAGGATGTTCGAGAGTGGGTCACTACATGGATACTATACTTCCTAGAAGAGAGATTCTATGTTGGTTTATCCGAAGTCAAGAGTGTTCTCTCTTTCCGGGTACCCCAACATTTGCGTGCGGATATCCTTAAATTGGTTTTGTGTGTTGCTTTTGAATTGGAGGAGGGAATTGAGGCTAGCGTTTCATGTGAGGTTTGAGTATTGGTGAATCATATTTGAAGTAATTGCAATACAATCACTTTCTCTTCATTACAGTATGATCACTTGTGGTTTAACTATTTTCCACACCGTTCATTCAATGAACTGGATGAGATGCTAGAGACTAAGTGGAGTCTCTTTTAGGTTTCGTTTGAAGTATCAAAAGCAACACTAAGAAGGTGTTTGGGTTTCGCCTTATATGCAAGCACATAGAGGATGGCCTAAGGGTTCTATGCCAACATGATTTGCCCTTAGGAAGTGCCTCAAGCCTTTAAAAATAATCTCAGTAATCAGAGACATTCTTGAATCATGGCACAAAGGTCCACCATTGCAGCCAATTTTGAACATTAGACATAATGCTTACTGTATTTTGTTGCATTTGCTAAATGTTTCCTGGCACTTCAATTTCAACAATTTCTGTACTTGTGCCGTTTCCTGGCGAGAGTGTCCCTTTTGTCCATCTTTTGATGGGTTTCTAATGGAATTCTCCTATGTGACAACAACAGTCACATCAAGCAACTTAATTGGAAGTGTTGTTTGAGTCACTAAATTATGATCTTGTGCTTTAGAACCTGCTTCATTTTTATTGCTTTTTGCTCTTCACTCTTGGGGATCCTATAATTTCTTCCAGATTGCTTATTTCATCACAAAATGAAGTATCAATTTCAAAACACTACCAAACTGAAAATTCTGCCTCTTTGCTCTCTTTGATATTTATGTGTCCATCATCTCTTTCGGTTTCCCCCTATTATGCTAGTCGGAGTGCTTATAGTGCAAGATTATAAAAGTACTAAAATTTGATTTGTAGGTGAGCTTTTCCAAGTTTGTCAGATGTATCTCCGAGTCTGCTTTTTTACCAAATTGATGCGGCAGGTGTTAATTTTACTCTTCTGCGGAGCTTTTGGATGTTCTATCTTTATAGAAGGTTAAGCAAATATGAGCTTGACGAGTTCCATATATTTAATCCCAGAATTATCAATTAGGTGAAATCTCTCTTCTTTTGCATAAATTCATGATGTGTATAGCTTCGAACACACTATATCATATTGAAGTACCTTTCTATTGTTTCAAAATGGTGTTCCGTGGTGCATCCAAATCACTGCCCTTCTATTTGCCGTTCTCATCTTGTTTCTGTTTTCGAGACGAGTGTGGGATTACTTGTGTAAGAGGATATTCTATGAAGGATAGGAAGAAAGAGCTTGAAAGTAAAAAGGCATCTATAACAAAGTGGATTCCTTCAATTGCATTCGCAAGTTTCATTCGTGGGTAGAGGACACCCATCATGAAGTACGAGCATCTTGCATACTTATTCTAATTTGTCTGATTATCTTAGTTGGCATGTCATCCTAGTGTTGGCACGTGCAACTTAAATCGAGAAAGGTTAAGGGCTAGGACCGGCAAAAAGGGTGCATTCTGATGTTCTCGGGGGGAAAACACGTGAAAAAAAAAAGGAAAAAAAAAAGATCTTCTTCCATAAACAGTCTCCTCCCTCCAAACCTGAGGGGGAGACCAGATAATATTCATCGTCATATTTCATCATCATTGGTAATTCTCTCTCAGACCTTTCTCTCTCCATAACCGCTCGCACAGAGGACGCAATGCAAAGGTGGGAGTGTCGGTTTTCTTCTGAGTAGGAGGGGACTGAGGATCGTGTTTTGGGGGAATGTCACAGAGAGAGAGGTAAGAAAGCGAGATAGAAATTACTCTGGAAGAAAAAACAGAGAGTGGGGATGAAAATAAATTTTGAGAGCACTCCGGGAGATTTTCAGACTTCTTCCTTCGCGGTCAGACGTCTTCCGTCATCACTTGCGGCCATTCCCTTACCACGGCCGAAAAACTCTCTGTTATCCTCTGTTTTGACATTCAATCCATCCTATGTTTTTACACCGATCAGTGTAGCCAGCGTACTTGGAGTCTTCATTCCGGCTTTCGATCATTGCTCGTCACTTTGGATCTCTTGCTTCTGTGAAGATCGGGAGGACCGTTGCCTTGCCTCGTTTCGTAGGCAAAAACTCTAAAGCTGTCAAGTCCCGCTCGATCTCCACGAATCCATCTCAAGTCCGTTGATCGACACTTACCTGAACCTTCATGGACGAGTTTAATCAGCACTAGTCGTTGAAAATCCTTCCTTGACAAGGTTGGTTTCGCAACATTTTTATGGTCATTTCATAAATGAAGATTTAGTTTGTAGTCGACGCTGGTGTATGTCTGGGAAGAGACCAGGTTTAAAATCATTTTTTTGCCTCGATGAATCAAACCCTTTCTGCAAAGAAGTATTTGGATTGTTTTCTGGTGTTGATACACTCATCATGTCTTTTTTCCTGAGATGCTCACCAACTGTTTGATGGAATGCATGAGTTAAATCTGTGACCCTCGCCTCGTGTTGTTGATTGATTAGGAAGCAAAACTGACACATTCGGATTGATTTTTTTTTTAAATATACTGATTATGGGATGCGGTTGCTAGTCTTAGCATCGTGGATTAATTTTTTTTTCCCCCATTTGCTCTGGATCTGCTTTCCAGTACACTTTGCGGTCTCCCAATATGTCACCGGCTATCTATTTTTGCTATTTTTTGCATCTCTATGGCCACATGGTGTGGTCATTTTTCTTGACGAGAAACGTGGCTCGAAATCTTAGACCTATACATTGATTAGCTGGGTAAATCTCGCGCTGTATGAGGTCCAGTTCTTTACGCTCATATCCTGCGTGTCTTTCCACTAATCTGGCTTTATGCATGACGATTAACGGACGATGGCCGTGCTCCAGGCGACTGAAGCCAGACAACGGCGACGTTGCATTCAATGCTTGAATACGTTGATCGTTGATGAGGTTGAGTTGGTTTCTTTAGCAGAGCAGAGCTCTCAGGATGTGCGCGAGGAAGATGATAGGAAGAAGACGGCAGGACCAAAAAGAAGAATAAGGAGGAGAGAGGAGAAGAGAATAAATAGGAAAATGGGCCTCTTAATGGACATTGAATTCATTGTGGGCTTAGAATGAGAGAGTTAGGTTAGTGCCGTTATGTTCAATTCAGTTTTACTGGTGATTGGGCTATGGATCTCGTTTTTTTTTTTTTTTTTTTTTTTTTTCACGAATTTGGGTTTGATTAGTTTCAGGTGGGAGTTGGGCTCAATTCTATGATATGAGCCCAGTTTGAATTTTTGATCGAGCCCTCTTAAGGCGATAAGCCCAATGAATCGTGCCCATAGATCTGATATGTGTCAGCCCGTGTCCTGTGCGGATCTGCCGAAGGCTTAGCCGAGGCCCCTATTTTCGAAATATATAATAAGAATAATGAGGTTGGGACACTGGAGTGCTATAATCAAGACGCGCGACACTTAAGTCTTGCCATAACTTTAAAATGGTACACTTGAGTGCCAATATCGGAGTAAAATGGGACACTTAAGTGCCACTCCGCGAAAATCGGCCAAATGGGCTGACGTGGCGGAGAAAATGCAAAAACGCCGTTTCGTGTCTACGTGTAAATAATAATATAAAAATTAATTAAAATAGATTTAAAATTAATTTTATTTAAAATATTCAAAAAAAATTAAAAAATTTTAAAAATTTTAAAAATTTTAAAAAATTAAGAAAAATATTTATAAAAAAAAGGGAAGGGGGAGATTGAATGGGGCGGTTGAGGGGCCGAGCCCTTGCCGCCGCCGCCTCCCTACCATCGCCGGAAGGGCGGCGACGGAGGGGGAGAGGGTCAACCAAGGTCGTCGGCCCCGGCCAACCGACGGCGAGGGCTGCGAGCCCTCGCCGGATCGCGGCGAGGGCCACGACCCCGCCCCAGATCTGGGCGAGGCTCACGGGCCCTCGCCCGACCCTCCCCACTCCGTCGCCGGCCCTTCCCGGCGGCGGGAGGCGGCGAGGGCCCGCGAGCCCCTGCCGGATCCGGGCGAGGGCTCGCGGGCCCTCGCTGCTCCCGCCGCCGCCGGGAAGGGCCGGCGACGGAGTGTGGAGGGTCGGCCGGGCTCGCTAGCCCTTGGCCGGGCCGGCGAGGGCCCACGAGCCCCGGCCTAGATCCAGGGCGAGGGTCGCGGCCCTCGCCGTCGGCCGGTCGGCCGGGGCCGGCGCCGGGGGCGGCGCGCGAGGGCTCAACCCTCAGCCGCCCGCCCGTTCGATCTCTCCCCCTTTTATTTTTTATTTTTTTCTTAATTTTTTAAAAATTTTAAATTTTTCTTATTTTTTTTAATTTTTTGAATATTTTAAATAAAATTAATTTTAAATCTAATTTAATTAATTTTTATATTATTATTTACACGTAGACACGAAAATGCGTCGTTTTTGCATTTTCTCCGCCACGTCAGCGTGCAAAACGACGCCGTTTTGGACCAAACTCGTCGGAAAATGGCCACGTCAGCCATTTGGCCGGATTTTCGCCGGAGTGGCACTTAAGTGTCCCATTTAACTTCAAAACTAGCACTCAAGTGTACCATTTTTAAGTTATGGCACTTAAGTGTCCCTCCATGCCAAGTTATGGCACTTGGGCTGTACTTCGCCTAAGAATAATAATAAATGAATAAAAATTGAAGATATAAAAATATAAAAATTGAAAAATGGTTTGAAACATGGACCTTGATTAGGTTGTTAAGCCAGTGTACTTGAAAAATACGAGCAACACGTAAAAACTCCAATAAAGTTGGTGAAGGAGGGAGATACTATAGAAAGATATGAGGATTTCGGAGGAAAGTGGAGCAAACTGACCAAACAATTGAAGTTACTCCCGAATTTCCTGCAAATCCTGGTTGCATCTCATTGTAGACCATGTGGATCTCCCCTCAAAGCCAAGTAAGCACGGTTGAGAGAGCCTCTACCAACAGATCACCTTCATTTCCGTCCTAATATCAACTCCAACAGCTAGCCTCAGAAAGTGACGGTGGTTATACCCCTTGAGTTTGGTTTGTCCATCCCAAGCATTCTTCCTTACCCAAACTTCTCCTTTCTTCTTGTGATGTCCATACCTTTTAGCATGGACTCTCCAATAAATTGGCGGTTGTTTAGGACTCCAGCGTCTCACCTCCGAGGTCAACGTCAAAAGTTTCAAAAATGCAAGTTAAGGCCATCCCCCACACGGAATATACAGTCCTTTTGGAGGTCGCTTCGGGAGACTTAAAACCATTCTTGACCTTGAACGTCAGCTTGATTTGTTCCTCGACCAAATCAGCTCCATGGCCAGATATGGAAAGTAGGCAGTACATCAAAATCATATGGAGGCTACGCATGCCGACATATAAATGCAGCGCCCTAGGATTATGGACTAATTGTCTCACTTGTTCAGAAAAACCATCATTTTCTCATAGTCATGTAAGTATCACTGAAAGCTAAACGCTTGAAAATCACCCTCAGGATTAATATTCAAGAATAATCAACGTTCCCAATAGAAAGGCTCGTGAATTATATTTCCTTCTTATCATTCTCACCTTTGATTGAATGAGTATAAAAACATTTCACAACTTCAAAATAAATCTCCTCGGACACTATCAAAACCAAATCCAACCCGACCGGCTAAAACCATTTACTTAAATGGAAATCCCTCCTGTGTGAAAAACTCAAAAATCTATATGTTGTCTCTTCCAACAAACTTCTAGCAGCAAATGTGAGATATCTATCAAAGCAAGCTTGGTTCCGTTTGTAGAACCCAACTTGCAGAGGAGTTGCGACCTCCTATTCGCTTTGTTATGCCCTCCAGTGTGATGGAGAACTGCTTCCCTTCTCTTCCAGCTGTGTGTTTGATTGGCATTCTCACAGGAGAGGGAGGATTTCTAAGGATTTTTTGGGTGTTTGGGATTGAATTGAATGGGTTTGGAAGAAACAGGGTAGATTCGAGGAAGATAAGCTAAGGGAAAGCGATAAGTGGCTTTGATTTGGGGAAAAGTATCAAAAAAGTCATAAACTTATTGCATTTGTATCAATTCAGTCCTAAACTTTTCAATTGGACTAATTCAGCCCTAAACCTTTTAATATTGGTACCAATTCAGTCCATCCGGCCAATTTTTGCCAACCGGCACTGACGTGGACGTCGGCCGATGGCTAGACGTTGACGTGGCAATTTTTATGATTTTTCTATGATTGTTTCAAATTTTTTTATTAATTTTTATTAATTTTTTCTTAATTTTTATTAATTTTTTTCCTTTTTTTTTTTTCTGCTTTCTTCTTCGCGGTTGCCGACGAGCCTCTGGTGAGGCTCGCCGGCCACTGGGCGGGGGCCGCGAAGCCCTCGCCTACCGCTGGTGAGGGTCGCGGCCCTCGCCTGGCCTCTCCCGAGCCGTCAGCGAGGCGGCTTCACCTGGATCTGGGCGAGGCCAGCCTCGCCCGCAGCCGACGAGGCCATAGCAGCCATCGCCAGGGCGGAGGCGAGGGCTGCGAAGCCCTCGCTAGCCGCCAACGAGGGTCGCGACCCTCGCTCGGCCTCACCCAGGGCCGCAGGCAAGGCCAGCCTTGGAAGAAAGAGAGGAGGGTGTTGGGGTGGTAGGCTAGGGTTTCGGAGGCGAAGATCGGGCGGAGGAGCGGCAGCGTGAGTCGTGGGAGGTGGGGGACTAGGGCCTCGAATTGGGATCTCGTGGAGGTGAGGGCGGCGGTGACGAGGTCGAGAAGCGCCGGGGTCGACAGCGGAGGAGGCCCCGGGGACTCAGCGGCAAGGCCAAGGCGAGGCCGAGCGAGGGTTGCGACCCTCGCCGACGGTTGTGGAGGGCTTCGCGGCCCTCACCTCCGCCTTGGCAATGGCCGCCATGGCCTCGCCAGCCGCGGGCGAGGCTGGCCTCGCCTAGATCCGGGCGAAGTTGCCTCGCCGGTGGCTCTGGGAGAGGCCGCTCGAGGGCCGCGGCCCTCGCCCGGTGGCCGACGAGCCTCGCCGGAGGCTCGCCGGCAAACACGAAGAAGAAAGCAAAAAAGAAAAGGAAAAAGAAAAGGAAAAAGAAAAAGAAAAAAGGAAAAAAAAATTAATAAAAAATCATTAAAAAATCATAAAAAAATCATAAAAAAAATTCGAAAAAATCATAAAAATTGCCACGTTAGCGTCCGGCCACCGGCCAACATCCACGACAGTGCCGGCTGGCCAAAATTGGCCAGATGGACTGAATTGGTACCAATATTAAAAGATTTAGGACTGAATTGGTCCAATTGAAAAGTTTAGGACTGAATTGGTACCAATGCAATAGGTTTAGGACTTTTTTGGTACTTTTCCCCTTTGATTTGAAGAAATTTGAAGCAAAATCTAAGTGAGTGAGAAAATTTGTGGATTGAGAGAGAGAGAAATGAGAATATGAGTGGAGAGTAAACAAAATTGAGAAAAAGCAGCAGATGAGGGAAATTGATTATTTTCATATACAATCAGTCATGCAAAATACAATTATCTCGTACGTGTGTATCGCCTGCATGAAAAGATTAGTTGTCCATTAAACAAACAAAAAGTACGTAAAATAAAAAGAACTCAGAGCAATATAAAAATATATATTTCTTAAAATTAGGCATTTATCGCACAATCATATTATTTATTATTGATGAAAAGTAAACAAATTTGTTTTTATGTCCTTTGTGTGTGAATGACACGTTATGGAACAATGGTACATGATTAATTTCTTATCTATGTATTTCAACCAACGTGCCCTTTCGTCTCACGCTAAAATTTGCCCTCATCTACATGGAGCGCTCTATCTCTAATTTTGCAATGCAATTTAAAGGAAAAAAAAAAAAAGTGTAAAGTCGGCCAAAGAAGGAGTTAACCACCTACTTTCAAGTTTCCACTACTCAGTGCACTCGGATGAAATTCCTCAATTGTATGGACAGTGAACAACCAACGTCATCTTGTACCATTTTCTATTTTATAGAATTGTTGAATAAATTTTTGGTAAGTTATTAAAAACATAGCCAAAACGTTCGTTTAGGGTTTGTTTTCTTAAAAAGAATTTGTATAGGGTAAGATAAGAAAAAAATATCAAGTATTATATATCGTCATCCAATGTTATTAAATTTTATTATTTATTTAATATGACTTGCATGAGGAGTAAAATAATCCTGCATGTGCGTGTATATTTTAATTCCGGGCTACTGTCTTTGCACTATTTACATTGCTACCCAACAAGAGAGAACGCTATGTAAGCATCAATTTCGATAATAAAGGTGACTCGCATCGTCAGACATTTGACCCCATCAGTCGACGCCTACTGAATTCAATTTGTTGAAGTGAAGCAAACAACCACCTTTTTGTCTTTTTGATAAAAAAAAAAAAAACTCATTGACAAACTATGCAACACCCAAAGTGCCTAAATCTAATTGAAACTAGAAGCAAATCAAGGCCCGATTGACCCAATGGTTGGCTTGAGAGGCATAAATGATATAATGGCATTGAGGTCATCAAAAAAGTTACATCTTTATACATTTGACCCAATGGGTCCAAAATTTGACCCGAATTGAGTTCAATTTGTTGAAAAAGTGAAGCAACAGCCCAATTTGAGAGCCCAAATCTGATCGAGACTCGACGGAAATCAAGGCCTGATTGGCCCAATGGCTGGTTTGAGAGGCATAAGTGATACAATTGCACTGAGTAAGGTTTTTTTTTTTTTTTTATATTAAATTGTTATTAATATGAAATTGATAAATGTGAGGTTGTATAACTGTGATCGTGAAAGATTGAAGTGCATAATTGTCCGTTATTATTGTCACCTAACTTATCACTTGGTGAGTAAGTTTCATCTAATTTAGTACTTAGTAGGTAACAAAATATCAAAGTAGCTCTTACCAAAAATATATATATATATATATATATATATATATATATATATATATATATATATATATATATATATCAAAGTAGTTATAGCAACTTTCTCATCCTTGTTAGTTACTTCTTATACAGAAAAAGCATATGCGGTTCTCTTGCCAATGAGTTACATTTCCATTTTATTATTAATTTTTCAAGATGTCGAGTAACTTTTAAAAACTCGGTAATTAGAATCGTCTCATCTCCTAACTTACTTGTAACATCAAAATAGTAACTATCAATATGCAAAGTAATTGCGCTCAATACCATATTCACAATAAGGGTAACCTGATATATAAGAAAAGAGAGTGCGCATGTTTTTGCTAGTGCCGGATGGAGAAGGATCAGGATGCTCTCTCCGTTAGAGTCTAGTGGCGAAGACGGGGTGCTACAATAACAAAAATGGGTTATTTGAAGAGGAAGAGAATGAACAGACAAATATGCAAGTGGAGGACGATGTTGCAGATGAAAAGAGTAGGGGTTGGCGGTGGTCAGCAACAATCGCCTTTCAATTGGGTACTTAGAATGAAAGACAATTAGCTAGATGCGCTAAAAATGACATTCTTAGATTCAACCAATGCCCAAAGTAAATAGAGAAGTTACCATAACCAGGCCCATAGAGGGTCGCTCCTTTCTATATCTTCAAAGAAAAAAGTGATTTTTCTATAAGTTAGTAACTTTTCACCTGAATAAGTGGCTTTCAAAATATTAGTAAGTAGTACACTTCCACCTAATTCAATTGGCAAATATGTAATTAGTCGAAGTGACTTTTCATTTCATTAGAAACTTTTATACAGAAAAAAGGAAGTATGTACCTTTCAAATTTATTGGTTTGATTATCAATTTTTCTTTAGGAAAAGATAATTTTCAATCCATCAAGAGTTTGCAGATTTTAAAAGTCTTGATTTAAAAAGTCGGAACTTTAATTTAATTTAATTAGTAATTAGTTGGCATGGCTTATAATTTTAATATAATAAAATACCTACTAGTATAGCAAGAGTTGGCAACATTCACAAGTAGTAGCTATTTTGAAATATTAGATAACCAAATATATTTATGTAGTCAGCAACTACACTACTGCAATAATTTCTTCAATGATCCAGCAATGGCCAGTAAAAACGGCATGAATTTTCTCCGCTTTTAATCTCACGACACCATGGGATCACCCATAATTGGAATCTGACACCTCAACAAGATGACTTTGGCTCCGAGGAGGTTCTTTTATGTTTTGTTTGCCAGAACATTGCACAAGCAAATATATTTTAAGCATATAAGTAGTTTACGTTCGGATTTTTTGTCTCTTTGTTAGATGGGTAGTTCAAGGCATTGATCACGACGTTGCGAGAAGATCGTTGCTGGGGAAAGGCTCCATCTTTCTTTCCTGGACGAGAGATGCTGAAGTGGTTGCTTATGGCTTCACAGGTGACAAGTTCCTAGGATAAGCTTTTTGTTTTGTATTTGGACCAAAAGGAGGAAAAGTGATTGCCACGGTCCAGATCCTTCCACACATTAATGCCAAGAAGGGGAGAGGGAGTTACTCTATATGCACCATACTATCAAGTCATTTCAGATGACGTGGCTTGCATATTCCCAACCAAGAGCAGAAAAGTCGATTTTAATCAAGATGATTTGAATCATTTCCAATTTAGCCTTAAGAGTAATGGGAGAAATCTTCCAAAAGTGGGTATTCCTAATAATGTTTGGGCAATTAATGGACAACTTGAAGGCTATGATTCCAGACAATCAGGCTGCGCATGGTAACCTTCCCCAGCCCAAAAATTTCTATTCTTCTCTTCCCCGGAACAAAAAAAGAATAGAAACCTGTTTGATAACGGCAAGTTAGTTTTTTGTTCCCGGGAACAAAAAGTTAGCCCGGGAATGGTTTTGGAATAGAAATGAGAAGTAAAAAAAAGTTGCTTCTTGTTCCCGGGAACAAGTTTAAGAAATAAGTTAATTTTTTTTTTTTCTTTTATTCTTCTCTCTTGCTGACCGCCATTGACTGCTGTTGACCGCTGCCCGCCGCCGCCACCGCTGCCGGCCGACCGCCGCAGAGGCCGACCGACCGCCGCCGGAGGCCGGCCGACCGCCGCCGGCCGATCGCCGCCGCCGGAGGCCGATCGACCGTCGCCGCCCGGCCGCCGATTACCGCCGCCGCCCGGTCGTCGGAGGCCGGCCGTTGCCGCCGCCGCAGGTCGTCGGAGGCCGACCGCCGCCCCGCCGCTGGTCGCCGCCGGACGCCGCACCCACCGGACGATCGGCCGCCGTCGCGGTCGCGGAGGCCGACCAACCTTCCGCCGCCGCCGGCCGCCCCGGCCGACCGTTGCCGCCACCGCCGCCGGAGGCCGACCGACCGCCACCGCCGCCGCCGGTCATCGCCGGTCGCCGCCGGGCGCCGCCGCCCGGTCGCCGCCGCGGACGCCGCTGACACCGCCGCCGCCAACGCCGCCGACGCCGCCGCCGCCCGGTCGCCGCCGGACGCCGCCGCCGCCGGTCGGCGGCGTCCGGCAGCGGCGGTCTACCGACTAAAAATAAAAAAACAAATAAATATAACAAAGAAACTGTTTTTTACCAAACGCATTTCTATTCTTTTCTATTTCTAGAGTAAAAATTTTGTGTAGTTACCAAACGGGTTTTTTATATAGAAATTGTTCCCCATAATAGAAATAGAAAGGAACTATTTCTGAAAAGAAATTGTTCTCCAGCCAAGAAATGTTCTCATGCGCACCCTCAGTCACTCAGCTTGATCCAGCTTTCCTCTATGTGGTTAGTCACTTACACTCTTCGAGGTTTGTCATGCTGAGGTATCAAACAAATTCATAAGAAGAGAGCTCAAGAGAAGCAAATTTACGGGAGAACCCACCAATATCAGCTTTAGTCCATGAAAAAGGGACTTGCATCAAGAGCTATGGAGGACGATATTGCACTTTGGGAAAATGGCCCAAGTCAAATGAATCATGAGGAAAGTGGCCCAACACTGCACAGGAGTGCATGATGGGGCTGCAAAATACTGAAGTTGGAATTCCCGGTTTATATCAACTGAATCTGCATGACGATTTAGTGGAAACTCTAGTGACATCTATAATTATTGGGAAAGATAGATAACATTCTTTGAGAGACTTCTAATAATGGATTTAAAACCTTGGAATTATTGCTTTTAAATTTCTTACATTTCCTATATCAAGAATGCTATGTTGAAAGAATGATCGAACATACTTGTGTTATTATTCTACTTACACATGTTTTTTTTCCAATAGTAGTTTAAGCTTGTCTGTCCAATCATGTTATGATCATGCAATGTGGAATAATGAAGATGAAACTAGCATTGGGGCTTGTTTTTAGAAAGCTCGCCAAAGATATTTGATCGAAATTGCAAGTTATTGTAGCTTTTTAAGTTATCTTAGTTGAAATTATGGAGCATTTTTAAAAAATAAAAATAAAAATAAATCTTTAAATAAGATCTCAAAATGAGGCTTTTTTATAAAAAAAAAAAAGAAAAGAAAGGGGCCTAGAGCTGAAATTATTGCGACCAAATCAATGTCAAATAAAGATTTGAGCTGATTGGCAGGCCAAATGTTGACCGGCTAGCAAGCGTATGATATTTCTGACAATTGGAATAGGGGCATTTTTGTAACGGAAATACAATGGAAATGAGCTAGTGGACTCAAGCCCTGGATTCACTCTAGATATGAGGATGTAGAAGGAACAAGGTGGTGAGGCCCACATGCCCATCAAATCAACTTTATCTATTTTACTTTCCACAGTGAACTCGCATGGACATGTGAGGCGAAGTTGCGTGGAGGGAACCCGGCACGACAGTGATGAGCTATTCCTAGCACTTTTGACTAAGCCAAAAAGATAAAGGAAAAATGAGAGATATTGTCAAATCACAATGGAGTTCACAATCGGTGTAGTTAGTGCGCTCGATTAATATTAGTGATGTTCATTTTTAACATCGATTTAGATAATAACAAAATAAGTTAAACTCCAAACGTAATGTTTATCACATCATCCAACTTTAGTGGACCCTTTATACTTTTGGAGTGTCATTCTTAATTAAAGTCCAAACATGGAAATTCTCTTTTTGGACTAAATAATTTGAATGTAATGTGTTCCTTCACAACTAGGTCTTTCTTATAAACTTTCACAGGAAGTATCCAATTCTTTTCAAAATCACTTGTACTTTGATTTGACGGGAAACAACATCACTAAGCAAATGAATTTCAAAAAGCATCCAATGAAAAAAGCCCTATTCAAGAGAAGAATCCTTCGCTCCAAAGTAATAGAAAATAAGTTATTGTGCATTCCGATTAATCACAAAAATGTGTTCTTCTAGAGAAATTTCTCATTTCTTTGAATTTATACATTAGAAACAACCGCATTACGTTCAACTGAGCAAAAAGCTTGACCTATTTTCATTCCCGAGCTATGAAAGAAATCTAATCACACAACGGGACTATATACCCTCTTCCTCTTCCACTTATTCTCAATTTATGAGATAATATTTGTTACAAAACTTGTGCATTATAGACTTAATTTCTGTGCTCGTTGTTTGGTAATCTGCATTCATACTCCTGTTAGGGCACAAAAGTGCCCTTGCTATGGTGAGGGACCTTATCGTTGGTATGGTGATTACGCTCAATGATTATGTTTATGAGGCCTCCAGTGCAAGAGCTAATAAAAAACCAACATTTTTTTGCTGCTAAGGTGAGGAATCTTATCCTTGGCATGGTGAATGTGCTATAGTTCAAATCGAAAACCAACAATTGGATTCCATGCCATGTTCACGAGGTTTGGCCATAAACGACAAAGCATACACTAAGAAAAAAATGAAAGCATTAAGAAAATTGCAAAATAGGGACCACTACCAACATGTAGGATCACTATAGCAGTAAATCCAATTTAAAAACACAGTGGATGCAACTTATACGCATTACAAAAGGAGACGTGATGCACCCAAAATCTAACAAAACAAGCAAAAACAATACTAAATACAAAAAAGTTCTCCTACCATCACTATTGTCGCTATTATCGGTGTGAAATTCTACTACATGCCCACACCTTATTGACATGTTGCTTCAACAAAATGCAATTGCTATCTCTTGATTGAATGAAGAATCGGCTTCATCAATTTGAATGAGACTAACCTTAGTTGAACGTAAGTGGAGATCAAGGTGAATTGCAATCTTGAGAAAAGATGATGGAGAGTTGAGGCCCTTGTGTTAGATTTGAGTGTCTTACTAAAAGAAGGGGATAAGTACACTAATGGTGCCATAAGTTGTGTACAGCGCTCACTTTGGTGCCAAAAGTTTCCGCCGGATCACTTAAGTGCCAAATCGGAGAAAAAACGATCATTTTGGTGCCACCGGCGAGAAATTCCGGCCAAAATGATTACGTGGCATTTTTATTTAAAAAAAAAAGTTGCTCGGCTTTTAAACGACGTCGTTTTCCATCCTCTTCAAGAAACGACGTCGTTTTGCTCTTCTACGTGGACACCCTCGCAAAAATGACGCCGTTTAGCTCGTATATGGGTTGGAATTAGGGTTAGGGTTTCTTCCTCGCCGCTCGGCCACCATTGTTCGCCGCCAACGCTCGGCCACCGTCGCTCGGCCACCATTGTAGATGCTCGACTAGGTGAGCGAGGAGGGAACCAGATCGTTGCTGAAACAAAAAGTGGCAGAAAGAATAGGAGGCGAGGCGGAGGAGGAGGAGGAAGAAGAGGGGTTGAAGGTGCCGCAACGGTGCGCCGTCGCCGCCGCCGCTAGTGCCGTTGTTGGTGCTGCTACTGGTGCGCTGATGGTGTTACTGCTGGTGCCGTTCGCTGCTGGTGTCGCTCTTCAAGGAAGAAGACGGCGTGCCTCTCTCTCTCTCTCTCTCTCTCTCTCTCTCTCTCTCTCTTCAATTTGGGAATTTAGGGTTTCGATTTGGGGGAAAAAGCCAAACGACGTCGTTTTTTGTGGTTTAGATGCTGATTGTGCTCTCCGGCAAGCCACGTCGGCCTAAAAATTAATAAAAAAAAAACGCCACGTCAGATTTCCGGCGGTTCAGATCGGCATTGGCACCAAAGTGAGCGTTTTTCAAATTTTTTGGCACTTAATTGATCCGACGGAAACTTTTGGCACCAAAGTGAGCGCCGTACACAACTTATGGCACCATTAGTGTACTTATCCCCTAAAAGAAGAGGTGAGCCTTGCTCAAGTTATGTTTTCTTCTCTCCAAAGAAACAAAGACTGGAAACAAAGAAGAACATGTGAAGAAACAAAGAAAGAAGTGTTTCGGTTTTTTATTTTCTTTTTAAGGTTTGCAATTGTTTACTCATTTTGGACAAAAGTACACATATTCTGGCCACTGGAAAAATTATATGCTCGTTGGTCGACAAACATTTGATCGATCGATGAGTTTAAGCTTTTATGAGAGACAGATTTAACTACTTTAGGCCATTATTTTTTTTTATAAAATGGCCATTTGAAAATTTTCCAAATAATAACTACTAAGCCATTTATGTTAGTAGCCAAAAAAAAAAAAGAGGATAAAAATGCAATGAAAATGAGCCACTGGACTCAAGCCTTGGATTCGCTCTAGGTATGAGTATGTAGAAGAACGAGGTGGTGGGGGCCACCTGCCAACTTGATCACTTTTCTTTCCAAAGCGAAGTCACGTGGAGTGAGCTAGCATAAAAGAGATGAGCGAATAATCCTTTTGGGCTTTTGACTAAGCGAAAAAGAAAAATAAAGATAAAAAGACATCATCAAATCACATTGAATTACTAATGATCGTAAAATTAGTGCACTCTATTAACATTTCCATCCAAAGTAACGGAAAATAAGCTATTGACACAGCAATTAATCATTTAAAGTTGTCCTTCTAGAAAAATTTCTCATTTATTTGAATTTAGACATTTGAAACAACCACATTACTTTCAACTAGGCAAAAAGCTTGATCTGTTTTTGTGCTCAAGCTATGAAAGGAAAATGTAATCCTTATCCAATTCATAACTAAGAATGCCTAACAATATATAGAAAATTTGATGTATCAATTATTGGCGAAGACATACTATCAAAACCCTTCTCTCAAGTCAATACAAGTATTTATGTACTTGCATAACTAATACATCTTGCATAGGATATTACAAAAGTTCTAAAATTTGTTTTAAAACTTATTATGAAAGTCCAATCAAGTCTTAAAACTTTTAAAGGTGTAACCAATAAAGAACTTGATTAGACAAACTTGATAAATTTGAAAACTTGATTACACTTTTTGAAAGTTTTAGAATTCGATTGTACTTTCATAATATGTTTTAGGATTTAATTGTACTTTTGAAGGTTTTTGAACTCAAATACATTTTTGTAATAAATTTTAAGATTTCTAATACACTTATCCATAAAAAAGGATAAAAAAATGTAATGAAAATGAGCCACTGGCCATCAAAATCAAATTGATCATTTTTCTTTCCAAAGTGAAGTCGTGTGGAGCGAAGCTAGCAAGAAAGGGATGAGCAAATATTTCCCTGAGCTTTTGACTAAGCAAAAAAGAAAAATAAAAAAGAAGGAAAATTGTTAAATCACACAAAGTCCATAATGATAGGCGTAATTAGTGCACTCTATTAACATGAGTGATGCTCATATGCAACATTTATTTAAATAGCAACAAAATAAGCTGAAACTCTAGACACAATCCCCACAACATCCAACGTTAATGGATGTTTTACACTTTCGAAATGCCAATCTTTATTAAAGTCCAAATGCAAAAATCCTCTTTTGGACTAAATAATCTGAAAATGAGTCATTTCTCACTCAAACAAAGTCTTTCTTATGAACTTTCGTATGAAATATCCAACGTTAACCACCTTCTTTTTTGAAACATCAAATTTGGCGTCCCCAAAGCTTTAAACAGAAGAGTGGAGCAGTGCAGAAAAACAGATTTCCACACATGGGAAGGGGATCCTCGAGGGGGAGAGTGTGAAATTTATTCCCAAAAAGCATCTAATGAAAAAGGTCCTACTTGAGTGGAATATCCTTCGCTCCAAAGTATTAGAAAATCCTTTGCTCCAAAGTAATAGAAAATAAGTTATTGGCATACCAGTTAATCATTTAAAGATGTTGTTCTAGAAAATTCCTAGTTTTTTGAATTTATACATTAGAATCAATTGCATTACATTCAATAGAACAAAAGCTTGATTTATTTTCATGCCTGAGTAATAAAAGGAAAAGGTAATCCATATGCAATTTATAGCTAGAATACCTAATGCATAGAAAATGTGAAGTACTGAGTATTGGTGAAGACATACTCAAATCATAACCCTTTTCTCAAATCAGCACAAGTATCTCCTTACTTTGCATAACTAATACATCTTGTGTAGAATATTACAATTGATTTATATGTCAAAGCTATCCTCTCGAGTTACCCAATAGGCCACACTCTAAATTTGGATATCTTCAATCATGAGAGACTAATTTAGCAAACAATTATATAAAGTGAAATCTGCGTGAAGGCATAGTCATGCGAATTTTATCTATCAAAATAGTACTATGTAACCACCCTTTAAAATCTGTTGTCCCATTGATGCGTACGCTATAGACTTAACGGAATAACTTTTTAACACCGAATTGCAATATATTCAAGTATATTTCCACTAAGAAATTCCCTTGATTTTTTTTTTATTTAAGGAGGTAAATATTTACGATTATCAAAGTGCAATAATTCTCTAATAAATCCATTGATTTTGTGGAAGAGAATATGAAACGTGGCGAAAAATCAACTCTTATTTACTGAAGATTCGAGGCGCAATCCTCATAGTTTCGTCGCACCCCGCCCGGCCGCTAACAACATCTACTATGTGGTCTTCCGCAGTGTCGTAGCATGGACGACTGATGAGAATGGGCTGAGAGTGTCGCCCGGGATTTGCTCTAGATATGAGCGCGTTTTGTTTTAAAAGTAGGAACAATGTAGTGGGGGCCACTTGCCCATCAAAGTCTCCCGAATCATTTTTCTCTCCGAAGGCTTGCCTTGTTATATTAGAAGAAACGCAGGGCGAAGTTGCGCGGATGAACCATCGAGGGAAGGCTTGTTTGGCGTTCCGTCTCACCAGGCATCGCATGGTGCCGGCTATCTCGCGGCCGGTGACATTACCACGAAAGTGATGAGCAAATATTCAATTGGACTTTTGACTAAGTAAAAAAAAAAAAAAAAAAAGAGAACAAGAAAATAAAGAGATATCACAAGGACTGAGTTAACACAAGTGAAGTACAATATCGTCAAGTCTAAGCATATATTACGTGGTCCAAGTTCATCAAAGACGAATCAAGATCCAAGTGGATGTTAAAATGAATAAAAACGGGTTAATATATTAACACTACTTTTAAGTAAACCATTTAAAATAATGTTAGGGGCAAATGTTGGATCCCTATTTTACCAACTTTGATTTTAAGAGGTGTTTAAATGCCAACGTGAGTAACACTTAAAAAAATCTATCACTTAAACTCACGATTTTACATTAATTTAATAAAGAAATGAATGATTTGGACATTGGAAAATCTATTTCTCGGTACTCGAAAATCTACTCGAGCTCAATTGGGTATCCAATTCCTACTCGAGCTCGACTTGATTAACTTGAGCATAAAATCGAGATACTTGAACTCAACTCGATTTCACTCAATCACAATCAATATATCAATAAGACTCGATCTTGGCTTTTATAAGCTCAAATATTATGTGATTTATAGTATTTTCTGTCTATTTTCTAACTTTTAAATATTTTTAAAAGATAATGAAAGCTCAATTAGGATCACGAGCCTATTGAGCTGAATATTGATAAGTTCGAGCTCGCCTTGACAAAATACTTGAGTAGGTCACGGTCGAGCTCGACTCAAAACCAAGCGAATCGATTTCAAGTAGTCATTAAGTCAAGCCCAAGCAATTCAGGAGTTTGTCTTGGTTTCACACCGTGTGAGTAACTGGATAGATCTCTTTATGTATTATTGCAAGATGTTCATAAGTACACTTTGCAGATAGATGAAAGTAAGAACTAAGGATTTTTCAATAAATAGTTCTGACCACTTGTATACAACAATGGTGACTCGTTAGGTTAACTATTTTCACGAATTTATCATGCACACCTATATATGTTAACTAATCATGCTAGCTATTATTATTGCATGTGACACAAATCGATAAATATATGTAGATAACATTTGCAGAATTTTCGTACATAACAATATTTAATTTAAATATGTTAGAAGTGTTCAATCATATGTCACTTTCAATAAATGTCATTTTTAGTTGGACAGAAATTATTCACAACATATTTATGAAATAGCAAATTAGCAAAATTTTATGATGCTATGTCGTAATTAAGGATAAATTTATTGTAAATCCAATGATTTGTACGACGTTCTCATCATGTTTACAATCCGAATGCCGGAAAATCTTTCCAAAAAATTTGAGGCAATGAGCATTTGCCGGTTTGAAAACGGGGGGAACGATACAACGGTCTACTACAGGAAAATCCCTATTGTCTTATCTATTACTTTGGGCATCCTCACATCCCACCCACACCACCACCACCACGTTCGCACATACGCCACACCCAATCAATTCCGCTCTTCACACGAATAATTATTCAAAAAAAAAAAAACAAGAGAGAGAAGAAACTTGAAAATCCCATCTCTCTTCGATCAGCGCCACGCGGAAAGATATTCGACGGTAAAGGCTAGTAGAGAACAGACAAGTGGCTCTTTATTAAAGAAAGATCGCTGCGCTGGATACCGAAAATCTTTGACCGTCAAACCTGCGATATTGGTGCACACTGTACCACCGCAGAAAAAAAGACATCCGGGGAGTTTCTCCTTTTCTTTTTTTCTCACTTTTGAGTTTTTGAATTTTTTAAGGACGTGTTCAGGTCCGGACTAAAGAGATGAGATTATTTATATTTTCATATAACAAAAAGAGAAACGAAGATTAACGAGATGACAGCTATTTCCCAAAAACCAATCAATCAGAGAATCGATCAGAAGAATCGTGATAAAAAAATTTCTTGTGTTGACGGGTGGCATCTGCTTGTTTTCCCGGCTCAGAAGCCCGAGCCGAGCTCGTCGAGTCTGGCGGGCCCCACCACCTCCTTCTCTCTAATTCCCTCGTCCGCGTCTCATTTAATATAATTGTTCTTTGTTGACCCACGAAAAAGAAAGTTATGCCTTCGCCTGTAAGGAAGATACCGAGAAGCGCCGATGTTGAACAAAACCTCATAGGTTGGGATTGCCATCTCCTGTATTTTATCTGGGGAGCCATGGAGCAGCTCTTCCTTTAAGATCTGGGTTCATCTTCAAGCACCTTCATTTTCCAAAATTCCAAGCAAACACACCAGCGCCTGTCTCGTGTTACTAGATACTCATGGCCTCTTCGTCTTCTTCGAAATGTAAAAAGAATTACGATATTTTCTTGAGTTTCAGAGGCACAGACGTTCGCAATAAATTCCTTAGTCACCTCTATGCGGCTTTAAACCAGCATGGTTTATTCGCTTATATCGATAGTGAGGAACTGAGGAAAGGAGAGAAAATATCACCGGCACTTATGAAGGCGATTGAGGAATCGCGAGTTGCAATCATTGTTTTCTCTAAGGATTACGCTTCCTCGCCGTGGTGTTTGGAAGAGGTGGCGAAAATCATGGAGTGCAAGGTACAGAAGGATCTAATTGTGTTGCTGGTGTTTTACGAAGTGGAACCAAGAGAAGTGAAAGGGGGGAGACAGAGTTATGGGAGAGCTATAGCTAAGCATGAGTCCAGATTTGGGAAGAATTCAGACAAGGTGAATAGATGGAAGAAGGCTCTCTTTGACGCTGGCAGCTTGTCTGGGTGGCACTTGAATGATGGGTAAGTGGTAATTGATGTCTCACTACTTTGTCCCTATTTTTTATATGTTGAATCAAGTATTCATTTTTCTTATGATGAAACTTAATCTTCGAACCGCTAAATCAATATGTCAAGTACCTTTCCGCTTTTTGTCAGGGATGAAGCAAAGCTTATAAAGAAAATTGTGAAGGAGATCTCTAGGCAACTAGATGGAAGATCTTTACATGTTGCTAAGCATCCGGTTGGGATACATCCACGAGTGGTAGAGCTGGAATTAATGTTAAATCTTGAGTCTGATAACAATGTTCTGGTGATAGGATTATGGGGACCAGGAGGTATAGGAAAGACAACTTTAGGTAAAGCCCTTTACAATGCTATTTTTAGACAATTTGAGGGTTCATGTTTTTTGGAAAATGTTCGTGAAGCTTCAAACCATCCCAAGGATTTAGTTCATTTGCAAGAAAAATTATTGTCCGAGATATTATCGGGACAAAGATTAGCAGTGTCTAGTGTTTCTAGAGGTATCGATTTAATTCAATGTAGACTTTGCCACAAGAAAGTTCTCCTTGTTCTGGATGATGTTAATCGCTTAGAACAGATAGATGCTTTAGCTGGAAAGTGTGAGTGGTTCGGTGAAGGAAGCAGGATCATTATTACTACGAGAGATAAGCATCTACTAACTTCTTATGGGATAGATGAAGATCACATCTATCAAGTGAAACCTCTAGAGTATTGTGAAGCTCGTGAACTTCTCCATGGACAATCTCTTCTAAGAAACAACAAAATAATAAGGAGTGATCTTGTGGATAGGGCTTTGCATTATGCTAATGGACTTCCTCTAGCACTTAAGGTATTGGGCTTTTTGCTTTGTGGTAGAAGAGAATGTGAGCAAGAAAGTGCATTGGATAAACTTGTCGAAAGTCCTGATAAAAACATCAATGATGTTCTTAAGTTAAGTTACGATGAATTGGAGGACTATGCAAAGGAAATCTTCCTTGATATTGCTTGTTTCTTTAAGGGGCAATCTAGAGAGTACATTATGCAAGTTCTTGACTCTTGCGACTTTCACACAACTATTGGAGTACAAGTTCTTGTTGAGAAGTCCTTGATAATTGAAGAGAAAGAGACCCTACATATGCATAACTTGTTTCAGTTAATGGCCATGGATATTGTTAAACAACAATGTCCTTATGACCCTAGAAGACGCAGCAGGTTATGGCTTCTTGATGATGTTCTTAATGTTCTATCCCAAAAAATGGTAGGATTTGCATGTATAGACCCTAATTTTGCTCTCTTATTCTCCAAATATGTATTTTTATTGCAATGCAAATTTTATAAATTCAGGTGCCAATTGCGGTAGAGGCCATAGCTTTGGATTTGCCCAAGCCAAAGAGATATACATAGGTGTTAATGGTTTCAAAGACATGAGAAGGTTGAGGGTGCTCATCATGATTAATGTGCGCAACTCTTTCCAAGGTGTTATCGGCCTTCCTAATGGACTAAAATGGTTTGAATGGCCTTGCCCTCCTTGGATTCCAGAGATTATCTCTGGTCCAAAGCAGATAGCTGGACTGGAAATGCCCAAAAGCAACATTGGAGCAAGGGAGAAACTTAAGGTGCGCATTTAAATAAGTAATTTTTATTATCTCATCTTTTATATATCCATATCTAGAAGCATATGAATATGACTATTTAGGTGTTATTGAAAACTTTGAATGCAACAACTACTAACTCTGGTGATGCTTATTAATGTGCTTACGAAATATCTACATCTTTTAAATTGTTTAAAGTTGATTAAAGCATTATATACGGGATGTCAATCTCCTTTATGAACCAATATAAGTTAAATCTTCAATTTAGGGGAGGAATAAACAATTTCCTTAATGAATCTTGATGTCGATTCGAACAAAAAAATATTCAAGAAAAAGTCCATTTTCATTTTCAAAATTTACAAGCGCATGAAATTGTAAGAACAATGAACTTAAAGCATCGGTAACTCTTGAGAACTGAAAATTGGAAGAAAAACTTACAAGTGATATAATTTAACAGTTGAACGATGAATGCGCTTATATTTTTAATAAACATAACTTGATTACATAATTTTTATGTCTCTGAAATGATAGACTCTGAAAATTTTATTAACCATTCTATATTGCATAGCAAAGACGAGCTAATTAACTTCTTTTTGAAATTGTGTATGGAAAGAGATTTCTCTTGCTTATTTGCGTGATCGTTGAATTGAGTATGCGCTAAATGCTTTTGATTGAACATCCTATTATTGTCTCTTTAATAGCATGCAGTCGATAATTAAAAGACATATACAAAAAGCGTGTAGCGAGGGATCTTTTGGGAAGTTAGTCTTTACTTGAGTTGGTCCAAGCTTGACAACTCTCAAACAATGGCCAAAAAGTCCCATGTCTCTTCTAGTTGGACTAACCTAACCGACAATTTCTGACAAGCATTTCTTTACTTTTAGAGGGAAGAAGAAGTAAAATTGCAAGAACCTTACAAAAAAAAAGAAGAAGTAAAATTGCAAGAATCTTTATGGAACAAATTCTTTTCCAAATATAGTTGGGAAACTTCATCCAAGAAATCTCTCCTCGTTCTAAGCATGTAACTCATTCCCCTTCTTTCCTTTTAATCGAGCCATTGGTCAGCTCCCTAACTCTATTTATTTCTAGATTAAGAAATCACGGGACAAAAAGCGACTCTTCACATCCCCTTATTGGGGATCATCTTTCCTTGGTGTAGAACACTAGGTGAAAGGGATTGACCATCCAATTCTTTCTCTCGCTTTTTTAAAACAAAGGCTTGTGGAATACGACTCCATGGAAGAGGCTTATTACCTTATAGACGCGCTAGAGCGCAATGTCCAGCAATTTAGCCTTCTCAACAAAATTAAACGCAGATAGCTTGCTTGCCTATTATGTAGCTTACCAATAAGTTAAAATTACTAATTTTATAGAAAACCAGTAAGCTACTCGTGCATCGCATGGATCTAAAACAATATTTTAAATGCTAATATTGATGTGAATTTTTCACAAGAGAAATATAATACAGGATAATTACCAAAAAAGTCATAAAACTATTGTAATTGTGTTGATTCAGTCCTAAACTTATTTTTTTGACCAGTTCAATCCTAAACTTTTTGTAATTGTGCCATTTTAGTTCTTCTGGCCAAAATTAGTCGGGCGTTTGGCGATAATTTTTTAACAATATTTTATTTTTTCGAATTATTTTATTGATTTTTTTATCTTTTTTTTTTTCATTTCTCTCTCTCTCTTCTCCTTCCTCCTTCTTCGGCTCCAGCGACCAAAATATTATTAAAAAAATTATCGCTGGTGCTGGCCGGCGGCCACATTAGACTACCCGGCTAATTTTGGCTGGAATGACTGAATTAACATAATTGCAAAAAGTTTTTTTTTTTTTTGGTAAGAATCATAATTGCAAAAATTTTAAGACTAAGTTGGTCAAAAAAATAAGTTTAGGATTGAATTGACACAAATGTAAAAGGTTTATGACTTTTTTGGTAATTATCCCAATATAATACATGCAGAAAACTATAACAAAGCAAATATCCACGTCATGCTGACCAGTAAGTTGCCGGTCAAAAATTAGTTAACGACGGAATTTGATGATTGCCAACATCTTTCACCCTTTACTAGCATGGAACAATGTTCTGATTTTTGCACTACGTAACAACATAATCATCCCTATGTAATTCATTCAGAAAACATGTAAGGACAATTTATTCGCCTCTGGACAAATAGAAGTAATTACTTGTTGATCGAAGTTTTAAAATAGTGTTTATGAGTTATGGTGTGTGAAAAATTTTATATACAGTTTTTATATACGGTTTCCTAGTCCATGGACATAACACTAGTATTTTACTAAAAGATCGGAGCCAGATTTTGAATTGAATATTTATCTCAGTTTCTGTTTCTTTCTTCATCCTGAATGTTTGTTGCAGGACTTCAAAAATATAAAATACATTAACTTCAGCGGTTGTCAGTCGGTGGTTTACATGCCAGACCTCTCTTCTTTTCCAAATCTTGAGGAATTGGATCTCAGCAGCTGCACAAATTTGGAGTGTGTTCATGAATCAATTGCATATCACGACAAGCTACGAGCATTGCAATTAAGAAGTTGCCCTAAATTGCAAATGTTTCCTGATATTCCAAATAAAATCAAAGACTTACAAAAGACTAGAAATCTTGTCGCTTTGCAGTATATGAATTTGAGTATGTGCAAAAAACTAGAAATCCTTCCATCTAGCATTTATGGATTGCGAAATCTGGAAACTCTGTACCTTAGTGGCTGCTCAAAACTAATTGAGTTTTCAAAAAAGGAAAAGGATTCAAGTGATCCTCACTCGGAGATGGGATTTCCTGCGTTAGAAGACCTATTCCTTAGGGGATGCAATCTATCGAAAGCAGAATTCCTTCATAATCATTCCTGTTTTCCCTCGTTAATCAATTTGGATTTGTCAAGAAACAATTTTACTGTCTTTCCCACATGCAGGCATCTATATAATTTGAGAGATTTACGTCTTTCGTGTTGCACACAACTACAAGAAATCCTCGAGATTCCAAGGCAATTGCTTCATCTATCGGCAGATGGTTGCATATCTTTAAGGAAGCTACCCTCAGACATATGTCACGTTGACAATATCGACTTATCTTCATGTCCGAAACTGGTCGGTAATGGGTTGTCCTTGAATGACTGGTTAAAGACTGAGGTTAGACTCTCTCTCTCATTGATTGATATAGGGTCGTGTACATGTTCACTGCATTGAGTGTTTATGCATTGCAAATGGCTGAAAATCGTAGGCTAATAAAAAAAACCAAAAATAGAGAAAGGGATAATTTTCTAAAAAGTCCAAAACTGCTTAATTGTGTCAATTAAATCCTAAATATTTTTAGGTTTTACCAAAGCCTATCCAGCCAAATTGAATTGGAACCTCACTCCAAAAAGACAATAAAAAATAAAGAAAAGGAAAAAAAAAGGAAAAAAAAGAAGTGATTACAAAGGACGTTATCTTTATTTGTAAAACTCTAATTCTCTGTTGAATTACAAAGACCATCCCATGTAAAACTTGAATGATACATGTTCATCCAGTTACAAAATCTTCAACCATACATGTCTTTTTTCCACAAATTAAGTACAAAAAAAAATATTTGTAGTGCTATTGCTAACTACATATAAAATCTAGGACCACCCACTTAACTCATCGAAACTCCTCTCTTAAGTGCAATTTTTGAAACACCATCTAACAGTCTACATCTATGACAGAAATTTCATTGCAAGACAAATTGCCCGGGTTATGATTTGCATTCGTACCCCCAAGTTCTCGATTGCAATTAATGGGGAACTCCATGGGTTCTTTTCAAGTGGGAGGGGTATTCGTTAGGGTGATCCCATGTCGCCGTATATTTTTACTCTTGTGATGGAAGTCTTTACAGGTATTCTGGACATTCAAACTTCACATCCGGACTTTGGTTTTTTCTGGCATTGCAAGCCCACCAGACTTTCTCATCTGTTCTTTGCTGATGATGTACTACTCTTCGCTGAAGCTAACTTACCGTCTATTGATCTTCTCAAGAATGGTATCGAGAAATTTTCTAGCTGGAGTGGGCTGATTCCGAATCTTCAGAAGAGTGAAGTTTTCCTTTCTGGAGGCTCCTCTGACCTTCATGAGGATATCCTCAATAAGCTGGGCTATTAGTTTGGCACCTTTCCTTTCCGCTATCTAAGAGTACCGGTTATTTCAGCTAGAGTGGGGAAAGCTGATTGCGTCTCCTTGGTTAATTCAATCACAGCTCGTGTTCAGTCTTGGATCAATAGATTCCTCTCCTTTGTGGGGCGTCTTCAACTTATAAGGTCGGTGCTTCATTCTATACAAGTCTTTTGGGCTAATGTGTTCTTTCTGCCATGTTCGGTTCTAAACCGAATTGAGCAAATTTTCCACCAATTCTTGTGGAGAGGCCCTAGATGGGTGCAAGTGGTGCTAAAGTCTCGTGGTGTAATGTTTGTCTTCCCAAAAATGAAGGGGGCTTAGGTATTCGTACTCTAAGGGAGAACAACATTGCGTCCATGCTCAAACATATTTGGATTCTTTTCTCGGATAAGGAATCCCTGTGGTGTAAGTGGATTCATTCCAATTTCCTGAGCGGGAAAATTTTTTGGGTGGTCCCTTGCCTTACTCATTGCTCTTGGGCCCGGAGGAAGTTATTAGATCTTCGTGATTAATTTCAGCAATATTTCAGATGGAGCATTGGAAATGGGAGGTCGGTCTCCTTTTGGTTCGACCCTTGGCACCCAAATGATCTTTTGTACAAGATCTTTTCTAATCAGGATATTTATCGCTCGGGTATATCCCGCTCTGCTTCGGTTGCTGATGGTTTTGCTACTCCTATGGGCTGGTATATCATTAACATCATGGCTAATTGGTGGAATCCCCTTCCGGTATTCAACCAAGAGGAGGATCGGTTTCAATGGCTTCCGCACCCATCCGGTCGCTTCTCCATTGCTTCTACATGGGATTTGATCCGACCGAAGCGTAATGTCATCTCGCGGGCTTCTTTTGTTTGGAATACTACCTTGCCTCCAAGATATCAAACGCATCTTTGGCTTATTTCGCGCAATCGGCTGCCGACTCAGGTTTTGCTCATCTCTTATGGTAGGATCCCCCCTACAAATTGCCCCCTTTGTTCGTGCAGACCTGATTCTATAGATCATTTGTTCTTTGCTTGCCGTGCTTCGGATAGTCTTATTTCATTTTAGGCTGCAAGATTCAACCTAGTGTGGCGAAACAAGCTTTGGGTGGATAATTTGGCCTGGACTTCCAAGCAGTTTATGGGGATGAGTTTTTATCAGATCCTGGCTCAGTTTAGTTTTGGTGCAATGTGTTATATCATTTGGAAAGAGCGGAACAATGTGCTTTTTCGGAATCAGACTCTCTTTCTTCCAGCGATGAAAATGCATCTTCAGAAGGCTATCAAAGATAAGGCTATGACCTTTAAACATGTTCCTGATGTGCCCATGAATAGAAGACTTCAACGAAACTGGAACATCCATCCTTCTATTTTTGATTGATGGAGGTTTTCTAGTTTTTGTTGTCTTTTGTTTCCTTTTGTTGTTGTTGCTCCTTTTTTCTAGGAACTATGGCACCCTTACACTCGTTCTAGACTTTTGTCTTCTTGAGTGTCTGTTTTTGTTTGTGCCAGGCCTCCCTCTTGTATTCTTTCTTGCAAAATCAATATATTACTTACTTTTACCAAAAAAGAAAAATATTATTTGCACTCACAACCGCCTGCAGTGGCCCAGTTGGATAAGACTCCCATGATCCTTTGCGAGGAGGAGAGGATTTTGAATCCCGCTGGCCACACGGGATCTTAAGTGTGACGTCGGGGTGGTGGGTCCTCCACTGGCGTCATCCCTGGTTTACCTCGCCGGCTGTCGGCTGTACGGGGGTTCTCGGGTCATAAAAAAAAAATTATTTGCACTCAATTTGCACGATCTGGTACTCAATTAAATAAACGGAGAGCACCACTGCAATCAGCACGAAATTCCAGTCACCGACCATCCTAGTTGAATTTCCGAAAAATAATTAATTAATTAATTAATCACAGAAAATATTAAATAAATGCAATAAATCCGACTTGGGCCTATTATAGCCGAATTGGAAGCCAAAATGAACCTAGAAAAATTATGAGATTTGTTCAATAAATACTCGAGTCTATTTACTCGCTAACTACATTGACTAACCACCTAACATGCATCGGTACCTAACTAAATTTCACTAATTACGTCTAACTAACTACCTAAACAATCTTAGCTTAATCTAATTAATCATTAAGCGTCATTAACCTACTAAGCGAGGTTTAGTGAGTTAAACTCACCCGTTTAACGAACCGCTCAGTTCAATTTGACGGGGACGCAACGAGGGCCGACTTTCTCTAAAGCGAGCCTAGATTTCGAGGCCTGGGACTACCCTAAAACGGGCCTTGAAGGTGGCTAGAAACCCACAAAATTCCTTTCTGTTTTGTGCTACAAAACAGAGAAACAAAAGTTGTTTCGGTGAGGCGAAGCTGGCGGTGGACCGGTGAGGGCTTCGACGGCTTGAAGGGGTGGTGGCAACGGCTCACGGCAGCAGTAGGAGCTCCGGCAGTGGTCCATAAACTTCGGAGGACAGTGAGCAAGGCTGGAACGTGCATGGCTAGGCAGTGGTGCGCGCGGCACTCGGACGGGGGCGGAAGCAATAAACGGTGGCTGGCGGTGGCGGTTCGGCGTGTGACGGCGGCTTCGACGGCGTGAGGCTGCTCCTGGCTTGCTACTTGCGTTCGAACAGGTTGGAAGGAGGGGAATGGTGGTCACACGGCAATGGGGGGGGGGAGAGAGAGGAAGGAGAGAGAGGGAAGAGGGGGCCACATGCCTTGTTTTTCTTCTCTCTTATCCCCTACTCTTCATCCACAGCCAAGCATGTCTTCCTTGGCTCTCAGTGAGCCAACAATGCTCACCCTTGCAACATTGAAATGGTCCAAAACCATAGGAAATGGGGGGCATACGAATTTCAAAGACTTTGGCTTCAATTAGACACTTAATATTGCTCAATCAATCCAATTTAACCTTCAATAAATCCCGTTATCGAGACAATAATTAAATTGGTATTTTTCCTCACCAATTGATCCATCTTGCATCCCAAATGCGCGACCAAAAACGATTCCCAGCATTTTCTGAATAAAAACGGCCCTACCTCGACTTTTTCCCAAAAAGTTTCCGGTTGCAGAAAAATCTTCTAAGACTGAGTCAACGTTCCTAGAATTTATTGTAACATGACAAAACACTTAATTTCTGAAATAGGATTAAAATGCGCGGTTAATTTCACTCCGGCACATTTTTAACGTGATATAGGCTATCGGGTAGTTTTCAGAAGTTTTTAGGGCAAATGACCCTTCGTCGATTTTTTTCGAGCCACAATGAACCTATTTAACACATTGGTGACTCTTGATTGTCGTGAAAATCTCAAGGTTTCATATACAGACATAGGGTACCAAAACGATAGAAAAATCAAACTAGTGTCGATCAATGAAAATTTTGCAATTTAGTGGGATCACCTACGTTTAACCACTCATCTCAGTCGAACCGACATATCTCTAATCTCTAATCAATTTATGTCTGTGCTGAAATGATCTCGATAGATGAACACGATCAAGCAGTCAATTCCTAGTCAAATTCTCAAGTCTATTTGCCTTAAAATCATTAATGGCTTCCATAGATAGTCTAGTTATCTCGAGAGTGATCAGCTCTGAGAACAGCCCTATAGGTGTATCGATGAAATACCCGATTAATTTAATTGAAAGCAGAAATGAAAAATCCAGGATGTCACAACTCTTCCCTTCTTATAAAAATTTCGTCCTCGAAATTTAAACCTTACACACTTTAAGCAAAAAGGTGAGGGTACAAACGTTTCATCAACTCTTCAGTCTCCCAAGTTGCTCCTTCAGTACCGTGATGTTGCTAGACCACTTTGACCATAGGGATAGTCTTTGTACGTAGAACTTGCTTTTTCTTGTCCACGATTTGAATTGAGCTTTCAACATATGACACACGGTCATCCACGTCCAATTCTTCGAAATTGAGTATGTGGGTCGAGTCAGGCTCATACTTCCTTAACATCAACATGCGAAAGACATCGTGCACTTGCACCAATCTCGGCGGCAACGCAAGACGATACGCCAAGGTCCCGATTCTTTCAAGAATCTTAAACGGACCTACGTACCTCGGACTCAGTTTTTCTTTTTTGCCAAAGTGTGAAGTTCCCCTCATTGGTAACACCTTTAGAAAAACGTGATCACCAACTTCGAATTTCGAAACCCTTCAATGCTTATCTACGTAGCTTTTCTGACGACTCTGAGCGGTCTTTAGTTTGTTTCTGATCACTACCATGGCATCCACCGATTGCTGAACCAACTCTGGGACTGTAATCTTTCTTTCCCCAACTTCTTTCCAACACACTGGTGTTCTGCATGATCTGCCATACAACGCCCCATATAACGCTTCAAATGGAGCCATCTGGATACTCTGCTAATAACTGTTGTTGTAAGTAAATTCCACGAGATGAAGTTGTTCCTCCCAACTTCCTTTAAAGTCCAGTACACAAGCTCTCAGGATATCCTCAAGAGTCTAAATTGTCCTCTCAGACTGACCATCCATCCGAGAATGATATGCCGTACTATATTGAAACTTTGTACCTAAAGCACCTTGCAGGATTTTCCAAAAAGCGGCAGTGAATCTCGGGTCTTGATATGACGTTATCGTAACCAGCACTCCATGCAGTTGAACTATCTAGCGCACGTATAACTCAACGTGCCTATCCAAGTCAAGATCTTTTCGCACTGCAATAAAGTGAGCCGACTTTGTCAACCTATCAACTATTACCCAAATCGAATCATTGTCTCTTTAACTCCTCGGTAATCCGATCACAAAGTCCATCGTGATATGCTCTCATTTCCATTCTGGGATCTTAAGAGGTTGTAAGAGTCCTCCTGGCTTGCAATGCTGGGCTTTAACCTATTGACACGTCAGCTTTTGCTTCAGCTCTTGGAAACTACACTCACATTTGTCTGTCCATACAAATTTCTCGTATTTCTTTAGGAGTTTTGTCAAAGGTGACGCCAATGCTAAAAATCCTTCCACAAACTATCTATAGTAGCCTGCCAAACCTAGAAAACTTCTAATCTCGTCACCGATGTCGGTCTCGGCTAGTTAATTACAGCTTCAATCTTACTCGAGTCCATGGAGATTCCTTCTCCGGAAATCACATGGCCTAAAAACGCAATACAAGTTAGCAAAAACTCGCATTTGGTAAACTTAGCATATAGCTGATGAATCCTCAAGGTTTGGAGAACTAATCTCAAATGATCCTCATGCTCTTCAACACTTCTTGAATATACCAGGATATCATCAATGAACATGATCACAAACCGATCTAGATATTCCTTGAATACTCGGTTCATCAAATCCATAAAAGCAGCTGGAGCATTCGTCAACCCAAATAGCATTACAGTAAACTCGTAATGACCATACCGAGTACAAAATGCTAACTTAGGAATGTCCTCTTTTCTAATCCTCAGCTGATGATATCCCGTCCTCAAGTCGATTTTCGAAAATATCGATGCTCCTTGTAACTGATCAAACAAGTCATCGATTCTCGGCAATGGATACTTATTCTTGATTGTTACTTGATTTAGTTGTCGATAGTTGATGCACAAGCGCAACAAACCATCTTTCTTTTTGACAAATAGAACTGGTGCTCCCCAAGGTGATGCACTGGGACGTATGAATCCTTAATCCAATAATTCTTGCATCTGCACCTTCATTTTTTTCAATTCTGACAAAGCCATTTGGTAAGGAGCCTTAGATATTGGCTCTGTCTCTGGTGCTAACTCAATCACAAATTCAATTTCTCTCTCTGGCGGCAATGGGCTAGTTTATCGCTTGGTGTTGCCATGGGCTAGTTTATCGCTCGCCTTCGCGTCCTCATCGCAATGAACTCATCAACGCGCAAATCCAGTGAGTTTACTCACTAAACCTTGACTAGAAGGTTAATTATGCATAAGAGTTGTTTAGATTAGCTTAAAAATGGTTTAGTGATAATCTAGAATGGTTATATTAGCCTTAGAATGGTTTAATATTAATGTAAATAGTGAGATTAGCATCGTTGAAGTTGGTTTAGTCAAAATCAGTGGATTGTCTGCAGTTTGGATCTCTAGACCCTCGCCGTTTGCCATTTTTGTGGATCGAAATAAGTTGCAAATTTGAGGTCAATCCCTTCTTGATAAATGTTTTAGACATCTTCAGCTATAACATATATTTTTCTCAAGATTTTTAAGGATTGAAAAGAATGAGATATCGGCTCCGTCATTTGTAAGCAGAACCTCAGTTTTCGCTGGAACCGGTGATCTTTTGGGATTCTAGGGATTTTTATAAACTCTTAAGGTTCGAATTTAAAAATGATTTCTTCACAAAAGTTGTTTATCATATCTTCTAGTTTAATATAGTCAAATTTCAGATAAAATGGATAATTGTTGGGTTTCAAACCAAACTGATTTCGGAAAACAGACTTTCTGGAAACAGACACAATTTCGGTTCTGGATTGAGCGAATTATTGGGCCGAATGTAAAATGATCTGGGTTAAGATGTCTGCTTGAAAAACGTTCGTTTATGTGTTCTTTACAACATATTCAAATTTGGAAATTTTTCGAACTCGTTTAATTGGATTTATGGATTTAAACTCGGAGATGCACGAGTAAATTGTTTCTGCTGGTTAGGGCCGGTAGTAGTTTGTGATTGTTCTTGATGCTTTGCTTGCTAGAAATTGCATATTTGGAGAATTGATAAAAATGGTAAATTAATTGTACGATCGGAATAGCGTATATACCGGCTCGGTGACTCTATATGTCGTCTTGGAGAAAGAACAGTATGATATAACAGCTCAATGACTCTATATGTCATTTTGAGAAGGAATAGCACGTATACCGGCTCGGTGACTTTATATGTCATCTTGGAGAAAGGACGGTGTGATATACCGGCTCAATGACTCTATAAGTCATCTTGTAGACAAGACGGTATGATATAACGGCTCGATGGCTCTATATGTCATCTTGAGAAAGAACGTTATACTATAATAGTTCGATGGCTTTATATGTCATCTTGAGAAAGAATAATATACTATATTAACTCGATGAATTATATGTCATCTTAGAGAAGGAACAATATATTATTTATTGACCTTTGGGGTAAGCTACTATCATATATCACATAGGGTGAGTAGTCTTGGATTTTGATTAGACTCATAGATAGTATGGAATGAACTCACCAGTAAAAGATCGTGATGACATATAATCGACTGGGTCGATTGATCGATGAGTCGATTTGATTGATTGAGTGTTATAAATTGTCAGTGTTTATTATTTGAACTGACTTGCAGGAAAGGATTGAGGTCAAGGTAAGCCCTCTAATGCCTGATTGTGCTTAGGCAGCCCCTAGGGCATATTTTCTTCCTAATCGGGTCTTAGGGAGTAGAACTTGCTGAGACGTAGTCTCACCCTGTTGTGAAATCACATTTTTAGGACCCTAGGTAACGACTATGGAAAGCCAGAAGTCTCGGAGTTTGGAAAAGTGGAAGAAACATAATCGGCAAACCTGTCTGGCTAGTTAGTTATAGGACAATTCCTTTTTGGTTAAGTCGATATTTTTGTAAGCAACCGATGTTGTGATTAAACCTGTTTGTTATAAAAGGTTTGTTTTGATTTGAAAAACTTGCAACCCTACTTTCCTATCCCCTTTGTTTTATTGTCTGTGGATTTTTTTTTATCTGCTTCTGCATGCGTATAATAAATGAATGGGTCGGCGATGCGTCCTGAGACATCGCTATTATAATGACCGAGTAGGGATGGGTACAGGTCCAGAGGATCGGGACGTGACAATAAATACTCAATTTCACAAAATACAGCCAAATTACATAAAATAACAGTCAATTAAATAAACAGAAAGTACCACTATAATCGGCACGAAATTCCGGTCACCGACTATCCCGGTCTAATTTTCGGAAAATAAATAATTAATTAATTACGAAAATTAATAAATAAATGTCAATAATGCAACTTAGGCCTAAGAAAGCCTAATTGGAAGCCGAGACGAGCCCGGAAAATTTCAGAACTACTCTAGTTAAATACTAGAGCTTGTCTAGGCTCTAACTACACTATTCTAACCACCTAACATGCAGTCACAATTAATTAAATTGTTAATCTAATCTAACTATCCACCTAATCCAATCTTAGTCTAAACTAATCAACCCATAAACGTCATTAACTTACTAAGTAAGGATTAGTAAGTTACACTCACCTGATTAATGATCCGTTTGGATCAAAATGACGGGGTCGCGGCGAGGAACGACAACCTCCAAAGCGGGACCGCCAAGTGAGGCCAAGACGGGCCCGAAAATGGCCTCTAAAAGCCCACAACCCTTGCTGAAATTGGGCCCAATTGTTGGTTTTCATAAAACAGGATTTGGCTCAGGATTGCCCATCTTTAATTCTAGGGTTTCTTTGAATTTGAAAGTTGTCACTTAGTAGGTTTCCATACCAAGGCTCAATCCAATTAAATCCGTAGCGTCTACCAATTTCGCCATATCCCCCTTTTTTTTATGCTGAAATCCTGCATTTATTCGAATTAGATACCGATTTTTTCTTTTTCTATATAAACTAGAGAAAAAAAGCGTTTCTTGTTCTTTAAATTTCTTCCTATCTTCTTTAATCTCTATCAGAGACCTCCATTTGATCCAATCAGAAATAATTCTATTATTTCTGTATCCATAATTCAATATAGATGGATATGATCTATATCATATAACATATCTATGCCTCTTTTACTCTCAATTTTCTCGTGCAATTTGGAATACTCGAAGGGTCGATTCTTTTTTTTCTGAATGACAACAGAGGAATGTCTCATTCATTATGGTTTGGAATGCATTTCTCTTTATTGCATCTTTTCTTTTTCTTCTTATCTTATCCTTTCCTTGGAGTAGAATCAGTTGAGCCCTGTAATAATTTCGAGAAGAACAAAAAGAAGTGGTTAGTAAAACATTGCTTCTTTCATTCATGTATTGGATCTCGACAAAGGAAAATGACTCATTTAAAAAATTGTTTTTTTTACTAAAAACCCTTATGGCTTTTCGCAATGTAATGACTAAGAGAGCTACTGATAATAATGATCCACATAAAAGAGCAAGTGCTACAACGGTGGTTGGTTCGGGCACAGCTTGGGCTAGATTCAGCAACCGCGGGTGGTGCGGGTGCAACACGAAGACGGGGGCTGCTACGGCTAAAAGGCTTGCTGGAATTGCGGGCTGTTCGAGCCTGTTGTTTCGAAGAAAACGGAAGACGCAAGGCTGCTTCGGTGGGTTGGGAACGGGCTGGCCGCGGTCGTGCTGGCGTGGAGGCCCACGGTCAAGGAACAGCTAATGTTGATTGAAGTGGGACGGTGGAGACAAAGATGGTGGGGCTAGCGTCGGTTGAGAAAGAGATGGACAAAGGTGGAAGCATTCGTGGGGCAGAGAACACGCGGGACTTTAATTAAAACAAAAGCAGCGCCGGAATGGTGGTTGTCGAGTCAAAGGAAAATGAAGGCGACGTAGAAGACCGAAGAGGTAAAAATCGGGGGCAGCTCGCATCTTGGTCGAATACAGAGAGGAGAAAAGTGTGCATGAGTGGATAAGGGAGGAATAAGTCAAAGGAAAAATGAAATTGAAGACTTGCAGAAGAGCTGTTGGTGGGGTAATGAACCGAGAGAGAGAGAGAGAAAGAAAAGGAAAACGTGTGGCCGAAGGGGGGGTGTGCGTGGAGGGCATGGGACCAAGAAAAAAAGAGAAAATAAAATAAAACTAAAATTATAATTTTGCTCAACTTCAAAACAACTTTGTCAATTGGTCATCCAGCAGGCCAATTTCTTCACCAACTCGATTTGAAGTCCAAAAGAAGCACCAAGATAAGCGGCCCCTCAAACCTCCGAATTTCCCTCAAATTCAAATTCTATTTCATTTTGTCTCGGAATCTGATTTCTAAACAAACTTCTCCGATTGAGATCCAATTTATTGCAGAAAAGCACGAAATTTCCTTTCACCAATTCACTCACACCATATGCTTAAAAATCCCTTCAAGTGGCCGTCAATCCGAATTTCTTCGTTTTTCAAATCATCCGATTGATTTTCCGTAAAAATCCCGAACTCACCGAAAATTCCTCGAAAGATGAGTCACGTTCCTAAAATGACTCGTGACATGACGTAACTTTCAATTTCGAAATTGAATTCAAATTCGTGGTTAATTTCAATCGACGCGATTTTAGCATAACATGCCCTACTTGGGTAACTTTTAGGAATTTTTGGTGCAATTGACCCGTAGTCGATTTTCTTCGAACCACAACATAGCTCTTCGACACATTGGCGACTCTCAGTGGTCGTGAAAATCTCGATGTTTCAAATACGGACACAGGGTACCAAAAACGACATAAAATCAGTTTTGTGCCGATCGACGAGAATTTTGCAATCAGGTGAAATCACCCACACTTTGATCACACATCTCAGTCGAATTGACCTAACTCCAGTGCCTCTCGATCGATTTTTAATTGTGCCGTAATGACCCTTGTGTACCAAGACGGTTGAGCGATCGATTCCTACGGTCAATTCTCAAAGCCTATTGCATTAAAATTCCTTAACGACTTCACTTGATAGGTCAGTTATCTCAAGAGTGGCCATCTTAGAGAAAATCACTATAGTCGCATTGATGAAAGGCCCAACTTATCGAATTGAAATCAGAACCTGAAATTCAGGATGTCACGATGACATCACCAAGCATATGAATTCCAAAAAAGCACCCAATGAATAATGCCCTAGTCTAGTGAAAGATCCTCCACTCCAAAGTAATAGAAGATAAGCTATTGGTGTACCAATTAATCATTTTGAGGTGTTCTTTTAGAAATTTTCTCACGTCTTTGAATTTATACATTAGAACCTACGTCATTACTTTCAATTGACCAAAAAGCTTGATCTATTCTCATGTCCGAGCTATGAAAGGAAAGAGGTAATCCTTATCCAATTTGTAATTAGATTGCCTAATGCATAGAAAATGTGCAACCGATTGTTGGTGAAGACGTGCTCATATCAAAGCCCTTCTCTCAAATTGGCACAAGACGTGCTCACATCTTGTGTAGGATGTTACAATTGATTTACATGTCAAAGCTATCCTCTCGAGTTATCCAATGGGTCCACACTCTAAATTTGGATCTCTTCATTCCCATTGTATATTGATTTTTTGGAAGGCATGGCAAAAAATCATGCGAATTTTAGCTACCAAAATAGAAGTATGCAACAAATCACGCTAACGACATTTTCCCGTGCCACAATACATCAGTTCTCACGAATAGGATCCCAAGCCGAGCTTGCTGAGCCCACCGGGCACCGCCTCCTTCTCTCCAATTTCCTGCCACATCATCTCATCTGCCTTGCCCAAAAAGCTATTAATTAATATAATATTCTTTGTTGACCCTCAGAAAAGAAAGTCATGCCTCTGCGTGCAAAGAAAATACCGAGAAGATCCGATGGGGCACAAATCTCATTGATTGCGAATGCCATTTCCTGAAGCCACAGCCAAGTATTTTATTGGGTGGCCAATGGAGTGGCTTGGCTTTTAAGATCTCGCTTCATCCTTCAGCACCTTCATTTTCCAAGCAAACACACCAGCACCTGCCTCCTTTCACCAAACTCTAATGGCTTCTTCTTCTTCTAAAGCTAAGAGGAATTACGATGTCTTCTTGAGTTTTCGAGGTACTGACGTTCGCAACAATTTTCTCAGTCATCTCTACATGACTCTAGACCAAAATGGCTTATTCACTTACAAGGACAACAAAGAACTGAGAAAAGGAGAGCAAATATCGCTAGCACTTATGAAGGCGATCGAGGAATCACAAGTCGCGATCATCTTTTTCTCTGAGAACTATGCTTCCTCCCCATGGTGTTTGGACGAGCTGGTGAAAATTATGGAGTGCAAAGCACAGAAGAACCTGGTTGTGCTGCCAGTATTTTACAAAGTGCAACCAAGAGAAGTGAGAGGGGGGAGAGAGAGTTATGGGAAAGCTATGGCTAAACATGAGTCCAAGTTTGGGACAGATTTAGAGAACGTGAATAGATGGAAGAGAGCTCTCTTTGATGCCAGTAACTTATCTGGATGGGATTTGAACGATGGGTAAGTAGTAATTGATGTAAAGCACCACTTTGTCATTATTTTATATGCTGAATCACATCTTTTTTTTCCAACCAAAAAAATAATCAGATATTTTCTCTCTTTTTTTTTTTTTCTTGGATGAAACTTAATCATATCTTTAAACTACCAAATTAATGTATCAAGTACTTTTCTTGATTTTGTTAGAGATGAAGCAACGCTTATAAAGGAAATTGTGAAGGAGATCTATAAGCAACTAGAACCCAAGCCCTTACATGTTGCAAAGCATCCGGTTGGAATACGTTGCCAAGTGGAAAAGCTGGAATCAATGTTAAATCTTGAGTCCGATGAGGTTCTCATGATAGGATTATGGGGACAAGGAGGCGTAGGGAAGACGACATTAGTAAAAGCCCTTTACAATGCTAACTTTAGACAATTTGAGGGTGCATGTTTCTTGGCAAACACTCGAGAATCTTCAAAAAATTCCAAGGATTTACTTCCTTTGCAAAAAAAAATGTTGGAGATATTATTGGGAAAAGAGTTATCAGTGTTTAGTGTTGATGAAGGTACTAATTTAATTCAACATAGACTTTGCTGCAAAAAAGTTCTCCTTGTTCTCGATGATGTCAATGATGTAAAATAGTTAAATGCTTTAGTTGGAGAATGTGATTGGTTTGGTAAGGGAAGCAGAATCATCATTACTACTAGAGATAATCATTTGCTAACTTCCCATGGGATAGATAAAGATCATATCTATCCAGTTAAGCCTCTAAACAATTGTGAAGCTCTTGAACTTTTTAATAAGCATGCTTTTCCGAGTTACAACAAAATAGTAATAAGAAGGGATCTTGTAGATGGTTTTTTCGACTATGCTAATGGACTTCCTTTAGCACTTGAGATATTGGGCTCTTTCCTATGTGGTAGAGAAGAACCTGAGTGGGAAAGTGCATTGAACAAACTTGCCAAAAGTCCTAACAAAACCATCAATGATGTTCTTAGGCTAAGTTATGATGGACTAGATGATGAAGAAAAGGAGATCTTCCTTGATGTTGCATGTTTCTTCAAGGGAAGATGTAAACAGGACATTGTGAAGGTTCTTGATTGTTGTGACTTTTCCACAACTATTGGAGTAAACGTTCTTGTAGAAAAGTCTTTGATATATACAGAGGAGGGGAACCTACAAATGCATGACTTAATTAAGGTGATGGGCATGGATATTGTTAAACAAGAATGTCGTGATGATCCCGGAAGATGTAGTAGGTTATGGCTTTATGATGATGTTCATGATGTTCTGTCAAAGGATATGGTAAGATTCGTTGGTTTAGATACTGATTTTACTCTTTTATCCTATGATTTAAAAAAAAAATAATTGCAATACGATTTTTATAAATGTAGGGGACAAATGCAGTAAAAGCCATAGTTTTGCATTTACCTTAGACAAAATCGTTATACATAGGCCCAAGTGCTTTTAGAAACATGACAGGGTTGAGGGTCCTCATCATGATTAATGTGCACAACTCTTTCCAAGGTCCTATGTGTCTTCCTAATGAATTGAGATATTTTGAATGGCCTGAATGTCCTCATTGGTTTCCAGAATTTTCTTCAGGTCCAAAGAAGTTAGTTGGACTTGATCTGAGTGGAAGCAACTTCCAACTAGCGAGGACGCAATTTAAGGTGAGCATTTAAATGCAGAGTCTTTATTTCCTTATATTTTATATATCCATTTTTATATGCATATGAATGTGAATATGCAAATGTATTATTGAAAACTTTGAATGCAACAATTAATAACTCTGACGGTGCTTGTTAATGTGCTTAAGAAACATCTACATCTATTAAATTGTACACATTTGATTAAAGCCTTACATACAGGATGTCGATCTACCCCATGAACCAACATAAGTGGAATCTTTCCGTTATAGGGGATTATTAGACACTTTCCTTATGCGAATCTTGACTTTGCTTCGAACCAAAATATTCAAGAAAAAGTCCAAACTTATTTTCAATATATATATATATATATATATATATATTTTATGACCTGGGAACTGCCGTACAGCCAACAGCCAGTGACGTAAACCCAGGGAGGCACTAGCGTGGGGACCCATCTCCCACGGCACCCCACTTAAGTCGCGCAATGGGGGTGAGAAGTTTCGAACCTCTCCCCTCTTGAATGAGGGGGCAAGGCGCGAACCAACTCGTCCACCGCAGGTGGGTTTATTTTCAAAATATTGAGTATTGAAAATTATAAGAACAGTGAACTTAATGAATCGGTAACTTTTGAGTACCGAAAATTGGGGCAAAAAGTAATTGGTGATATAATTTAAAGAATGAATGATGATTGTGCTTGAATTTTCAATATACATCAAGGAAGGATTTAATTTTATGTTTTTGAAAGGATAGATTTTGAAAATGTTATTAAAGGTTCTACCCCCATACAGTAGAGACGAGTTGACTACACTCTTTTGGAAATTGCGTTTGCAAAGAGAAAGAGATTTTTCTTGCATATTTGCTTGACCATTGAAGTGGGTGCACGCTAAATGCTTTTGACTGAACCTCCTATTGTCCCCTCTCTGATTGCATGGAGCGGATAATGAAAAGATACATAGAAAATGTGTAGTAAGGGATCTGTATCGGAAGCTAGTCTTTACATAGGTAGGTACAAGCTTGATAATTCTATAACAGTGGCCGAAAAGTCCTGTCTTTTTTTGGTCGGACTAACCTAATCAGCCAATCCTAACTAATATTTCTTTATGTTTAGAGGGAGGAAGAAGCAGAACTAAAAGAAAGCTTTGTTTATCTTTATGGATAATAAATTCATTTTTAAAACGTTGATAAATTTTACCTCAAAAATCTCTCCTCTTTCCCGTTTTTTTTTTTTCAATCGAGCCATCCATTAATGCCCTTGCTCTATTTCTTCGAAAGGCAATGAAACACGGGATGGAAGCGATTCTTCGCATCCCCTGGTTGGGTGTCCTCTAGCCTACCAGTAGAGCAGAAGGGGAAATAGATTGATAATCCAATTCTTTCTCCTGCTTAAATAAAAAGAAGATTGTGGAGTACGACTCCATGGAAGAGACTTCCTCTGCGGAGGTGTTAGTGCTCTTCATCTGGCACTTCGAAGCCAGTTGTAGTATGCACGCTAGAAGTGCGCAACGTCTTCCAAGCTTGACTAAAAGGGTTTTTGTAGAGAGAAGTCAGTAATAGGCTCACTTCGCTAATTTAAATATACTCAAATCTAAATCTATTCTAAGGTTATACATGTATTATGCATTTGTAATTATATTTATATGCATATCATCTACATTAGTATATAAAGCCAAGAGGACCTTCTACAGGATCTCAATTTTTTTCTTCACAAAAATGTGTCAATTACTTATTTTCCAAACATTTTATCCACAGAAAAATGCGTAAGCTAATAAGTTTATTTAACCGCTCACATGTTTCCCATTAGGTGCTTCTAATTTGGTGGTTTCTCTCAATTTTTCAAATATCAATTATAGCACTATATTCATAAAAAGGCGTGGTGACGATTGATGACTGAACACAGGCGAGGGATGAGCTCACTAGAGGTCGGCGAGGCTCAAGCTTGCATGGCCTAGCATTCAGTCGAAGAATAAGGAAAAATAAATAAATAAATAACTAAATCAATTTTTTGAAAAAAAGAAAAGAAAATAATAAAATAAAAAAGAAATAATATTTTTTAAAGGAGTACACGAAACAAAGGGTGAAAATTTTTTTTAATTCATTTTCAGGTTTCAATCGAATATCGTAAATATTATTATTTTTTAAAAAATAAATTTTAAAAAATATTTTTCAAAAAAGGTCGCATTTTTTCAAAAAGAGCGGAATCATTATATTTCTTTCCTGTCATGCTTGTCGGTCCCACAGACTTTGCATTGTGTTGAACGAGCAAATAAAAAAAAAGGATATTTTTTTATCTTAAGTGTGGTGGAAAACACCACAATGAATAGGAAGGACGAGACTGGATAATCTAGGTCTTCCTCAGCCGAATCACCACTTTCGTACGCCACTCGAAGGTCTCAACACTCTTGATCACTCGTGGACACAAGGAATCCACTAAAGGGCAGGCAGACAGACACAGGAAATTTTGCAAGGGACAACAACCGGGAATAAAACTTCATTTAATAATGCTGTGTTTACAATGAGGGACCAGGATGGTATTTATAGCTAGTAGCCTAGGATACCTTTGAATAGCCTCCAAGTTAAGTAAAAATAACCTACTTAATTTAGGAAATTCAAATATGCAATAATATAATCAAAATTTTGATCGAGATCAAAGCATTCCTAAATATATTATAAACAAGCTTACGGATCAAGAAAATATATTTTTCCCTACTATTCAAATCACAAGAGAGGATCTTGAAATCTTCCGATACAGATTTGAAGTGCTTAAGGCCAACCTTATGCTTCGTGATATGAAGATTAAATTACATACTCTCCCCGAAGCTCACTTTTGTAACCACCTCATTTCTTTAGCTCTTTCTTCAGACTCTTCCTCACTTCCTCATGTATGTGCTTGATATCCTTAGCTCTTTCTTTAGAATATCCACTAAATTAGCGCTTAGTGGGCACTAGCATAAGATCCAAAGAACTTCAAAGATGTTTGACTCACCGAATTATCATCTGCAAATTCACCTTGGAACAATAACAAATCTCATTGTTTAAATGTTTTCCAATAATCTACTTAATAAATTGCCCAAAATTCTATTAACAGCCTTAGCTTTTCTATTGATTTAAGGATGGCTAGCAAAATTGAACTAAGGTTGAGTCCCCTCTTTTCACCATAAGGAATGCCAAAAGTGACACACAAATTTGGAAGTACGGACACCTGGAGTGCCAAAACTTGGCACGGAAGGACACTTAAGTGCCAAAAGTTTCGAAAATGACATTTAAGTGCCAAAATCAGAGCAAAATTGATCACTTAAGTGTCAATCCGGCCAAAATACCGATGTGACGATTTTCTGGCGAAGCAAGTGCAAAACGACGTCATTTTGCATGCTGAGGTGGCTAGACAATACAAAAACGACGTCGTTTAAGTGTTGACATGGTAAAAAATATATTAAATTAATTAAATTAAATTTAAAATTAAATTTAATTAAAACATTTAAAAATAAAATTTAAAATTTTAAAAAAAAATTGAAAAAAAAAATTAAAAGGGGGAGGGGGCAGGCGGGCGAGGGCTGATCCCTCACCGCCGCCGGAAGGGCCGGCGACCCGGCCGACTAGCGCGAGGGCCCGCGAGCCCTCGCCTAGATCTCGGGTGAGGGTTGACGGCCCTCGCCAAGGCGGGCAAAGGGCCACCACTTGCTAGGGACCCCCCAGAGTCAAGTCGTCCCCCCTCCGAGCCGGTGAAGCCAATGGCGTGATGCGGGAGGGCCGACCCGGTGTGGGCTGCGAAGAGGACAAGGCAGCAGCAGCTCTGTCGAGGTTGCGGTCGCATGCGGTGGACGCGCCGAAGAGCTCGGCGGAGAGGTCAAGCTTACGAGATTTGGGTGTTGCCCGGGACGGGAAGGCTGGGACGGTGTACGAGTGGTCGTGGCCGAGAGATCGGCTCCCAGGGCGATGGCCCTCTGCTCGGCTGGGCGAGGACCACCGAGGCCCTCGCCGGAGGCGGGCGAGGGCCGCCGGCCCTTTCGGTGGTGGCGGGGAGGTGGCAGCGGCGAGGGATCAGCCCTCGGCCCGCCTGTCCCCTTCCCTCCCCCTTTTAATTTTTTTTAAATTTTTTTAAATTTTTAAATGTTTTAAATTTAATTTAATTAATTTTTATATTAATTTTTACCACGTCAGCTTGCAAAACGGTGTCGTTTTTGCACTTCCTTCGCCGGAAAATCGCCACGTCAGCATTTTGGCCGGAGTGGCACTTAAGTGATCCATTTTGCTCCGATTTTGGCACTTAAATGTCACTTTCCAAACTTTTGACACTTAAGTGTCCTCTCATGCCAAGTTTTGGCACTTAGGTTGTACTTCTTCCCATAAATTTGACATCACTATTTGAAGGGGGATGTTTTTGGAATACCATCTAGGCACACAATTCACCAATATGAAAATAACATGTAAACCATCAAGACTCCATGACGATCATTTTCAAATTTTTTACCATATAAAAACTGTCCGGTAATCTCCTTCCTACTAATAGCAACATTTCCATTCACAATGCGCATGCGCGTGGGAAAGTTTTGATTAGGTTTCTCTCAATTTATGGAGTTTAATTGACATTCTTGACTTGCCCTATATAAACACTCACCGCCTTTATCTTTCGAGAGATTTGCCTTCAAATACAATTTCAGATATGACATTTCAAATCTCATTCCTTTGACTCCCTTTCATTTAATATTCTTTTAGTCATTCGGAACGATGTGCTATAATTTTAGAAAATTCATTGAAAATTTACCATATCGAAAATATCCAAATCATTATGGAATGATAACTCATGGGAGAATTACCAAAAAAGTCATAAACCTATTGCAATTGTGCCAATTCAGTTCTAAACTTTTTTTTTTGGCCAATTTAGTCCTAAACCTTTCACAATTGTGCCAATTCAGTCCATCCGACCAAAATTGGCTAGCTGACGCTGACGTGGACGCCGACCAACGACAGCGGGCCGACGAACGCTAATGTGGCAATTTTTTATATTTTTTTAAATTAAAAATTGCCAGATCAGCATTCGCCACCCAACTGTCCGATCGGCGTCCACGTCGGCATCGGCCAACCAATTTTGGCTGGATGGACTGAATTGGCACAATTGTAATAGGTTTAGGACTTTTTTGGTAATTTTCCCGATACTCATTGATAAAGGCATCTCAAGAATAAAGTAGTCAAACCTTAATCAAAAGAAGGCGCAAAAAGACTTACCATGTATTTGGCGAACGTGCACCATAGAGGTTTAATAAATCACACGTGAAATCCATTGGATCGAGATGTCAAAGTCTATCGATGCATCTATATTTTTTATTTATGTATACAAATACAAGGTATAAATGTGGTGGTTGTATTTATTATGATATAGTAAACTTTGAGCTCTTGCACTACGCCAACGTACATCTAGCTCAAAACAAACAACTACACAAGACGGACTCCATTATTTTTCATATTTTTGTTATATTATGACCATCTAGGCGTACAAAATATGTCTTCTTTTAAAAAACGATCAACCACTCACCACTTCCAAATAAGTGATGAATAGAAGAGATTCCCGACTTTCCACTGCCTTTGCGGGATCTACAGGCGGGTGGTTGCGAATCTCTACATAAGATTCCAGAAGTTAGCATAAATGCTTGTGATCAATTAGTTGGCAAAGGATTGAACGTGGCTCATGTGCTCCCACTTGAGGTTACACACTCTTAGCGGAAGTGTCCATGCCATTCTAGTGCATAGTGAAATTACGAGCGTTGGTGAATTTACAAGGATTACTTACTGAACTCATATTTATAAAGTGAGAGGTCGTGCTCTATATACACTATATGATCTAGTGAATTTTGATAACATATGGCTTGAATTATGATCGAGTGATTTTTATTTCAAAATCACAGCCAAAGTTTAAAATGAATATATATCTCACTTTTTTTCTTTGATTGTTCAGAATGTCTAAGCAAGGTGGTTTATTGTTCTTGCAGGACTTTAAAAAATTGAAGTTCATTAGGTTGGGCGGATGCCAGTCATTGGTTTATATGCTAGACGTCTCTTGTACTCCAAATCTTGAGGAATTGTATCTCCATGGGTTCAAAAACTTGGAGCATGTCCACGATTCAGTTGCAAGTCACCGTAAGTTATGGAAGTTGAATTTAAAAAGGTGCTCTAAATTGCAAAGATTCCTTGATATTCCGAATAAGAATGAAAGCTTGTGAGAAGTTATTCTAATGGAGACTTCAATTGAAGAACTCCCTGCATCAATAGGAAATCTTGTCTCTCTCGAGAGCATTGATTTATTTGGTTGCAATGAACTAGCAATCCTTCCGTCTAGCATCTATAGGTTGCAAAATCTTAAATTCCTGCAACTTCATGGCTGCTCAAAACTAATCATGTTTCCAAAGGAAGAGGAGGATTTGAGTGAACCCCACACAAAGACAGGATTTCGCGAGTTGTCATGGTTGGATCTTGGATGGTGCCATCTATTAGAAGTAGAGTTCCTGGAAAATCTTTCCTATTTTCCCCGCTTACAAAATTTAGATTTGTCAGGAAACAATTTTACTAATCTTCCTTCATGCGAGAGACTATATAACTTGGAAAGTTTAGATGTTTCGTATTGCCATCAACTAGAAGAGATCCGCAACATTCCGGGGCAATTGAGAAGACTAAAGGCAAATGATTGCAAATCTCTAAAAAGAGTTCCCTCCAACATATGTGACGCTGAGGATGTTGAGTTATATTCAAGTAAGGAACTAGTCCGTAATTGGTTCCCGGAGAATGATTTGTTCATGCTTAAGGTTAGACTCTCTCTCTCTCTCTCTCTCTCTCTCTTCGCTGTTGAATTACAAGGATCGCCGAATGAAAAACTTCAATAATACATGCTTATCCAATTACAAAATCTTCAACAATACATGTCCTGTTTCCATCAATTAAGTACAAAAAAATCTTTGTATTGCTATTGCTAACTACGTCTAAAAATCTAGGATTACCACTTAACTCATTGAAACTCCTCCTTTTAGATGTCAATTTCTAAAATTATCTAACAACCTACATCTATGACAGAAATTTCATTGCCAAACAAATTGTCGAGCTGCTCTACCTGGAGAAGAGATGCCAAAGTGGTTGCTCCCCAATAGAGAGGGTTACATATCTTTCATGGCTTCAAAGGACTTATATAAAAAGATCCTAGGAGTAGCTTTCTGTGTTGTATTTCAAGTAGAAGTAGGGTCGTTTGGGCTTTTCCCATTTGAGCTTATAGTATTTGTTAATTGCAAAGGCACAAGACACAACAGGCATTTCTGGCCATTTGATTTGGATAATGTGTGGCTTGAGTATGTGGAATCAAAGAATTTGTGGACAGTAGACCATTTTGGTCCAAATGACCCGAGTCATTTCCACATTAGCATTAGAGTATGCAATTCTAGCTATGGTAATAGGAACGGAATACTTGTGAAGAAGTGTGGATTCCAACTAATATGCAAGCCACTAGAGAATGATTCTGAGGTTTTGCTTCAAGATGATCAGTTGCTAGATCCAGCTTTACTCTACGAGGTTTCGCATGAAGATAATCCAATGAGCACAGATGAAGAAAGTTTGAGTGAAACAGAAGATTTACACTATAATGAAACGGTTGATTTTCCAATCGAGGTATCTCTCTATCTCTCTCCATGTGTGCGTGTATATGCATGTGTGTTGATACGGAGTGTACATTGGGCGCACGTAATGCAAAAGCTGTAAATTCTAGACAAACAAACAAATTTAATATAAAGTGATTCTGCTCGTGTATAAAGCTTAACAAAATCTCAAATTGATGCAATGATGAAGACCTGATTTGCGTAATTCTTGTATTGAAAAATACGGTTGAAATCTTAGAAAATCTAATGAACAAATGGACATGTGGTTCTTGATGTTACGGTTGATCATAACAACCGACACCAATAATAGTACTAGATCAACTCTACAGACTAAGATAAAACTGCACAACAATAATAATTCAATAATTCGACGTGAGACCTTTTTCACTCTTAGGTGTTTGTTGCTATTATGATAGGGGACCATTGCACTACTTGCCTTGCTAGCTACATGCGGATTACTTGGATAGTTTGATTTAATTTTATTGATGGAGAGTATCTGATTTGAGATTCTCGTTGTATATAAAGTTAAAGCAGACATAAAAGGTGCAAGTGGTTGGTCATGCATTGGATTTTCCTTTTCAATTTTCCATTAGTTTGAGTGCAAGTAGATTTTTTTTCTTTAATTTATCTTAATAATGTTAAGTTTGTTGCAAGTAAGTTGGGGTTCAATTAGGATAGTTTGTACTGAAGAATCGACGATCTCTAAAGTGAACTCATAACAATGAACATTAGACAATGGGGTCTGACGAGGGCGATTAATTTCTTGTATGTGTTCTGTTCTATTTTCCATCAAATTTTCACTTCCTATATAGTACACTTGTATTGTATGGGCTACGTTTAGGGTGATTCAATGTAATATTAGGGGTGGCTAGCACTTGCAATGGAATGATTTCCAACATAAGCAAGGATCAATATGTCTAATTATTACAGAACTCTAGCTTTAGTTGAATTACTAGGAATATGCACAAATCAAACTCTCCTTCTTGAACTAATTACAAACTTGGATACTTCTAACAATTTACTCATATAACAGAAGCATCGCTATTCCAGCAAGTGGTCTAAGTACCGAAATATTAGCCTCGGAAGAGAGATGCCAAAGGGGTTCATCCTTGTTGAAGATGGCACTATATCTTTCAAGGCTTCGCAAGACTTGTACAACAAGTTCACAGGATTGTATCTATGTGTTGTCTTTGGTGTAGAAGATGGAGAAAAGGAAGTATCTTTCGACATCGTACCACGTGTTAACGGCCAAAGGCGGAATGAGCTATCAGGAACTCTCGGTTCATTTGATACGGATCATGTGTGGTTTCAAGCTTTCCTGCCAAATGCGCTATGGGGATATTTGGAGGGAGCAGTCGACTTTGGTCAATTTGACAAGAGGTATCTTCAATTTAGCATTGATATTAGAGTAGCGGGTGCAACTGTGAAAAGGTTGGGGTATGTGATGCTATGCTATGGATTAAATGATGCTTTGAAGGTTGAGCTTGAAATGAATCGATTAATGGATCCGGCTTCACTATTTGAGGATAATGGAAGTCCATTTTATTATGGGAGCCACCACTGGGAGGATTTGTACAAGAGACTCGAAGATATGCATGGAGGGAGAGACTCAATATATTAGAAGAGGGGCAACATGCCTGGCTCATGTGTCTTCAGCATGGGGTTGCTGCGGGAGGTAAAGCAGAGGTTTTGCGAAAAGATTCGGAGTCATTTCCAAGTTATTTGTATTAGGGCTTGTGTGAATGTGTGTGAGTGATTGATAATATCTACGTGGATAAGGGCTGCGAGTGTGTCTTATTTAATTTTTTTTTTCAATTTCTATTTTTTCTTCCTTTTGTGGCCCAATGGGGGCGGGGTAAAATTCCTCCCTTTCTATGTTTGGGCTAGCTTCTCACCTTAGTGTTTTTTTTTTTTTTTTTTTTTTTTGCTTTTGTAAAACAAATCATTTGATTGAAGAACCGTTCAAAAAGGAAATTGCTATTTGTATTGTTAATTCAGCAAACCCAATGAGCATTTCCATCTCAAGCTTTTGCCACAAAAAAAAAAATATATATATATATATGTAGACACCTCATGCATATATGTAAAATACACTATGTTCGTACGTAACTATAGACAGGTGAAATCATAACTTGAGATAAGGAAGATGATTCATAGGTTACCAATCAACGTCTTATCTTATAAAAATGAATACAAAAGAATTCTCTACTACTTATAATCTTACCTTCTAAAAGAGGTTAAAATTTTTATATACTAACAAATATCATGACGCTTTGAGAAAGTAAATATATTATTTGCATGTAATAAACATGACAGTACCATTTTGCTATACTTCTTGTCTTGTTTTATTGTGCTTTAGCTTTAAATCCTAAATTTTTTAGCATTTAATACTAAATGCCACAAATTTTGAGAAATTTATACAATGTTCTAGTAATTAAAAGTCATTTGAAATGCTTTTACATGCTTACTTTGTTTGGAATATATATGATCACAAACGAACGAAAGAATTATATAATCAAACACATGAAGCTTATATATAACTAACTCTCAAGTGATATAACTTTTAAAAACTCCATGTACTCGCTTATCTGTCAATTAATTTCGCAAAATTGCCAACCTTATAATTGGCATATGTAGAGTTTATTTGGCTAAAAGGACATCGCTTGTAGAATATCATCGCTAAACTCTCATTACAAATTAGGCCTCAATCGAACACGAATTTTTTTTTTTTATACGTGTAAAAATTGGCTAATTTGAAATATAACTCATTGTTAACATTTGGAATTTCTCCGACAAATTGAACACGAAATTTTTTTGATACATGTAAAAATAAATAAATAAATAAATAAATAAATGGACAATAAAAAAATGATGGAGGAATCAAAGTCAACCATCGTCAAAATAGGCCTCAACCCGATTCGATAGTGTTTCGAAGACCTCAGTCCAGCCCATTCCGACAATTAAGGAATGCCAGAACTTGGCAAATATTTTGAACTAATATTGTTATGCCTCGGGTCAAGCAATCAATTTTAACAAATCTGGTATATATTTTAGCAGTAGCTATCCATAGCAATTGAGGAGGAATATGGCAGCAGAATCACGAGTTCCTATCATTGCAAAAATAGGGAAATATCTTGGTATTCCGTCGGATTGGAGACAATCTAAGAAGGAAATGTTTGCATGGGTTCTAGCGAAAGTAAACATGAAACTCGAGGGGTGGAAAGAGAACCTAATGACGAAAGCGGGGAAGGAAATCCTTATCAAAATAGTAGTACAAGCACTACCTCAATATGCTATATCTGTATTCAAGATTCCAATTTCGATTTGTAGAGGAATTGAAAAACGGATTGCATCCTTTTGGTGGAAAAGTAATAGTTCGAAAAAAGGAATCCATTGGAAAAAATGGGAAATGCTGAAAACCAGGAAAAATTGTGGGGGCTTGGGATTCAAGGACCTTATTGCTTTGAATAAGGCCATGTTAGGAAAGTAGGCTTGGAGACCCATACAAGCCCCTTCAGCCTTATGGAGTCAATTAATGAAAGGGCTATATTACCCTTCGAGGGAGTTCTTATAGGCAAATAAAGGATCTAGACCATCTTGGGGTTGGCAACGCCTACTTTCGGGAAGAGAGGTATTAGAGCCTCAAATCAGATGGTCCGTGGGAGATGGCACGCAAATTCGATTAAGAGAAGACAGATGGTTAGAGAGAGGATACATCGGAGGACCTATGAACCAAGGAGATCCTGAATATGTGGCTAACCTCATTGACCAGGAATCTAAACAGTGGAATATGCAAAAGTTATCAAGCTTATTTGACGAGAGTCTTGTCAATGAAATTCTTGCAATTACATTGACTCCTATAGAAAATGACAAACTCATATGGACAAAAAACAGCTTTGGAGCCTATTCTGTCAAAAGTGGATACAACTTCTTACATTCAGCCACCAATCATAACAATCGATTCCAAGCTTCCTCATCATACCAACCGCCCAAGGCATTATGGAACGTGATATGACAGCTCCACACCCACCCAAAAATCAGATTTTTTACATGGAGTATGTGTACTAATGCACTCCCAACGAAGGACAATCTATACAAAAGAAAGATGATACCTGATCCACTTTGCCCGATATGCCATGGTGAACCAGAGACGCCGGAACACCTATTTTTGTTGTGTCCATGGACAAAACAGGTATGGTCAGATTCAGATCTGAAAGTTGCCCCATCCCCTCGGAAGATATCTAGAATCAACAAATGGTTTTTTGAGACGCTAACTTCAGACAACAATCACCGTCGAAGGAACTCTTGGCCGGCACCCTATGGCAAATCTGGAAGAGGCGTAACAACTTGGTCTTCCAAGGCAAAGCACCAAGACACGAAGAAATAACGGAGGAAGCGAGATTAGAACTTGAGCTATTTAATAGATGGAACCAGAAAACAAAAGCTCGATCCAAAGGAGTCGCATACCAACCTGCAGTTTGGGTTCCTCCAGCAAAGGGCACTCTTAAGTATAACGTTGATGGATCTTGGAGAAACGAACAGGAACGAGGCTCAACAGTCGGGATCTATAGGAATGCGAGAAGCTTCAGATTCATCTTTAACTAAACTGCACGAACTCATCCAAGTTGAATCTGACAACTTGTCAGTGGTGGAGTGTGTTGAAGGCCAAAAGACAAGCCCGTGGGCTGTTCACGCCATTTTAGAGGAATGTAAAGCTTTGCTGGCCAAGCTCACAAATGTCTCTATCTCTTACGTCCTCAGGGAGGCCAACAAGTCCGCCGATTGGGCCGCAAAAGCCCATCGGGACAATATTCTTCCACTTAGTTGGTTATGTAATCCCCCCGCCCACTATGGTCTTTATTATGGAAGCCGGACTTAGTTGTAATGCTGTAACGTTCTAGTAATGAATGGTATTTACTGACCAAAAGAAAAGTCCAGCCCATTCCATTCCCCTGGCTAGCTTGTCGCAGCGATTGCCTCTTCATTTCAGCTCCATCACCCTCAATCGATCGTCTATACCATCTCCGATTGGTGACAGCCGCCGTCAATTCTCCCTCGCCGGTCAGAGCAACCTCGGCCATGACAGAACAAAGAACGGACGCTCATAACCACCGATCGAAACTTCTCTCGTGCTCTTTCTCCCTCGCTTGGCGCGTGCGGGAGAGCTGAGGAACCGAGCGAAGCAAGGACGCACACGCACAGACCGAGAAGATATTTCTCTCTGTCTCTCTCATCTTCGGCGCTCTGGACCAAATCCAATGTCTACGCCCGCGGTCGAAGCCAGTTGCAGCTAAATATCTTCCTAGAGCAATTTCGTCGCTGAATTGATTTGTTGCCTTAGTTTCGTCTTCGTGAGGTTCTCCAAGTCTTCCAGTGTCTTCATTTATTAGGAGGTATCCATTCGGATCGGATCTCCCCCAAGGTAGGACGCGGTCGATTCATCGAGACTCGATCATACGATTGTTCTGTGTTTGCCTTTTGCCGAGAGCTTCAAATTGTTATCTCAAATTGCTCATGCTATATTGCTTGCCGATTGATAGGATTTCCCTTTTTTTAGAACACCGCACCATTCATGTTCACCACCTGTTCGACTTTTTGCCTTAGAGATGATAATGACGAATTTGTCTTCATCATCAATCAATCTGAGATTGCATAGAGTGATCTGGATGTTCTTGTTCGACATGCTGATCATATATTGTGAAGTTTGATGCTTCATCCTTTGATGGCAGAGAGTTCTCTTTCCCTTGGTGCTTCGGTTTAAGACTCATTTATTTTAGTTCTTTTTTTTTAAAAACCCATCAGGGTGTCTTAAGAAATGAGGCCGACCCATTAACGACCCATTTACAAAACCCATTAAAGTCTGAAGATGGGTTCATCTGATTAACCCACGTCCCGCGATCTCGATTCTCTACTCTACCCTACCCGGCTACCCCTTTTCGCTTCCACGAACCCATCGTCGCCTCATCGCCGCTTGCCACCGCCCATCGTCGAGCACAAGCTCCGCACCGTCGGTAATCTCTCCGGTCCCTTCGTTTCCTCTACTCGAATCTGGAGCTGTTCCTTGCGCTGGAGCCGGATTCGTTTTAGCTCTCTTCTGTTTTTCCGATTTCTTCTTCTCTTTTGATGAATTCTTCTTGGGGGGTGGGATTCGCAGGTTCTCTGTGGCTGAGCGGGATCGCGGGCTCGATTGCCTACAACTGGTCGCAGCCCAACATGAAGACCAGCGTCAAGATCATTCACGCCAGGTACATACCCTTATCTTTTATGACGTTTTGTTAGTCTGGATACGGATTTCGGAACCCATTTCCCCTGTAATTTTTAGCTTCTTACTGATTGGATTGCTTGTCTCTGGTTGGGGAAATTTGTGCCCTTTGCTTGTCCTTTGCATTCTCCCATCAGCAGATAGGGAGAAGGGCAAAAGTAGAAAAAATGGGCATATCGAGTTAGCTTGATGTATTTATGGTTTTCCTGTTGGGGTTGAGCAGATGTTATGTTTAAATTATATGTGCTCTGTAGATTCTGGCTTAATGGATGTCCAGCACAGTTCTGTGTACACTTTCTCTGGTGATTGCTAAAGCTGTCGAGTGTGCTTTGTTAATCTATTCAATAGCTTTCTTCCTTATCCCCAGAAATGGTTTGTCCTTTTTGTACAACTTACTATGAACAATTCTTCTTTTGCATTGTCTATTTGGTTATTCCATCTGATTCTTGCGTATTTTCATTTAAGTACTTGTTGATGTTGGTGGAAAACAGATGGGCCGGGTGGAACTCCGAGATGTTAATCGTAAAGAAGAGTTTGTGAGGAGGATTGAAGAAGCTGCAAGAAGTAATCTGATCTTGATTTTCAGCTAACTAATAGTGAAGTAGCACATATAATAATGTATTCTTGGTATACGTTTGTGGCCTCTATAGGACTGGGAAGCTACAGTTCCATGCAAGTGATGATGAGATTGTGCAACAACGTGACAAAGTAATGAGGACATTAACTTTTATAGTTCTAAGTTCCCCTTGAGACTCACATAATCCAGCATATTTTTTTTTGGTTTTTGATGTGCATAGTTAATATCTTGTTGCACGTAATATTTGCTTCAATAATGCACTTTTGACATGTAACTTCTTTTTTGGGGCTTCTGTCAAGGATTAGATGCTGTGGATCCAAACGTGTTGGGTATTGTGTGTATCATCAAATGTGGACTCCACACACATTATGCCACATCTATTTTAAAAACAAGTTTAAATGGGTCGGGCCGCCAGCCGTCGTCGTGGCCGGCGACCGGCCAAAGAAGAAGAAAAAAGAAGAAAAAAAAAAAAGGAAAAAGAAAAATTATATTTAAAAAATAAATAATAAAAATAATAAAAAATTATTTTAAAAAAAAAGAAATAATTAAAATTCGATTTTTTAAAATAATTATTTTAAAAATTATAAAAATTGTCTATTATATTTGTGTTTTATAAAATTATTTTAGCAATACCATTTTTTTAAATATATATATATATATATATATCTATATCTATAATAAATTAAGTTTAGTTAAATGGGTCGGGTATGGATTGGGTATGGGTTAGGTCGGGTATGGGTCAAAAATTTTGCATTGTAATAAATGGGTTATAAACGGGTTAATGGGTCGATTTGGGTCGGACCATTTATGACCCGACCCAAACCCAACCCGACCCACCCGTTTAACGGGTATACCTATACCCGAGGTAGGTTCCGGGTTCCAAATGAAACCGAACCGGAAACCTGGAACCGGAAATCGCTCACCCCTACTCCTAATTGGAGTTGTTGCCCCTTCCTTTCAGCTCCATCGCCATCAATCGGATCGTCTGCATCATCTTCGATCGGTGATAGCCGCCGTCAAATCTCCCTCGCTAGTCATCGCAACCACAACCACAACGGAGCAGAGAACGGACGCTCTTCACCACCAATCAAAACTTCTCTCGTGCTCTTTCTCCCTTGCTTGGTGTGTGTGTGGGAGAGTTGAGGAACCGAGCGAAGCCAGTTGCTACTGAATATCTTCGTCGAGCAATTTCGTCGCTGAATCAATTCGTTGCCTTAGCTTCGTCTTCACAAGATTCTCCAAGTCTTTCAGTGTCTTCATTTATTAGCAAGTAACCGTTCGGATCGGAGTAGGACGTGGTCGATTCATCGAGACTCAATCATACGATTGTTCCGTGTTTGCCTTTTTCCGAGAGCTTCAAATTGTTATCTCAAATTGCTCATGTTATATTGCTCGCTGATTGATAGGAATTCCTATTTGTAGAACACCTCAACATTCATGTTCACCACCCGTTCGACGTTTTGCCTCAGAGACGATAATGACGAATTTGTCTTCATCATCGATCAATCTAAGATTGCATAGAGTCATCTGGATGTTCTTGTTCAACATGCTGATCATATATTGTGAATTTTGATGCTTCATCCTTTGATGGCAGAGAGTTCTCTTTTTTTTCCCTTGGTGCTTCGGTTTACTTTGTCTCCTTTGGTTGTGCGATTGAATTGTCATCTGGTGTAATAGTAAGTCACTATACGTCGGTGGTGAATAAATCACAGCCAAGCTGTATCAAGTTCAATCTCCTTTTATGCTCATAAAAGACCATTCCACCAAAGTTTGAGGAAGAGAGTCTTCAACCTAATTTAAATTCAAAATAAGCAGAAACAGTATGAGAAATTCTCGGGGATCGAAGTTTAGTTAAGTTGAGAAATTATGGATATATAAAAGAAGTTAAGTTAAGAAATGGCCATCGACCTAGTAATAATCAAAGGGAATTTAAGACTTATGAATAGAAGATATGCAGAGGAAAAAGATATGTTGAAATAATGCTTGAACCCTACCAAAATTACTGCTGATTTCCCTTTGAGTATTGTTGTAACGTCAATGTCAATGTCTCCATTCAAGCATCATTTGTACAAACTGTGATTAATTTCAATTCCAGCAATGTTAATGTCTCCTAATCTTGTTTTCAGTTAATTTTGTTTGGCTCATTCCTTTGAGTTTAGCGTTCTTTGCTTTGATTTACTTTAACCCCTGCATTGCACCTTTAAATAATTCACAGTACTTCCACTTTAATTTCTGAGCAATTTGCTATTCCTGTCATTTAGATCAATTTCCATCAAACCATTTTATCCATTGCTTGTAGGAGCTAGCATGCATACACGCACACAATCAAAGCCATCTTTGGAAAAATTGTTTGTGAGCAGTTTAATCACTTTAGAGCCAAGCTAGAATCAGAAAGTAAGCTTGTAATTTGTTTTCCCAATTGCTTGACAGTCTGATCAACTTACATTGAGCGAATTTGCTACGACAATATCATATAGATAAACATGCTGATGTGCACAAATGATTGCACTATAATAGGATTGTATAGTTAGATGCCATCGGTTCAAGAGGTGGCTCCCACCATGCGACAGTTTATCCTAACGAGGTTCAAGAGGTGGCTCCCACAGCATTACACTTCGTCACATGTGGCATTTTGTTTGCATTGTACACAAATGTCGGTCCATTTTCGATACGCATGCATGATGTCATATGTTCATGTATCTCTTGGTCAACATCTTACATAATGAATAATGATTTTTCAAGCAGGTTTGTGGTACATAAATATGTACTTGCTTTATGGTATTCAATAAGAGTAATGATTCCTGAGCCAAAAAAATCTACCGAATCTATGTTTACCAAATTGAGCTGGCTCTAGAAGAACTTTTTACATGTCTGCTTGCTAAATTCCAATTCGAAATCCGTAGTTTCTACTTTCCCCTTTGATATTAAGAAGAGTAGTGTACTAGACCTAAATTTGGTGATAGCAACTTGGAATTTTCTTTGCAGGATTTCAGTGCATAGATTTAATTCTTAGCTCATAAATCCGAAAATTCTCAATATGAATATTAGTATCTTTTGGCTTGATCAACACAAAAATATGAGAGAGCAAGCTTGCTTCATGTCATGGGGTGTGTTTGACTAATACCTTCCTTGACTCTGATAATGACGTATTCTTGGAAAATCGATTCAATAGTTATTTTATGAGTGGAGTGAACAGATGATATGTAAAGATTATCCATCTTATAGTTTTACGAAATGAAATTGTATATTATGTTTTCCCAGCTTAAAACAGAAGGAGAAGTTAGATAAAAAGGTATTTTGGTTTTATAATGTACCATTAGTTTTTGAATTTTTTATAGTCAATTGAGATCTTAAAACAACCTAATTTTATTTTAACTCCTTTACAACTGTGGTACTCTGTCCTCTTGTCTTCCTCGAAGAATTTATTTGCACGTCATGAGTTCACGCTTGATCAAAGGCTGGGGCACAATTACAAGGAGATAATGGAGTGCCACGAAGGAAATGATGATTGATGAGGCGGAGAGCGAGGGTGATAGTCTCTTTGGACTGCTCTGTTTTGTCCAAAATTCCACGAGGTAAGAATGGAACAAGATCATCCATGAATTTCGAATGATGGTTTGGGTGTAGAGCGAGAGTATAGAGCTTCCATAGCCAGTGACAGCTGCGTGAACAAGATTATCTCCCACTGCCAGTGCTTGTCCCTTCTCTATTTCATCTTAACAAACTCCATTGCTTGCCGTTGGCTAGGCGTTTGTGATTTTGCCTAAATGAATCCAGCTTCAAACACCCACTTCTCCCACCAAAAAAAAAAAAAAAAAAAAACTACAGGTTTAAATGTTTTGACTACTATTATATCAATGCTTGGGTCAATTTAGATGGATCAGGATATTTCATATACAATTTCGTGTAAAAGTTTTTTTGGAGGATTGCTGCTATCCCTCAGTGTAATGCTGGAATAAAACCGGCATAATGTGATCGTGTCTTGTAGACTTGTCCTCGATGAGAATGGTTCTTATTGTGCTTGGGCAGCAGAAAATAATCTCATCCTATTGGTGCATACCCACTAGCATGTATTTTCTTTTCTTCCCAAACCTGTTAAGTTGTTCGTTTTTATATTGATATGGTAGGGACTTATGTTCATCACATGTTTAAAAAGTACCAACTATGGATCTAAAGTTGAAGTTAACTCTCAATAATACTACTCTCTGGAAGACTCTAATTGATCCGAACAAATCGCAAGAGAGACAACAGAGCATGGGGGCAAGTTTCTGTTGGTATATGGAAATTGGTGAAGTTCTGGTTATGTTCCATTTGAGAAGGTTATCTAGTCGTAGTTTTGATTTTCTACTGCTGTGCTATCATTCCTAGAAAATATGATGTCGAGATGACTTTGTTTTCTTATGAATTAGAAAGTAGAAATGAGAAACGAAGTTTGAATTGGATGGCCTCGATTCAATGCTAGCTGACCCCAAGTTTATAATGCATGAGTTGTGGTGGCATAGATGGAAAAAATATTCTTGCATGCTAGAATTACTTGGATATATGGCATATGCATCAAATATAGGTGATAAGTTTAAGAAATATATACATGGGGTTGTCGAAAAAGTCCATACCAAATCGACTCAAACCAAACCACTTATTTCTGAGGGTTGTTCTTTATGTTCGGGTATTATGTGAAAAATTGGATATCATAAAATATCTTATACTCTTCCGGATGCTCCCAGATCCATCATTTGGTCTCTTGTTCCCAAATCCATCTTCTCCACTGGAGACTTTCTGGCTCCCAAATCCCTCCAAGATCGTGAAGCTCTCTCACTCATGTATCTATCTTCTCCAAGATTGTGAAGTGCTCTTACTTTTGTTCCTTATCATTGTCTTTGCGTGCTCTATGCGTCTACTCCTATGACTCCTTTCTCTCTCTATCTCTCTCTCTCTCTTCCCCCCAACACCCCTCATCGATCCTCATGACTTAAGCACAAAAGCGTCAAAGCAAACTCTCAAATCCATGAGGAGGACGACAATCCAGTCCGGCTAAAGAGCAACTCAAACCAAATTATTTTGCTTGCTATCTACATTCCACTACCATCAATTTCTCGTTTTTTCTTCTTTTGTTGTTCTTGTTTTTGTTTCATCACTGTTACATTTGCTTGGATTCGCGATCCAAAGGAGGAGATTGGTCCATTGATCTTTGCATAAGTTCCAATTGAGATTGATCATTTGAGGAGCTTGATTTTGCTCCATACCACGAAATTGGTATAGGTGAGGAGTTCGATTTGGAGATGTGGCTTTATGGTACTATAGTGGCCACTGGAGAAGAGGAAAAACCACCAAAAATATATAAAAACAAAATAGGGTGATCCGATAACTAGAATTGTACTCTTTTTTCGAGTTCTATTTGGGTTGGTTTAATCAAAAAATGAAAAAGTTGTGAAAAATAATCTAAATAAGGTAAGTTAGTCAAATCAAAATATGAAAGAGCTGTGAACTAACAATTTTTTGTTGTGAAAATCAATTCATTTAATTTTATTGTCAATTAATTTTAGAATATCATACTTTTCAAAATTGAAGATACATCTCTCCATCTCACAATCACTGGGATTCGCCCTAGTGGCCACCCTTCCAACATGGAAGGGGGAGGTGAGGGGTTCAAATCCCCACATTCTCAAGGGGGAATGGGTCCCACGCCCTGCAAGAGGCAAGGCAAAAGTCTGAGAATTAGTGTAGAGTAGGAATAGAGTAGGACTGACAAAAAAAAAAAAACATTTATATCTTTTGCACACAATTAATATATTCTCTCTTTCTTCCGTGGGCGTTTCTTTTCTTTTCACGAGCATGCATGTGGTTTTAATTGTTCACAAATCTGACGATTTACGATATGTTTTCATCATGTCTAGAATGGGTGTCGTATCCGTTGTAAAACCCTAAAGAAGAAAAATGTCAATCGGCATTTGCCAGTTCGAAAACCTGAGGCACGTTATAATATTGCACCATAGAAATCCCCACCGGCTTCTCTATTATATTGGGCATTCCCACATCCCACCTGCACGACCACAGGACCAGAGAAATGGAGAAGTGGTTTGCAAGTGCGACGTCAATGGCTGACGTGGCCTGCACTTATTATTAACCAATTACAAATTGACACATGGTATCAGAGAAATAAATTAAAAATTCCCTAATCCACCTAGACTCTCTTCCTTCCCCTTCCATCTGCACGAGCCGAACGTCCGCCCGTCCTTCAGCCATCGCCACGGCGGAGTCGGAATTGCCGGCGCCGCATCAATCCAGTTTGGCCGTCTCCTCCGCTCGCTACCTCAATTCCAAATCCGGCATCGAGGGCTAGATTTGGTCATGAGAGAAGCCATGGGTGAAGCTAATGTCTCTCCTTCCACCACTCAACAGAGATCCCATGGATTGGAACCGTTGGCCATGGCTCCGGATCTGGAGTCTTGGCCGCAAGCCAGTTGCTTTGCGTCTCCAAATCTGCAACTCAAGCGCTAGGACAGCGGAGAGGGTGGACGCGGAGGTCGGTTGTCGCTCATGGCCATGGCTTCAGATATGGAGTCTCGGCCGCGAGCCCATTGCTCTGCATCTCCAATCTTCTGCCGGGACGACGGAGAGGGTGGATGCGGAGATCGTCGTCGCTCACGGCCATGGACGCAAAGCCCACTAGTCTGCGTCTCCTAATCTGCCGCTGAGACGCCGAGACAACAGAGAGGGAGTGCGTTCAGTTCTATGGACGAGAGGCCGCCCATGGCCGACCGCTGCTCTGTATATTCATATCTATGGACGAGCGCTTGCGGCCAAGGCTTAGCCGCCTGGATGACAGAGGGTGGACGCAGAGATCTGCCTGGACGTGACGATACCATCGCCCAACAGCTTTGATCTGGTTTGCTGCTCAACGGCTTTGAGCTCGAGTCTTGGCTCGTCCATGTTTGCCGGCGACGAGCTCAACAGCTTTGCCGCAAACCGTGATGGCCACGGTGGGGCGATGGCTTCAGGGCGGCGGCTTGGGCGGTGGAGATAGCCAAGCTGAGGGGGAGCATAGGTTGAAGATGGGGGAGGAAAAGAGAAAATTAATAATTTTTTAAATTTTCGCGTCAATATATATCTGCCAAGATTTAATTGGATATCAATAAATAAGCGTGCAATGTCAGCTGATGAGAGAGAAACGCCACCCCCCAATCAGTCTCACTTTTCATGCTAACGACTGAAACGCAAATATTTAAAGGAAAAACCAGAAACTTTAGTACCAGCCAATGTAAATGGATTAGCAATTTTTCATATGATTAAAATTATTTTGAAAAGTTGATAAGAAAAGCATCATGAAAATATAATCCAAGAGTAGTCATGGAATAATTTATATGTGCATATTCTCATTGTTCTTGGAGATGCGGTACCTTTGCTCTCCGGCGGCAAGCCGAGTTTGTTGAGCTGGCAGGCCCCACCGCCTCCTCTATAATTCCCTCATCCCACGCTCACCTGCTGTGCCCATTAATATAATTTCATTTCCTTAATTAATCCTATATAATTTTCTTAGATGCTATTTATAATATTTTCTATGGTGGGTTGTGTTGCAACCCGAAGGTGGCATGACAAATGGTAATTCCATTACCTGCATTGGTTATGGATTTTGGGTGAAACAAGAATTCAATTGTTCCAACTGCCTTATAGAAATTAACTTTTTAGCCACTTGAAAAAATGAAAAATATATTGATTAACCTTTGAAGTAAAAGTGCATGAGGGCTAGAAATTGATATTTCTTTTAAGTAGTTGTGAATTGTTATTTATTACATAAGTTGCCAAAAAAGAAAAGAAACGAAAGGAAAAAAATCTCATTGGTTGCGAATGACGTTTCCTGGAAGACATAGGCAAATATATTATTGGGAGCCAATGGAGTAGCCTACTTTTTTTAATGAGATTAAATACTTTATTTTCCAAATAAGCAAAAAAGAAAAAGACGGACAAAAGATATTTTCTTTTTATTAGAATTCAATGTCCACGCCCCTCCTTTTTTTTGGTTGTTTTGGTTGGTGTGGGGGATGGGGGAGATGAGAGCAGAAGACGTCGTCGTATCTGTGAACGCGTGTGAACAAATCATAGTCTTCTCTTTTTATTAGAATTTAATGTCGATTTGGAAAGAAGTGAAGACGAATGGACGACTTTATGTTTGATTGAGTCAATTTGGCTTTTAGCTTCTCGAAGGAGCACGGCATTATTATTGACGTTTGGACTATAAATTAACAAAACGATATCTACCTCATTCCGATTTTACTTTTCTTTACTCCCCACGGGCCGAAGGAAACTTTTCAAATGAATTGCAGTTTATATTTCACGGGTCAGTCCCTAGGTTGTGTGAATAAGCTAATAAGTTTTATTAGCTTTTTATTGCTTATAACTTTGTTGAACTTATGTTTGATTTTGTCGGTAAAAATTCAGGTATCAACAGATTTATCAAAGGAACATAGATTATCATGGAGGTTTGGATTGGATCATCGGTTCAATATTTTACCAAATACAAAATTTGGACACCTTCATAAGGTTTTCTTTCCTTGACGCCAATCAATCAATTAATAAAAAAACACTAGCCTCCAATCACGACCATATGAAGGTATGACAATAATAATAATCTATCTTATTTTGGCAGGTCAAATTCATTAACAATTCAATTAACAATAAACTTGATGTAAAATAATGTTGATCAAGATATCTAATTAACATAGAAAAGGTTCACGCACAAATAGGTTAGATCTATGCACATGCTAATATTATTAAAACACCTAATAATACTCTTTTTTAAAGAAAGACATGCAACTGGGCGTCAAGAATATGTAGAGAAGATCAAGTGGAGAATATATACGCAGCTCTAGTCCATGTTGGAATATCTTACTTTGACATTAAACGAAGGGAGAAAGATGAAGAGAATATAATGATCACGATTCTAAAGATGATCGTGGAATCAGACCTTGCAATCATCATTTTCTCCAAGGACAACGCCTATTCGGAGTTATGTTGGATGAGGTGGAAAAAATCATGGAGCACAAGAAGCAAAGACTCCTCAAGGTTTTTACGGTGTTTTACAAAGTGGACTTAGATAGAGTAAGTGAATTGAAAGGGAGTTACCGAACTGGTATTGAATATTTTCAAAAGAGGCTCCACAAGGATGTAAGGAGATTGAAGAGATGGAAAAACGCTCTCCAGGAGGCAGGTAGCTTGTCCGTGTGGTACTTAGATGATGAGTAAGTAGTAATTTTGCCAGTAACTCTCTCTCTCTCTCTGTTGGAATTCGAGTCGGCGGAAGACGACTTACCTGATTCCGATGCGCAAACAGCAAATAGCCCCGGAACGAACGTTGAATTGCCGATGAAATCACGAACAACACTACCTCACGTTAGTCTGGATGCAATCACGAGGAAAACACTCGATTTCCACGGCGTAAATGCCGATTGTTCTTGCAAAGATGAAGTGGAACGCCTTGATGTTCTTTGATGGAAATAGAGAGAAAATATGGTGCGAATGAATTTCCAACTTTCCAACGGTTGTGTTCGGGAGGCTTATATACGTCTCCATGACACCCCTACAAATGGTGTCCTTCCATCGTACCGTATCAAGTCCAAAAGGTGCGGTCCAATCACACCCCATCATGGATGTACTAGCTAACTAGCTAAAGTACAACATCTCCCACTCGGACATGATGGGCTTGATAGCTCTCTATCAAGAATATAAAGCATTCAACATTCATCAACTTTACAAAACAATTCATACTGGCAAATAAGCCGAGCGACCAGTGAATACACCTGCACTTGGGAGCTCAAATTATGCACCTGTTAGGGATAACATAATGGCTACAACCTTGAATAGAAATAAACAATCGATGTCTCACAGTGCCCTAGACATATTTTGTTACATCAATCCAAGTATACCTATTCCTTAAAGGCTATACTTGACTATTATCAAAACACCATGTATTTACAATTACATCCGCAACCACATAGGGCGATATAATTGGTCGACCAGTAAATACATGCGATAGATGTAAAACAACAATAGTCTTCCTTCGCACTCATGTCTCTCTCAATTTCAGAACAACGGCTTTCCTAGACATGTCTCATAGGCCATATCTATGCATGACCGCCCGTAACATGCTAAAGTAGCAACATTGATCTTTCACTTCAAGAACATAGTCAAAAGTAACATAAGGCACAAAGTTGAGGTAAATTATAAATTACCTCAAAAGCTCACACGATGAGTAAATATGGATAATTTTACTCACCTTTCCTTGTCGGTCGTACAGTGCACATGTAGTATGAATTACATGCTATAGTGGATTACTCTTTCTATAAGAGCGTATGTCAATCATTAAATATATCCACCATACAGATCTTAGCCTAAACATAGTCACGTGCTTCTCACGTACTCATGTTTAGCCCGAGTGCTATATCAGCTCGATTTCTATAGCGCCCAATTAAGTACTCGCATCCGGCATCTTATAGGCATACATGATTGTGGGACTATCATGTTTGGTCTTGTTATAAACCAATCACAGACCTCATCTTGACTCCAATCAAGGCGACATATTTTATGTACCAAACTTGCTCTTTAGCATTTATTTTTACATAACGTCTCATCTCAACGTGCTAACTACAGCACTTGAGGCGATTGCTCGTGTGAGTGAGCCAATCATTGCCTGCTGACATACTTTTCAATAATATGTGTGTTTGTGCTAGTCTCATGGTGGATTTGTACTTATTGATAAAACATCAAATCACTAATAAACAAACAAGTACAATACATCTGTCCACAAATACATAAACCAATGATCCTCTACAATAACAAATATCACATTCTACTCAATCCTAATGACATCCTATGGGTCAAGAATATGTCTCTAGGAATAGCCTTCATAAATGGATCAGCAACCATTCTATTGGTTGAAATGTATTGCAGGATCACTTCTTTCTGCGCTATAATATCTCTAATGAAGTTATTATTTATGTCAATGTGCTTTGTCCTTCCATGATACTTGGGATCTTTCACATAGGCAATGGCTGCTTGACTATCTCAATAAACCGTCACTTGGCTAAATTTTCCAAGAAACGTTTTAGCCATACTACTTCTTGCACTGCGGCAGAACATGCAATAAATTCTGCCTCCATCGTAGACAAGGCCGTGCATGTCTATTTCTTGCTATTCCAAGAAATTGCACATCCATTGAGCAAGAACACATATCTAGAAGTCGATTTACGCTCATCCAGGTCTCCACCCCAATCGGCATCTGAATAACCTAATAGGCGTAAATCATTCCCTTGGTAACAAAGTCGATAGTCTATGGTGCCCTTCAAGTATCTCAGGATCCTCTTCACTGCTTTCCAGTGTGCTTGACCGGGATTTGATTGATATCGGCTCACCAATCCCATAGCATAGCATATGTCGGGTCGAGTACACATCATAGCATACATCAAACTTCCGACCGCACTAGCGTAAGGAACAGTTTTCATCATTTTAATTTCTTCTTGAGTCTTATGACACATTTCAGTACTTAGGCCTTCACCTTGCATGACAGGGGTATCAATGGGATTACAATGCTACATATTGAAACGCTCAAGAATCTTCATAATATAAGACTCTTGTGATAAAGTAAGGAGTTTCCTCGATCGATCTCTTTCGATCTTAACTCCTAATATATAAGCAGCTTCTCCCATGTCCTTCATCTCAAAATTGGAGGACAACCATTCTTTTATGGTGATAACCAAAACCTTGTCATTTCCAGCCAACAGAATATCGTCCACATAAAGTGATAAAATCACAAATTTATCTTTGGACCGCTTGACATATACACAGTGATCTTCTTCGATCATCGTGAAACCAAAAGTTATTATTGCTCGATGAAAACGAAGATACCACTATCTAGATGATTGCTTAAGGCCATATATTGAGCGATGAAGCTTGCAAACTTTATGCTCTTGACCTTTAGCTATGAAACCTATTGGTTGTTTCATATAGATTTCCTCATCTAATTCTCCATTGAGAAATGCCGTCTTTACATCCATTTGATGTAATTCAAGGTCCAAATGTGCAACGATGGCTATAATAAGGCGTATTGACGCAAACCTTACAACTGGTGAAAAAGTTTCCTCATAGTCTATACCCTCTTATTGAGTATAACCTTTTGCCACAAGGCGAGCCTTATACTTTTCAATAGATCCATCCGCCCTACGCTTAATCTTGAAGACCCATTTGTTTCCAATGGCCTTACGATTGGGTGGTAGATTAACCAAGTCCCAGACATGGTTTGCCCTCATTGACTCCATCTCATCTTCCAAAGCTTTTCTCCATTCTTCCTTGTCAGAGGATGAGAGAGCCTCTTGAACAGTCTTAGGCTCGGCATCGTCCTTTTGAGCAATCACAAATGCTTCCCCTTCAATCTCAAAACAACGATGGGGAATACTTTTATGATTACTTTTACGCAATTGAATTTCTCTTGAATTCAATTCATCAGGTGATGCAACACTCCCATTAGGTCTTGTATGTTGAGGTAAATCTCCATTTCCCTCTACAACATCAGTGGGTGTGTTATCAGGATCTTCCATCTCATATAATTAGAAGTCCTTATCAATCTCACCTCTATTAGGAAAATCGTTCTCCAAGAACGTGACATCTCGTGACTCCATTTCGGTCACACTTCCATTAGCTTGTTCACCTATGAACATGTACCCTTTGGAGTGTTCGGAATATCTTATAAAGATACATTTCTTCCCTCTAGGACCTAATTTTCCATGTTTATGGGAAGAATCATGAACATAAGCTACACATCCCTATGGACGTAGACTACTCAAGTCTGGTTTCCTACCAGTCCATAATTCATAAGGGGTGGAAGTGACCGATTTTGAGGGCACACGGTTAAGTATATAGGCATCAGTCAATAACGCATCTCCCCAATAGGAGATAGGTAAATTTACTTGCGCCATCATAGACCTAACCATTTCCAATAGGGTTCTTTTCCTTCTCTCAGCTACCCCATTTTGTTGTGGAGTACCAGGAATAGTCAATTGTCTTACAATTCCCTTTTCATCACAAAGAGCCTTGAATTGCTTTGATAGATACTCACGTCCATGATCGGTTCTCAATGCATTTTATTGTTTTGTTCAACTGATTCTCTACCATCGCTATATATCATCTAAAACAGTCCAATGCTTCTGACTTATGAGAGATCAGAAAGACATAACCGAAACGTGTGAAGTCATCTATGAAAGTGATGAAATATGAGGCTCCATGCCTCACCCTCACATTCAAAGGACCACAAATGTCAGAATGTATGAGATGCAATGGAAATTCAGCTCTAGTCCCTTTACCAAATGGTTTTCTAGTTGTTTTTCCCGTCAGACAATGTTCACATACGGATAGACTAACATTAGTGAGTGACCCTAAAAGGCCTTCTCTAGCTAATCTTCACATTATTTGCAATCCAATGTGACCTAATCTAGCATGCCAAGTACTTGCATCAATCTCAACATTGTTAGAAGACGCAATTAAAGAAAAACAACCATCAACATTAACATTGTACTGATCATAGTCAATGTCTAACACCATAAAACCATTCGATACATGACATGAACCATAATAAACTGTTCCATACAAAATGTCAACACAATCATTATGGAAATTCAATACATAACCTAAGCTAAGAAGAACAACTACAGAGACCAAGTTTCGTCGAATATCTGGAGCATAAAGGACATCATGCAGGAACAGGTTTCGATCACCACGTAAGATTAATTTACATGTGCCAATACCCTTCACTTCAACTCTTGAGTTATTCCCAACATATATCCATCTTCTTCCAGGCAGTATCCGACGATACTCCACAAATGCTTCTCGATCTCTAGCTACATGGTCTATTGCTCCTGAGTCTACAGTCCACATAGGATGAGATTCAGCAAGCATTACAGTACTAGAAACAAAAGCATTACTCAAAGTAATGGAGTAATAGGGTACCTTTTTCGACTCAGTGCATTCACGAGCAAAGTGACCCAGCTTGCCACAATTGTGGCACCCCATCTTGGCCTTGTCCTTCTTCCCACCACGCTTCTTGCGTCGGAAGGTCTTAGCCCTCTTGGGTCCCTGATCAGTCATCGTCCCTTTGTTGTTGAACTGAAGATTCCTCTTGCGCTTGAAGCCCGAAGCCTTGCGCGAACTCGATTCAGCAACATAAGCATGGGTAGAGGATCTCGCAGCCTCTAGGCGCTCATCCTCTAATTCCAAATGACGCGCAATATCATCAAAAGTGACGATGTTCTCATTATGCGTCATATTGATCTTCATATGCTCCCAATTATCAGGAAGAGACCTTATAACAGCCTGAACTTGCTGTTCATCAGTAAGGGAGTGACTGCCGACTTCAGCTCACGGATCATGTTTGACATCTCCCGAAGATGCTGCCTCATCGTTACATTTGGGCACTTTCGAAATGTGTCAAACTTGATGGTGAGTCTCCTTAGCTTAGTGGCAGATGTACCCCCAAACTTATCCTTCAAGGCAACCCACATAGCTTGAGCTTTGTCATAACTCTCAAACTCACACATGAGATCATCTTGCATACAGCTCAGCAACGTGATGCGAGCAATGCTATTTTTCTTTTTCCAAGTTTGATAAGCTTCCAGATCTCTCCTGTGTTGAGCTGAAGTTCCATGCTCAGGTTCATCCATGGTATGGTTGAGGGTTTCCAAAACCTCTTGCTCCTCAAGGATGTACTGAACCTTTCGGTGCCAAATATCATAATTGTCACCGTTCAGCTTCTCACTCTTATTGAGGTCAACCACAATGGTCTTGGATGCCGATGCCATAATCAATTGCTATAACACATTGACATAATAAACGCAGAATCAATACTAGCACACTATACAGAGTAACACACATATTTAATTTGCAGCAAAGACAAACTAAATTAATGATAATTCAACAAAAGACACAGAGGCAAAAGTTCACTATGTTCCCAATCAACTTCTATGTACAATTGTTCTATTATCATTAATTAGTTTAATTTGCACAAATTTTGAGTTCTAGGTGAGAACTTCTTTCAATTCTACCAACCTACGAACTCCCACTAGGAAAAATAATTACATGACCTTATGTAATTTCTACATTTTTCCTTAACACAAAAACATAGCATGATAATAACCAACGTATAAACAACAATCATGCTTCAACTATGATTAAAATTGCAATTCAACATGTAATGGATTTCCTACCATTGTTCTAATTTTCTAGCAACTAGAAAATTGCAAGTATATTAAAATATATACATCATATCATTGAACCAAGCTCTACACAGCATATATATAACATCATTTGCACACAAGCTAGCTATTGTATTTCCCTAATCACAAGAAAATACAAGCTACAAATGAATAAGCTGCATTAAACCCCAAAAAATACGCGTACATAGGGTTCCCTTAGCATTTTCATACATTTATAAAATTAAAAAGTATAAAATAATTATACCACTGTGTAGAGAACACTCATACGAACCAAACGCTACCAACCACACTCCAATCGGAGCTCGCACGCGCCCCCACACACCGCCTGAGTGCCCGGTGCGTGTGGCGCACGTGCCAGCGAGCCGAACGGCTCCTAGCCGATCCGACCAGTCCGACCGATCCAACCGGTGAACGGTCCGACCGGTTTGACCGCCGGACCCGTTGACCGGTCCGACCGTTGACCGGTCAACAGTCGGGTTGGGTTGGGTCAACGGGTCGGATCACGTGTCAGGTCGGGTCGGGTCGCCGGTCGGGTTGGGTTGCCGGCCGGCCAACTGTCGCCGACGCTGACGTCATCGATGACGTCATCCCAGCGGTTACCAACCGTTGGGTGACGACACGGTGACGTCACCATGCGCCGGTTCGCCGACCGCGCGTGTGGCGCACGCGCTTGCTGTGCCAGCGCTTCAGGCGCATGGCGCCCACGCTCAGCGGCTTCTGGCCACGCGTGTGGGCGCGTCCGGCATCGCCTGGCAGCGCTCGACCCACTGCCAGACTCGTCTCGACAAGTTCTTTCACCCTGTACATTCAAAAATTAATTTTGACCAAAAAATCATTTCGAAAATGGGCCAAAACCTCACGGGTGCACACGACCCCTAACCCGTTCTTCGCTCCGGTTCAATTTCGAGTTTTTCATAGGGCAATTCCGACCATCAGAGATCCAAACATTGTAGAAAACTATCTCTTGATCTCACTATCAAATGGTAAATGAGAAAACTCGATGACAAACAAGGCAGAAATCACGATCGGGCTCTGATACCAATGTTGGAATTCGAGTCGGCGGAAGACGACTTACTTGATTCCGATGCGCAAACAGCAGATAGCCCCGAAACGAATGTTGAATTGCCGACGAAATCACGAACAACACTACCTCACGTTAGTCTGGATGCAATCACGAGGAAAACACCCGATTTCCACGGCATAAATGCCGATTGTTCTTGCAAAGATGAAGTGGAACGCCTTGATGTTCCTTGATGGAAATGGAGAGAAAATATGGTGCGAATGAATTGCCAACCTTCCAACGGTTGTGTTCGGGAGGCTTATATACGTCTCCATGACACCCCTACAAATGGTGTCCTTCCATCGTACCGTATCAAGTTCAAAAGGTGCGGTCCAATCGCACCCCATCATGGACGTACTAGCCAACTAGATAAAGTACAACACTCTCTCTTTCTCAGAGGCGAGCACACACTCATCCAATGCTCACACAGCACAAATCACACTCACGCTGCACAAGAAATAGAGAACCTCCTCTCCAAGCCTCCGTTGATTTGCGACGCCACTGCAGCTGCATCACCTTAGACCCTCTCTATCTCTCCGCGTCCATCAACTTTGGGGGACAAATCTAGGCTCGTGACCCAAGATCTGGGATCATTACCCTCGGGCAATGGTCGCCTGAGGCTAGCTCCGGCTGAGACATTTCGCTGTCTTCAGTGACACAGGAATAAAAGCAGAGAGAGAGAGAGAGAGGTGATGGTGACAGGAACGCAAAACAGAGAAAGAGAGGCACAACAACAGCTAGGACAGGCGATGGTGACAGGAGCGCCATGGTGGCGGGGACCTGATGGTGGGGCGACGACGATGGCAGGGCAGTGCCAAAGGCAGCGGAGAGAAGAGAAAGGGATGGGGGAAATTTAAGTGACTTAGGGTAAAGTAACAAATTAAATTCAGGTTTTGTATATATATCCACAAAACTCAAAATTCTGAATGTGCGAATTGAGATATTTGTTAAAAGAAAAATTGCGCAAATTTCAAATGATTAAGTGTAGTCAATATCAAAGACACTACATAATACATAATCATATGACCTATACTAACCTATATTTGTATCCTATATTTCTTATATATAATTATAATCAAAGCTGAAAGAATATTCACCATACTTGTCACATAATTGTTCAAAATAAGCTTTATCATTATCACTTGGTACTGCATGTGGCATAATTGTTCTACTTGGCTCATAAACTTAGAGTATGTTTTGAAAGATGCGTGTGTTCGAAATAAAATTTTAAGTGACATATATTTAGGTTTTTTTCTTATAAACATATAGTTAGTTTTAAAGTGTGAGAAATTTGACTCAATAACATAGATAATGTATGTCATTGTGAATATAAATCATGATACCCAACTATATATAAGTACGTAGACAGTACAAATAAATCATAAATAATCTAGTCCTAATTGGAAATAATGTGATTTAACTTCATTAGGAATTAGCTTAATTGAACTATTTCAACAATTAAATTTATAAAAGAGGACGAAAATCAAGCAGAAATAGAAAAAAAAAACATTATCAAGTTATTTGAAACTAAAATCATATCTTATTTCTTTACATGATCAAATTCAGTTAACAATTAAAATCGCTTTATTTGGCGATGATAAGAAAATTAATTAAAGAAATATTTAAAAGATAAAACTTATAAAATATTAAAATAGTAACATCAAAATAAAAGGAAATCCTCCTAATAAAAGCATAATAAAAGTGCACCTATTATATTAACTGATAAAATTATACTTAATTCCCTTGATTTAACAATACAGTATGAATAAAAATTAAGCTTAACTTATCCGAATTGTTTTATTTCATATTTCTCGGTCCTTTTAAAATAAACTTGAATGGAAAATTAACTTGTTGTCGTTTCTGGAAAAAAAAATTGAAGAGGAAAGAGCATCACATTCAATCTTCCAGTGTCGTCGTCGTCGTCTCCTTCCTCTTCCGCAGCAACATGGCCGTTTGACGTCTTCCTCCGCTTCAGAGGCGAGGACGTCCGCCCCGGCTTCCTCCCTTCACGGCGGCATCGACGCCCACATCGACGGCGAGGGCTTGAGGCCCGGGGTACGAGATCCTGCCGGGCGCTCACGAAGGCCGCCGAGGAGTCGCGGATCGCCGTGCTCGTCTTCTCCGAGGACCACGCTTCGTCTGGGTGGTGCTTGGACGAGCTCAGTGGAGGAAGGTGATGGAGTGGAAGGGGCTCAAGGGGACAGCTGGTGTTGCCCCTGTTCTACAGCGTGGAGCCGAGGGAGATTCGATGGCAGAGAGAGAGAGGGTTATGGCAAGGCATTGGCTAGTCGCCGATTTGTTCGGTTGGCATTATTATGACCATGGGTAAGCGCAGTATTCCTGTTCGACCTTGTAAAAGAATATGGAATTCTCTAATCTGTTGATACTTGATGGGATCGATTAGTGCGATGGAGTCATTTTTTGGAATGTTACGGAGTGGTTGTTTTCTTCGTGTTAGTTTTTATTTAGTTCAATGGATCGTATATTGTCATTATTGTTTTGGCGGAGATGAGACCAAGTTCATCGAGAGCATTGTCAAATAGATCTCGACTGTAGTCAGACGAGTACCCTCAAGTGTTGCCAAGCATCCTGTCGGTGTAGGTTGCTGGGTAGAGAAAGTAAGATCGTAGTTAAGTACGGACTTGGATAAGGTTTGGTTTATAGGAATATGGGGAGCGGGAGGTATAGGGAAGAGCACTATCGCTAAAGCTGTCTATAAGAGTATCACTAATCAAACAGTATAACTGGTCGGTTTGGTGGGTGTAGCTTTCTTGCAAATGTTATAGAAACTTTTAGTAAACTTGATGGCCTGGTTCATTTGCAAAAAGCACCCTTCTCCGAGATACTGTGGAAAGAAAATTTAGTGGTCTTCAGTGTGGACGGGGCGTTAAACTAATACAAGATAGACTTTGCTGCAGGAAGATTCTGCTTGTGCTTGATGATGTGGATCGTGGGGACCAGTCGAATGCGTTAGCTAGAGAATGTGAATGGTTTGGAAAAGGGAGCAGGATCATTATTACGACAAGAGATAAACATGTACTGACTTCTCATGGGATAGATAAGGTATATGAAGTTAAATCATTAGATGAAGGTGAAGCTTTTGAACTTCTGAGTTCATATGCTTTTCCAAGAAACCAGAAGGAAGACATACATTGTGATCTCATACATAATATTTTGTGCTAGGCTAATGGCCATCCTTAACGATTCTGGTCTTGGGTCCCTTTTTATGTGGTAGAAGCAGAGGGGAATGGGAGAGTACATTGGGTAAACTTGCCGAAAGTCCTAATAAAGATATAAACAGCGTTCTGAAGATAAGTTTTGATACATTGGGGACAATGAGAATGACATTTTTCTTGACATTGCTTGCTTATTTAAAGGGAGGGATAGTGATTATGTAACCAAAGTTCTTGATAGTTGTGGTTTAAAGACATTAATTGGGACTCAAACTTTAATAGAGAGATCTTTAATAAATGTTGAGAATCAGAGAACAGTACAAATGCATGACTTGATTTGGCCGATGGATCAGGATATCATGAAACAAGAGTATCCAGATGACCTAGGTAATGGAGTAGATTATGGTGCTACGGTGATGTTTTTGAAGTGTTTATCGGAGGATATTGTGAGAGCTTCTCATGACGTCATTGATAATCTTGTCTTCTTTAATTTACACACTATTCCCTAATTCGGGTTGGGTAATAATGATTATCTTGTTTTTCTTGATAGGGAACCCCCAATGTTGTTAGAGGCATAGTGTTGGACTTACCAACACAAGAAGAGCTAGACATCAATCCCAGTACTTTCACATATATGAGGAGACTGAGATTGCTCCTAGTCCTAAATACACAGCTTAGCAGAGTTCCTATATGTCTTCTAAAAGATTTAAGGTGGCTTGAATGGCCTGAGTATTTTTTATCAACTCTGAAGTTTAGTGCTGGTATAAAGAAACTTGTTTGGTTTGATGTGCATAATAGCTAGATTAAAGAATTAGGAGATAACTTAAAGGTACATCATACATTCTTTTATTGACGGTTTCCATTTTCGTGCCTTTCACAAAGTGAAATTTATCAAAACCTTGTTCGCCTGTTCTTTTTAATTTGCAGCATTTTAGGAATTTGAAGTTCCTAATTCACAGTTGCTCTAAGTCTCTTATTAGTGTTTTGGACATCTCAGAGGTGCCAAATTTGCAGACAGTGAACTTAAGTAGGTGCTCGAACCTCAAGGAGCTTCCAAGCAAACTGAAGCTGAAATATCTTCAAAACTTGATGTAACTGGCTGCTCTAAGCTTGACAAATTTCCTGATATTAAGGATATGGAGAACTTAACAAAACTTCATATATCTCAGATCTCCATTAAATAACTCCTGCCTCAGTTGGAAACCTTATCTCTGTTGAGGATTGTGGAAAAGTCTTATCAATCTTCCTAGTAGCATTTACGAGATGCAAAATCTAAAGCACCTTTCTCTTGAAGGGTTGTTCACTATTTAGCTTGTTTCCGTGGAGTATAAAGTGAGAGCTCCAATCTCCCTAATGGTAGACTTGGATTCCAAATTTGGTCTCCCCGAAGCTTAGTGGGTGCAAGCTGTCGAGGAAGAATTTCTTTAGTCTTACCTCGCTTCTCTGCTGTAAATATTTTGCATCTCTATGGAAATAATTTTGTTAGTCTTTCTACATGCATTAGCAAGTTTGAGGAGTTGATGGTCCATTAAAAATTAGATGACTATAAGCAACTGCAGGAGATCTTGGAGCTTCCACCAAACATTTACACCCTTGAAGCAAATGGCTGCAATGCATTGTCCAGATTTCCAAAATTGCCTATTCAGTGCATTCAATCCTCCATGTCAATGTATGTTCGCTTAGATTCTTGTCATGGATTGGTTCGTGAAGGTATTGACCTAGCTAACATTATACATGTGCATGAGTTGATGTGATTTCTGATTTAATAGATTTGCTATAGCCAAATGTTGGTTAGATTGGTCACTACATGGATACTATATTCCTGGGAGACGGATAGCATGTTGGTTTATCCAAAGTCAAGAGTGTTCTGTCTCTTTCTGGGTACCCTGAGATTTGCATAGGAGTAACCTTGGGTTTTGTGTGTTGCTTTTGGATTGGAGGAAGAAAATGAGGCTTATTTTTCATTTGAGGTTTGGGTATTGGTGAATCATGTTCATAGTAATTATGATACAAGAACATTCTCTTTTTACAGTTTGATCACTTGTGGTTTAAATATATTACATGCCGTTCATTTGATGAGCTGGATGAGATGTTGGAGACTAAGTGGAGTCTCTCAGAGGCAACACTAAGAAGGCGTAGGTTTGGCCTTATATGGAAGCAAGCAGAGCATGGCCTGAGGAAGCCCCTCAAGCTTTCTAAGATGATCTCAATCGTCATATGTATTCTTGATTCATGGCAAAAAGGTCCACTTCTGGATTGCAGTTAATTTGAGCATTTGATATAATGCTTACTATTAACTTGTCATATTTTCTAAATGATTTCTTGCACTCCGCTTTCAGCAACTTTAGCATTGTGTTGTTTCCTGGCAAGAATGACCCTCTTGTCCATTGTCTGATTTCTTTTGTGGATATGAGACAACCACAATGACTGTCACCTCAAGCAACTTCATCTAGGTTTGTGACAAAAGATGGATGGATGGGACATTTGTTGATTTTGGCTAGTGCTAACGCAAAGTCGTGGAAATTGAGTTGCAAGGGACTACTTTTCAGATGCCCAAAATTATACATGTGGACCAATTATATTTTTTAGCAGCCATAAATTTGAAATTTTTTAGTAGCCCAAATGCTGAGATGTAAATGGAATTGAAAGAAGTTATGTAGATCTTGTCTTTTGGCCTCAATGTAAGTATTTTTGAGTCACTATGATTTTGTGATTTAAAATATGCTAGATTTGTATTGCTTCTTGTGCTTTACTCCTGTGGATCCTATAACTTTTTCCAGATTGCTTACTGCGTCGCAATACGAAGTATCAGTGTCAAAACACAAGGATACTAAAGTTCTTGTTGAAGTTCTAGATTTTTGCTCTCTTTTCTGTTTATGCATCCATTAATCTCTTTAAGTTTCCCCCTTTTATACTAGTTGGAATGCTTATTATGCAAGATTGTATAAGCAGTACAATTGATGTGAAGGTCAGCTTTTCCAAGTTTCAGATGTAGCTCTGTCTACATTTAATCAAATTTGCTTTGGCAGGTATTAATTTTACTCTTCTGCAGAGCTTTTGGCTGTTCTGTCTCTGTGAAAGTTTGAACAAACAAATAGTTCCATTTGTTTTATGCTATAAGTATCGATTGTTGGAAATCTCTCTGCTTTTTGACAAATTCATGTTGTGTTTACCTTGAATGCTCAGAGGTATATACCTTCATATTTTTCAGAATGGTATTTCGCTGTGCATCCAAATGATTGCCCTTCTATTTTCCATTTTCTTGCCTTGTTTCTGTTTCTGTGACAAAGGGTGGCATAAGTTATGTTAGAGGATATCCTATGAAGGTAGGAGGCATCTAGAACAGAGTTGATGTTTCAGTTGCATTTGCAAGTTAGATTCCTGGGTAGAATCCCATCAATGTTTGTATCCAAGTTCTTTCAGTTTTTTTGGTTATCTTTTGTGTCATGAAGTTTGAGCTATAATGCAACTGAGTGTCCTCTCACATTGCCTTAAAGTTATGTTATTGAGGTTTTGCAGATTGAATTCAACATCTTGCGTTCTAATTTGTCTAGTTATCTTAGTTGGTATGCCATCCTATTGGCACATACAACTGAGAAAGGTGAAGGGCATTGACTGGCAAAAAGGGCACATTCTGGTGTTCTTATAGATGGTGGGAATTATGAGGGCCCAATTGGGAGTGTGCTCAAATATGTATTTTGTTTGTCCTACATTTGTAAAAAGTATAGCCCAACTCGTTCCAAGTTCAACTGCCAGGTTATAAAACAATACTTACGATTACGTGGGCTATACCAAACACATTTATGCCAATTGACAAGCTGCTTCTCTCTAATTGCAATCCATTTGCAAGCAGAACTATACCTTCCATCAAAGCAGCAATCGCAGGATGCTAGAAAAGGGATCCCGCATTAAGCAGCCAGCAGATCTTGAATCCATGCTTCCCAAACAACTGCTGATTAAGATCAAGAGATGGACCTAAACCATAGACAATTTCTTGTTGGATACTTATCAAGCAAAGGGCCATAAGATATCAAGCAAAGGGCCATAAGATGCCATGATCAAACCATAAGAAAAATGTACTCCCATACTCAATGTGTACTTCATTAGCTGCCTGGCTATTTTACACAGCTTCAACACTTAATTCAGCAATAGGAGTCAGAGCGCAACTTTAAAGGCCAGAAACTTTTCCCTTTTTGTTTATGAATTTCAATCCAAGATGTTCAGAAGTAATTGGATTTCTAGAAAATGCTCAAATTATACATCAGGATACAAGCATTATTCCATTCTAGTAATATCATTTAACCCCTAAGCATACTTGCTTTTTAGGTAGACACACCTTTTGCTCCATGCATTGAAGAGCTTTTCCAAAGAAACCTTCACACTTTGGTCGATTTGTTCTATTAGTTCTCTTGGGCAGGATGAAAATATCACAGCAGTAGTTCACAATTAGAGAGTAGCTAATAAGTCGTAATTGACTAGCATGATTAATTCATCAGTAGTCCAATGACTCAATTCCAGTCAACAACTATATAGAAGCTAGGAGTAGTAAATTCACTAAAGTGAAATTTACTGCTACAGCTCCACACCAACGATTATAGGATAGCTAGGAGTAGTAATTACATCTTTCCTCTCAAGTTAAGAATTCCGTGGGAACATGAATTGCAGTCAATAGTTTAAATTTTTTTTTTTAAAAAAAAAAAAACCCTCAACCTTCATAAGTCAAGACTGCAGTGTGGACATCATCTTTTTGTTTTTGGTTTGAAATGAGGGAGGGGTCCATGCATGTGGTGCATGGAAAGTGGAGTGTCCGTGTATTGTCAACTTTATCAATCAAACAACCTTTGTCCTGCTATTGCATGTGTCCGTCTGATTAATGAAGAGGTGGTCCTTGTTCGAGCTTTGTCTACTTCTATCGAAAGAAACAAAGACCAAAAGCAAGGGAAGAACATGGGAAGATATGTATGGCCATTGAAAAAATCACGTGCTTGCTAGTTGGTAAACGTTTAGTCGGCCGATGAGTTCAAGTCCTCGTGTGAGATTAATTTAGTTATTCTAAATTATTATTTGAAATAATATTCATTTTACGTCATTTTTTTGATGAAATGACTCTACTCTTTGCTTTTTTAGAATATTCTCTAATAATAACTATCAAGCCTTTCTGTTAATAATAAATAAAAAATAAAAATAAAATCTAATGGAAATGAACCAATGGAGTCAAGCCTTTGATTCGCTCTAGATTTGAGCATGTAGAAGGAACAAGGTGGTGGGGGCCACCTACCATCAAAATCAACTTTGATAATTTTTCTTTGCAGACCAAAGTTGTGTGGAGGGAAGCTAGCACGAAAGTGATGAGCAAATATTTCATTGCGCTTTTGACTAAGCAAAAAAAGATGAAAAAAAGTGGGATATCATCAAATCACGTGGAATATCTAACGTTAGTGGACACTCTAGACTTTTAAAGTGTATTCTTCATTAAAATCCAAACACGAAAATTCTCTTTTGGACTAAATAATTTGAATATGTATCCTTCACGCTTATACGAAGTCTTTCTTATGAACTTTCGCATGAAGTATCCAATTATTTTGGAAATGACTTGCATTTTGACTTGACTAGGTGTAGCGCCTCTAAAAAGTGGTTCCCCAAAAAAGCATCCAGCAAAAAAGGCTCCACGTTAGCAAAAGATTCTTTGCTTCAAAGTAATAGAAAATAAGCTATTAATGCACCAATTAATCATTTAAAGGTATTCTTCTAGAAAATTTCTCATTTCTTTGAATTTATATTAGAACCAATTGCATTACATTCAGTTGGATGAAAAGCTTGATCTATTTCCATCACAAAAGGTTATAAAATTATTTGACGACTATTGCTTTATGAAATGCAGGGAAAAGTGCAAAAGGATACATATACCTCTCTGCATTTGGCACGTGAATGTATCAAATTCCTCCTCAGTCACTTGTTGATCATACTGTTGTTTAATTATGTATTGTGATGAAAATATATCATCAACTCTCTCAACTCTCTTAATTTATCAACATGTGATGCTATAATAGTTAGCTCTAAAAATTTCAAAAAAAAAACACGAGCAATATTTTGGCCCAAATATTGAATATGCTCCATAGTATTAAGTATTTACGCACAAATATAAATTAAGAAATTTATTAAATATTTTATATGCATATAAATAAAAAGGAGTAACGACATAGGAATGTGGAACCATTTCATAGTGGTCCGGTCCAAATGGGTGCCCACTCCATTTCCAAAGACTGTTCAAGAGTTATGCCTAATCAACTATACTCCAAGCCTCAAACAAGGATTGATTTGCAATGGAGCCAATATTCATTTATAAACACGGCGCATTCTTTTACAAAGAAATGCTCTCACAAGATTGATTTCTCAAGAATTTGATTGCAAAGTGTATACAAGAGGGATATTGCAAGTACTAGTAGTGTACGAAAACAAAAACTATTGGCAAAAAAAGTCACTAATCACTTGATTTTCCAGTATGGAGTCACTGACACTTCCATGAAATACATGGTATGCTTCCATCAAATTTTGTGTTTATAAAACAATGTGTATAATTTGCTTAACTAAATAGAATGTAATACATAAATAAAATGGTTATACGCATGGGACCTTCGTGGAATCGTACATTCACGTACGTTTGAGTTTGGATAGATGGAGTCTCCACCCATTGAATATAACTTGTGAATGGAAGTGCTGTCCATTAATACAAGTTTTGTGGTTGCTCCACTCATTTTTCTGGTGCGTGTAGAGTGGAGCGTTGGTGTATTGTCAACTTTCTCAATCGAACAGCTTTTATCTTGTCGTGACATGGAAGAATATAATGTGGGACATTGGCCGACATTACTCAATTTTGCTGAAGTTATCTATAAATAAGACCAAGGAAAAGAGCTATACAAAGAACGTTAATGGAGATATCTATCAGAGAAGTATACAAATGAAAGAAAGGAAAGAGATGTAACCCAAAAAAACAAGAAGGAAAAGGAAAAAACGAAAGAAGGGAGACTTTCAATGCACAACGCTGAACCATACCTCATGGATGTCAATTGTTATGATGAGATGAGAAGATTTCTGCTGTTGAATTTGAGTCAGTTGCAATCGATTGTGCATACGATTAGACGTTTTACCCACTATAAATTGGAAGTGAAATTTGAAGTACTTTATGCACTAGCAAATGGACGTCCAACATGGTAGAAGACATATTTAATAACGTCTTACAACGTCAAGTTCTTGATTACAACGGAGTATTGTAAACTTTTGTAAATCGTCATAAATAATAATTAAAAGCATTCAAACTTGTGGCCTTAAGCTATTGATTACGATTGAATATTGTAGACCTTTAAATGTCGAAGCATGGAGCTAAAGCTGTCGGTGGGGGTCTCGTAAAAAGAAGTAGGTTCAGCTGACACGGCACATGTGATGTTATGCTGAGACTGCAACCAGATATGATGACATATGTTTGATTGAATTATTTGGCTTTTAGCTCCTCAGAGAAACATGGGATTGTTATCGACGTTTGTATTGGGTTATCAATACAATATTTATCTAATACCGATTCCCACACCTTTAAAAGGCTTTATTTTCCCTAAACCAATCAATTATCGAATCCGAAATCCAACCTCCAATCAGGATTGTACGAAATTATAGTCAAAGAATTTATCTTACGTTGACTTGTCAGATTCGTTAATAATTCAGTTAACAATAAATCAACATTAACCAAATTTTTGTATCAATCACACGTCTTAACTTACGTGGTAAGTGCCATCTTCAATGAAGAAAAGTTTCAAGCGCAAATCATTGACTTTTTAGGCACACGCACAATAATATTACTAAAAGACTTTATAATATTATGTGTTTTAGGGCAAGGACATCTTTTTCACCCTTTGGAAATCCTTTAAAAAATACTTAAGAACAACAGATATAATTTTAAATTATAAATAACATATTTGAGTGAGCTTTACAATGATCAAAATTGAATTAGGGTCAACAGAGACCTAGTTCTATAATTTTTTAGGATAGTTATGAAAGCTTCTTTTCATGTGAATATAACGCGTAAGTCTTTCAAAGTTACTTCGGTCGAAATCACAGCTTATTGGCTTTCAAAGCTGTCTTCGTCGAAATGGCTGGTAAAAAGAGTTATGCAACTGTTACTTCCTCGGAAAAGTTTTTAGTGTGAATGTTGAACAACACTTGTATTTACCAAGCTCTTTGGGCGGAATCTTCCATATATATCATCATCAAGTGTATTACAAAGCAAAGCACAGACCATTAACCTCTCTGCATATTTTTTTTCAAGAAAGATAATCATATAGATTGAAAAAAAAAAAAAGAGGAGAAAATTTTCAAATCTGACAAGTAAATGCACTTAAATAAATGCAACTTAAGTTAGCCAGGCATATTCACATCCCGACAAAATAATGCAAAAATGCATATGACTCCATCATAACATTCTTAAATAAAATAATGGCTACTTAAAAATATCAAAATCAGTTAATGAGAAAATAACAAAATTATATATATATATATATATATATATATATATATATATATATATATATATATATATATATATATATATTGGTCGAAAGAGGTAATATATATAACGCTAAGGTGGAAAGAACATACAACCCTTTACAAGGGCATCAATACAAATGATATCCATCATCGCTTGAGGAGGAAATAAAGCCTAGTTGGACGGAAGAAGACCTTGTTCGTGGGCTTTCGCGGCCCAATCGGCTAGGGCATTTGCCTCGCGTCGAACATGCTGCATAGAGAGATTGGGAAAACAGGGGATTAGGGCTTCGCTTTCAGCGAGCAGGGCACGGCACTCCCATGGTGGCAGACGATTCCGATTGATGGTCTCGATGAGGACACGGTTGTCTGATTCGATCTGCAGGTAGGCATCTGTGTTGCCCTTTGTCACGAAATCCTTCAGTGTATGTAATAGTGCCTGGATCTCCATCTCTAGCGCCGTTGAAGCATGAACGCTTCGCGTGAAACCGTCGGTCATTCGACCTGTGTGATCGCGTTGGATGCTTGCAATCGCCCCTGTCTGATTTGGGCTACGAAAAGCACCATCCAGATTAACTTTTATAACTCCTTTTGCTGGTGGTTGCCAGATGCTGTTAGGGTTCTGCCGTATGAGCTCTGCGGGCGTCTACTGCTGGTGAGATTGGATACACAGTTTAGCTAGATTCAGTGCTGAGTCGATGAGAATATCCGGATGGGTCCGTTGATGGCGAAAGAGGAAATGATTTCGAGCCTTCCACAGTTGCCACATCAGAGCAGCGATGACCTCAAAACCTGGTATGTTTCCCTTCTGTTCAATGATGTGTGTAAGCCAGATTTCTATTCGATGTGTTGTTTGACTGGAAATTTTAATCTGAACTTTGGAGCGACGCCAAATAGGATGTGTTGATGGGCAGAGGAGAAATAAATGTTCTGGGGTTTCAAGGGTATTGGATGAGCAGAGTTTGCAAAAAGGTTCTTGGATTATCCTTCGTTGGAATAGGTTGGCTTTGGTAGGTAATGCATTTTGGCATAATGCCCATAGAAAATTGCGAATCTTTGGGGCTGTCTTGGTCTTCCAGATCTGTTTCCAAAGCTTTGTTGGGGGGGGAGTAAGAAGAGGATGCCTGAAAATGTAACTTACTGGGTGCTGATTGTTTAATGCTATGATATCCACTCTTAACAGTGTAGTGGCCATCTTGTGTGGTTGTCCAGCAGAGTTTGTCCTCAGATGACGTTGTCCATAAATTAATAGCGAGAATTTCCTCAACTATTTGTGGCTGAAAAGTCTGATTAAGAAGCTCTACATTCCATGCATTTTGCTCAGGGAGAATATACCCTTCTACCAACTTTGGTTCCTCCCTATTAACTAGTCCACCGAGAATACCCATGCTAAGCCATTTATCCTCTCTAGCACTAATTGATTTGCCATTGCCAACAGACCATTGAAGTCCATCCAGAATAGAATCTCTGCCCATAAGGAGACTTCTCCAACCCCAAGAAGGTCTAGTTCCTTTATCCGCTTTCCATAGGGTTGTAGATTGAAAATATAGAGCTTTAAAAACACTACCCCATAAAGAATCAGGATCATGATAAAGTCGCCAGGCTTGCTTCCCCAGTAAAGCTTTATTAAAGGATATTAAATCTCTAAAGCCCATCCCTCCCTTCTTCTTACTCTCTTTCAGAAAATCCCAATTTTTCCAGTGAATTCCAGCTCTGTTACTGTTGTTTCTCCACAAAAAACGTGCTATCTTTTTCTCAACAGCTTTACATATAGAAACAGGAACTTTAAAAGTCATCATAGCATACTGAGGTAAAGCCTGAACAACAGATTTCAACAGAATTTCTTTCCCACCTTTAGAAATTAGGCTTTCTTTCCAGCCCTCCAGCTTAGCGGTGACTCTACCTAAAATCCAGGCAAACATATCCCGTTTTGAGGACCCTCAATTAGAAGGCAACCCTAGATATTTGCCAGTTTTATCCATCAGAGGTACTCGGAGTTCGCTGGCTAGGTTAATCTTTAGAGTAGGAGGGCAAAACTTAGTAAGAAACAAACCGGATTTATTCCTATTTATAGCTTGACCTGTGGCTAGGCAATACTGATTCAGAATACTTGCTAGATTTTGACATTCTCGGATCGTTCCATCAATGAAAAAGATAGCGTCGTCGGCAAAGAATAAATGGGATAAAGTGGGACACCAACGATTAAGTGTGATCCCTCTTAGGTTACCCATATCAACCCCTTGATGGATAAGGTTGGACAATAGGTTAGCCAACAGAATAAACAAGTAAGGAGAGAGGGATCACCTTGCCTAAGTCCCCTTGATGGTTGAAAATAGGTAAGGAATTCGCCGTTGAACTTAACGCATAGAGAGGTTGTAGTCACGCACTGCATCATCCAATTAATCCAGCAATCATTAAAGCCCATTTGATGAAGATAAGCTTTTAAAAAATCTCATTCCACCCTATCGTATGCTTTCTGCATATCCAATTTAAGAATCCCCTGAAATCGTTTCTTTCTTTTTTGCACCTTTAACTGATGGATAACCTCCTGAACGAGCAGGACATTGTCTTGTATTTGCCTCCTAGATACAAAGACACTTTGTTCTTTATAAATTAATTCTGGCAACCAAGGCTTTAAGCGATTGGCCAAAACTTTGGAAATAATCTTATATATGAAGTTGCATAAGCTGATAGGGCGAAATTGATCTAACCTCTCAGGGTTTGGGACCTTTGGGATAAGAGATAGAGCTGTTCTGTTTAATTATGCTAGCATTTTCCCTGTGATGAAGAAATTCTGGACCATGTGGAAAACATCTTCCTGAATCAAATCCCAATAATTATGATAGAATAAACCATTTAAACCATCAGGTCCAGGGGCTTTAGTGGCTCCTAATTGAAAAGTTGCATACTTGACTTCCTCTCGAGTAACGGCAACTGTTAGAGTCATATTCATAGCTTCTGTTACCACCTTAGGACATTGCGATAAGATCGGTTCAAAGGCTCTTGGACCACAGGAAGTATAAAGCTTTGTGAAGAAGGAAAGAGTCATATTTTTCAGTTGAGCTGGGTCTCTAATCCATTCTTCATTCTCAGCCTTCAACATACTAATTCTATTTATTTTTCTTCTTTGTACTGTAGTGGCATGAAAGAATATGGTATTTATGTCTCCCCATCGCATCCATTTGATTCTAGAACACATTCCCCAATATTGTTCCTCCTGTGACCAACTCTGCTGTATTTGTTTTTTCAAGTAGCTAACCTACTGTTCATCATAATTACAAATAGGTTGATTTGTGTAGTATTGAAGTTGCTGTTGTAGAAGATGAAGTTTTCGATGACCCTCTTTGAAAGTTGAGTTGCTCCACTTAGTCAAAGCTGTTTTAGTTACCTGGATCTTCCGATAGATTGAAGAGTTGCTGAGTGATGATGCAGACTAAGCATCTGATGATGCAGACCAAGCATCCCCCACCACTTGTCTACATTCTTCATGATCAATCCAAAAGGCTTCAAAGGTAAAAGTTTTTTTTGCCTTTCCCTGTGTTGAGATGAGTAGTTAATAAAATCGGACTATGATCCAACCCTATAGCGGGTAATGCCACAACTTTAGCTTTTGGATAAACTAGACGCCATTCAATATTACACACTGCTCGGTCCAATCTCTCCCTAACCAAGTCCTGCCCACTTCTATTATTAGCCCAAGTGTAGGCACAACCCTTAGTTTCCAAGTCCATCAAAGCACAGTCATGTAGTAGATCTCTAAAGGATTGCATACGATAAGGCTCCGCAGGTCTCTTACTAATTTTCTCCTAGCTGTATAAAATTTCATTGAAATCTCCAAGACACACCCAGGGTTGACTATTAGAGTAACTAAGTTGTCTCAATTCTGCCCATAATAGTTGCCTTTGAGTAAAAGTCGTCGGAGCATGTAAAGCAGTAAGGCACATAGAAGTGATACCACTATTTTCAGAACAAACCGTGTCAATAAAATAAGGAGTATAAGCCGTGACGTAAGTGAAATCTGGTCAGTCCAAAAGAGCACCATTCCTCCAGCCAAGCCTTGAGGATTAACCACAAAATTGTTATTATAATTCAGCCTTAGTTGTACTTGCTGAATAACTGGTTCCTGGTTTCAAGTCTCCATCAAAATATTAGGTCGGGCTTATCTTGAGCTACTATGGCCCTAAGAGCTCGAACTGTCATAGGATTGCCCAATCCCTGATAGTTCCAGCTTAATATCTTCATTTTTCACTTGGTGGCTTATTTGGGCAAGCCACCACAGCCCCTTCATAGGCCTTTTCAGCCTGGAGCACAGGAGTCGCCATCAACGCGCTTTCATCTAGAGTGTCAAGCAGAATATAACGTCTCTTGGCTTTTTTCAATGGAGTCATTTTAGGCTGTAACCTAGGGTTTTTGAGTTTTTTTTTTATGAAGATGCTTCAATATGATTGACATTAACCTCTGTGGTTGTGATTGGTGCAGGGGAAAGAAGCACTTCCATCTGGTGTACCGTAGCTTCTTGAGAGGTGTCTATCACAAGGTAGTTGAGCAGAAAGTTTGCCTTCGAAGTGTGTTGATTCTGACTTGTTGGATTATCTGGAAGAGCTAGCTGTGTTTTAACTTCAAGTGGTGCAGCAGGGAGTAGTAGCAGCCCAGGCTGGGGTGTTTCAGGTACACATTCTTCTGTTTCTGCTTGCTTACTATCAAATTCATAAAAAGCCTGCCAATACGGGCTATGTTCTCTTACCTCAGCTCATAACCACTGTCCATGATACATCTTATCCCACCCTTCAAACTTGGCCTCCTCATAAGGGATAGATTTACAATGGGATGCATAGTGGCCCAAAACACCGCAGGAATAGCAATAATGGGGCAAACGTTCATAACGAAAATCAAGCTAGATATGTTTCCCCTCCACTCGTATGAGTTTACCCAGTTTTAGAGGTTCTGTAAGACTTAGTTCAATCTTAGCTCTCACTGCCTTAATAGGTGATCCCTCTTTTGTGTCGATACTGACTTCCAAAAGCTGACCGACATCCCTAACGACCTTTCTTATGAACTGCTCAGTACTTCGTTCTAGAGGTAATCCTAATATTTGCATCCAAAACACACACGTAGTAAAACTATAGCAATGCAAAGGTGTGTTAGGGACCCAGGGTTTGATCATAATCAGATTATTAGAAAATGACCATGGTCCATTCTCAAGAACACGCTGCTTCGCCTCCTCCGAGGTAAATTTGAATACATACATGCCTTCTTCTCGCTGAGAGATATCCACAATATCTAGGCGCCAAGCTTTTTTCATCGTTTGTTGAAAAGCTGAGAAATTAACAGAGGTATTGGCAAGAAGTTTGCCAACCAGAATCAACTTACATTCTGCGACTTTTTCTTCAGGTGGTGCTTCATCCCACTCGTCAATTTGCTGGGGAGACCAAAGACGGCCTAGCCTACTACATAAGGCAGATAGCCGAGCTTCCTCAACCGACTCCACATGTTCCATCTGGCCACAGCTTCAAGAAGAAACCCAGTTGAGATGGGTTGCTAAAGGAGTTGCATGCAGAATTCAGGAGAATCAGAAGGGAAGTCCAGTGACAAAACATGTGAGTACCATCCAGACCCAGCGAAGAAGTGATGTAAACAAACTGTATAGAGAGAAAGAGTCCTCACACTAAGAGGAGAAATGTAATTTTGAAATGCCCAAAGGATCGCTGTAGGAAAAAACCGATGAGGAAACCAGAATTGAGCGGACAAACTGAAGCTAAAGAGAGAAAATGGAGTTAGGGTTCAGGTGGGAAGAAAAGCCAACTACCAGTTCGGTAGAGAAAAACTCTACATCGCGAGAGAGCGAAGAAAAACGTTTTAACAAAAAATTGTATATGGTATGCATTTTGAAAATCTATTTCTTGACTCATCTTTTGAAGACACGATGAGTTTTTTTTTTTTTTTTTTCAATAAGCACAAAATCTGAACAATTTCTTAGCTACTATACAAATTCTTGAGAAGCTAAGATCAACGATGCACAAGATATGTTGCCATCCATCCATAGAAGATGAAATATTGGAATGAAATACATCATAATTGGGTTGAGAATGAGACACATACATTTAATTAGCAATTTTTACAATTTCCCATGCTCTTTGGCAAATTACCTTAGAGTGAAGTTAGCACGAAATTGTCTTCACATGAGAGCTCTCCAGCAAATTATCTTCCTTTGTTTTTCACTTCTTACTTCAAGTGATGAGCTCTTTGGTAATCCCTGAAGTCTTTAACAACATCTACATTTACAAAGGAAGTTGCCTCTACACTGAAGGATTATAGCTCACTCTACAAGTACACCTTACTTCACTCTACGCTGAAAATACGCCTCTCGAAATGACTACACCAGCACTCTCTTATAATATATATATAAAAGTACAAGAAGTAAGAACAAGTTTTAGTTTTAGAGCGATTTGATCCCTCGGCCACCTTCAACTCTTACTTTGACACGAACATATAGCCGTTGAAGCTTCCTCCACACGTTGAATAGGTAAATAGCTGTTGAAAAGGGTGATTTTAGATCAGTAGGATCACTGTGGAAAATGGAATAACAAGTTTCAAGGCGTTATTCCATTTGCATAAATAATAACATTTGCCTGTCTTTAGGTGCGCACCCAATTTCGGACCAAACCCGTCGCCTCTGAATCGACGACACTAGAATCTCTCTCTCTCTCTCTCTCTCTCTCTCTCTGTCTGCCAAAGCTCTACGGCGATGGCTCTGCAACTGTGGAAGACCCTCGAAGAATCCATCGTCGCCTCCACGGGCCTGTCCCCGGCGACTTTCTTCATCATCCTTGCCCTTGGGCTCGCCGTCTACTATGTCGTGTCCGGCCTCTTGGGGTCGTTATCCGACCGCCACCAGAGGCCGAGGAACTACCAGGAGCAGATGCAGCCTCTCCCTCCTCCTGTTCAGCTTGTCGAGATCTCCGAGGACGAGCTCGAGCAGCACGACGGCACCGACCCCGAGAAGTCTCTCTTGATGGCCAACAGGGGGCAGATCTACGATGTCTCTCAACGCAGGTATGCTGCGACCTTCTTCGTAGCATCGGATAAAATTGTTATGCTCATGGCGCGATTTTGATTGTTCCCTGTGGCAGTCGTGGGTTGTGGATCGGATCGTCACTGTCTTCTTAGGCTCATCCTACATGAATTTGTTGATTGCAATATACTGTCTATTCACGTGCGAAGTTAATGCTGCGGTGAAATTGGCCTATGTGAAGCTTAAAAGAAATGGTTGAGAATTTTTCTTTCACACGCGTCAAATTAATGAAACAAAATACCCTTTTTGTGGGATCTAAAAGTCTGGTTAATAAAATGGGAGTAGAGTTTGCTTCAATGAATGTCGGTTGACGATTGGCTCAGACGCTACTCAATTTGCTGAAATTATCTGTAAAAAAGACTAAGAAAAATTGCTAAACAAGAATGTTGATGAAGATATCAAATAGGGAAGAATACGTATAAAAGAAAGGAAAGAGGGCGGGGGAAAATAGGATACTTTTAAGGTACAACAATGTTGTACCATAACATATAAACAACAGTTGTTATATTGAGATGAGAAGATTTCGGCTGGGATCCGTCGTTCCACCCGCTAGAAAATGGAAGTGAAATTTACAATTCTTTAAACACTAGTAAATGGATGTTTGCCGCGGTAAAAGTCATATATAGTGACATATGACGTCATGTTCTTGATTATGACCGTGTGAAAAGTCACGCCCCACATTCTCATTGCCTCTAATTTTACTTCCTTGTCTAATGATGGAATGACTCCCATGCTCTAGCAATTGAAGTTTCTATTTGCAACCTGAACTTTAAATTTTATGTCCTCACTAATTTTGGAGCTTGAACCAGATAATTTTTTTTTCAAATTCATAACTTCCAACATGTATCCAAATATGCATTTTTAGTTCAATTTAATATATTTGTTGGGAATAAGTAAAGTATGGCCTATCTTGTAGTTAGACTTCAAGACACGGGGTATAAGTGTTTTATTATACATAGTTGGGGTGTAAAGTTCAGTCCAAATTAAAAATCCAAGTTGCCTTTGCAATCATCTCTAGAGTGTAACACATAGTTCAATTCCATTCTTGGACCACTTTCACTTCACATTCAACAAAGATTGGTACACGTGTTGCCACCACAGATCTCATAGCACCTTTTTCATTTTATAATAAGAAGAAATTACTTGATTAGGGTCGGGTCAACTAATCTAGAAGTGCATCAATTGTCACTCACAAATTTTCCATATACCACAGCGAAGTATCTTTTTGATGTGATCAACACTTCATTATCCATATAAGAAAAAGAAAAATGAAAGACTGAAAAAATAGAACCATTTCCCCTGGAGCCAAATAAATCAATCAGAAAATTGGCCTTTAATTAGGACAGTATGACACTATGGTCATAGAAATTTATCCCGTGTTGAATAGTCAAATTTATTAACAATTCAATTCAGCAATAATTTCAACATTAACCAAAGGTATGTGGCGAAGACACATCTAACTAATGTGACAAATGTGATCTTCCACGAAGAAAATTTTAATGTACATATTGTCAACACTTTATGTGGGGATAAAAACACTACAAAGTGCCATAACTTGCGCAAAGCAGACACTTAAGTGTCATAACTTTCGAAAGGTACACACTTAAGTGCCACATTTGAAGAAAAATGGATCACTTAAGTGCCAATTCGACCAAATTTTTTGCCGCGAAGCGAGTGCAAAACGACACCGTTTTGCACGCTGACGTAGCCAAATAATGCAAAAACGTCGTCGTTTTGGGCTCACGTGGTAAAAAAAATAATATAAAAAATTAATTAAATTAAATTTAACATTAAATTTAGTTAAAATATTAAAAAATAATAAATTTAAAATTAGTTAAAATATTAAAAAATAATAATTTAAAAATTAAATTTAGTTAAAAATTTAAAATAATAATAATTTTAAAAATTTAAAATTTTAAAATAAGGGGGCGATGGCTAAGGGCTCAGCCCCCTTTTTTATTTTTTATTTTTAATTTAAAATTATTTTTTAATATTTAAAGAAATTTAATTTTAAAATGATCATTTTTTAATATTTTAACTAAATTTAATTTTAAAATTATCATTTTTTCATATTTTAACTAAATGTAATTTTAAAATTATTATTATTTTCATATTTTAACTAAATGCAATTTTAAAATTATGTTTTTTTTTTCATATTTGAACTAAATGTAATTTTAAAATTATTTTTTCATATTTTAACTAAATTTAATTTTAAAATTATTATTTTTTCATATTTTAACTAAATTTAATTTTAAAATTATTATTATTTCATATTTTAACTAATTTAATTTTAAATTAAATTAAATTAATTTTTATATTATTTTTTACTAGTCAGCCCAAAACGATGTCGTTTTTGCATCATTTGGCCATGTTAGCATGCAAAACAGTGTCATTTTGCACTCGCTTTGCCGGAAAAATGCCACGTATGCATTTTGACTAGATTGACACTCATGTGATTCACTTTGCTTTGATTTTGGCATTTAAGTATACATTTCGAAAGTTATGACACATAAGTGTTATTTTCTGTCAAGTTATGGCACTCCAGGGATTTGCACCTTCTTTATGTGCGTGAAGAGCAGTCCTATGTTAGAGTGTCGGCTCATCCTTGAGCACTTTTATTAAAATATTCTTTGTTGACCCACGTCAAAAGGAAGTCATGCGCTGGGAGTCAACATATAAGGAAAAATTCAAATGGCGAACAAACTACCACTCACAAAGTACCAAATCTTAGGCAATTCATTGCTTATTGTTGACCATTTTCTGTTTCCTGATTCTAATGGCTTCTTCTCCTTCTTCCAAGCGCAAAAGGGGCTATGATGTCTTTCTAAGTTTTAGAGGCATGGACGTCCGCAATTATTTCCTTGGTCATCTCTACATAGCTCTTGTTCAAAGTGGAATAAACACTTACATGAACAGCGAAGATCCAAAGAAGGGAGAGCAAATATCACCTGCACTTATGGAGGCAATCGAGGAATCGCAAATTGCGATTGTTGTTTTCTCTGAAAAGCTATGCCTCATCACCATGGTGTTTGGAGGAGGTGGCGAAAATCATGGAGTGCAAGGAGCAAAGAGGCCTCATGGTCTTTCCGGTGTTTTACAAAGTGGAACCTAGAGAAGTGAGAGAGCAGAGACGATTTTATGCAAAAGCTATGGCCAAACATGAGGTCAAGTTTGGGAAGGATTCAGAAAAAGTAAAGCGATGGAAGAAAGCTCTTTTTTATGCTGGTAGCTTGTCTGGATGGCATTTTATGGATGGGTACGTGAAAACACTTCTATTGCTTCAAATAGTGTAATTCTTTTGATATTGGATCTTCTTTAAGGTTTGGGATCCTCTAAAGTTCGGCGTAATCTATCCCGGCTCTCTCTCTAATTTGCCTCGTCTCTCTCTCTCTCTCGCATTAAACACATTACAGACAACACTTGCACAGAACACGAAACAGAGTACCATGGGCGAGCCGTACGTCCTCTCCGACCCTCTGCCGATTCTCGACACGCGGCCGTCCGATTGCTCACGTCCCAACGCCACCCCAGCCGCATCACCTCAGCCCGTCTCTGTGTCTCTGTGTCTAGGGGGCTACGAATCTAGGCTCGCGACCCCGGATCTGGGGCTTCAAGCCCGGATCAGTGGTCGCCTGAGACTCTTCTGTCTTCCGTGACAGAGGGACAAGAGCACGGAAAGAGGGCGCACCAACTGCGCTAGGACGGGCGATGGCGGCGGGGACATGGCAGCGGGGGGAACAGATTAGGGCGGTCACGGGGCAGTGGCAAATGCGGAGGGGAGTGGAGAGAGAGAGAGAGAGAGAGAGAGGATGGGGGAAATCTGGGTTTGAGTTTTGAGCCTAGGCATTTTCTTATTTTCTAAGTAAATTTAACAAATAGTTCAAAAAAAAAAGTAAATTTAACAAAACAAAATTCTAGAAAATGTAAAAGAAAATTCAAAAAAATTGAAACTTAAATTCACAAATTGAGATATCGATTAGAAGAAAAGTTGCACAATATTCAAATAAAATAAATTTCTTCGATATCAAAAACTGTCATAATACATCAAAACCACGTATACTAATCTATATCTTATGTCTACTATATATGGTTTAAGTGGAATTTAAGAGGAAGTTTCCTTCTTTGCTTGCCAACGTGGGAGGTAATATTGCTTTGGCATTGCCACATGGCATAGTTGTGTCATACGACCCATATTTGGTCAATTTTCATTTTTGCGATTTGTACGTTATCTTGAAATAAATTTTTAACAAATATATTTTTGTTTACAAAAAATCATGATAGTAAAGTTATTGACTTAATTTGAAAGTTTAAATTCTAATAATTTGAAATTCAAAAAATAACACAAAGCTAGCATATATTATTAAATGTAATTTATGACCAAACAAATATCCATTTGGTTTAAAGTTAAAGTATGAGAAATATAAGTCATTAAATCAATGACATAGATAATGCAAGTTATTGTCATTATAAACCATGATATCAGTCTATATTTAATTACATAAATAATACAAATAAACCATAGATAAGCCACTCCTAATTGGAAATATAGATTATTTCACAATGTGATCTAACTTCATTTGGTATTAGCTTAAATTTGGCAATTTGGATTAGGCTATCACCCATGAAAGACTCATGCGATTAGCACCCTCATTCTTCGACCAATTATAAGGATTCGTGGACTTCGGACTTCCGATTCGGACAAGAAGTTAGTAGACAGAGCTTGCCCTCCCATGTCCCACCCCCGTTACTGTTAGTTGGAGGGTCTTTTGTGCTGCTGTCATGCCTCTGCTTCTTGTTGAAGTTTTGAGCTAGCATTCTCTCACTCACAGACCCAGACTAAAATCACTTAGAGAGTACGAATTGCAAAGAAACCTTTCTCTACTGATTTCCCCTCTCCTTTCAACTGAAGAGGGATCAGCTCATATACATACACAAGCTAATGCCTGTAGGATGTTGCCAGCTTACTTCAACATTTACAAGCGGACAAAAACAAAAGTGAGCTGCCTACGCCTATACAAGACATTATACGCTAACCAATGGAGATTATCTTTTCTGCCTTTGCTTAACAGGTTTCACTGATGCAAGATTTTTTTTTTTTTTTTTTTAAATTCTTGATCGTGCAAATTCTTTTCTATTGGTTTTGTAACCGTTTTTTCCATTTGAATCTTTTTAGTCTCATCTGTACACTTCTAATCCATGCATTTTCTCTTCTTCTCAGAAAATTAGTTTTTCGTGTCTTGCACTGCTTACCTAGTAACCACTCCATCTGAAGGCTGGCCTTGGGCCTTTTCTTCTAAATTGGGCGTGATTAGCCCGTTCCATTTTCTCTTCCAGTGGCTGATCTTGGGTTTGGGAGATCTTCCACACTTTAAAAACATAAGCTCTGTTCACTAAGCCAGAAACTTAGTAGGCAGATCGATTACTCTCTCTCATTTTCTCTTTTGGACTTCTTTTTGTTTAAAGCTCATATAACCCTTGAGAATGATGATGACAATTCTTCCATCACCACGCAGATAATACTTTTGTTTGTTACCTATTACATGCTATAGGACTGCTCTAAAGAATTCAATTTTAGTGGCTTTAGTAATAAAAATAATATTTGCCCCTACTTTTCTATTGTTCTCTTGGTTTTGTTTGGTTCTGCAAGTTGTTGAATTTCCCAGATCTGTCAGGAATACTCTCTCCTTTGATCCAGTTCCATTCATCGTGCTGGTAACAATCATTGTAGCATATCTAGGACCACATCCTAAGCAGCTTAAAGCATATTTTACCAACGGATGGAGTTTACTAACAAGATGTAGATACCCTCTGTCAATGTTGATCGCATCTGCAAACACTGTTTCTACGAGTGCGAGTCCAGTTTCCGCTACGCTTGTTTGAAGTTTCTAGCTAAGTCATCCTTGTCGTCCTTCCCAATGGAGATAAGGATTTAGGACACAGAGCTCCCCTAAAGAAAAGTGTCTCTCGAGCCTATTATATTTCTTTGTTTTAAGTCAAATTTCCAGGTAGTAGAGCTTTGGAGAATATCTACCTTAACTTTCCATTATTCAAGGAACTCTTCTCCCATTGTTTTGTAAAATTTTAACTCAACTTCTAGAATCTTTATGTGTGAAGCAGGATCTTTTATGAACCATTGAAGTTGCTGGAAATCTTTTCTCAAGTCTACCTAGGAAATTTGCACAGATTTTAGTACCCTTCCCTTGAAGGCTATGATCGTTGGAATCAATTTGTAGATATCAAAACTTAACATATTCAACTTTTTTTATTTTCGAGGTTTTCATCACCAGATTTAATGTCAAAATATTCAGGAATAGGATTATGATTCTCAGGAATATTTTCCTTGTGATTATTTTATGGCCATTTGGTACAAACTTTCGAAGATCTTCATTTCAAGATCTTGTTCCCACCACTTTATTGAAGCCACATATGCCCGATAGTTCACATGATAAACCCATAACCATTTCTGAATCAGATTGTACTTCATGAGTGCGTTTGTTTGCCAAACTGTTGGTATTTGCGGAAACGTGTGTTTGATGTGTGTTCAAGTGTGTTCTGTGTGTGAACTATCAAGAGAGCAAAAGAACTAAGAACAATGTGGGTAGAAAATAATTGGGCAAAGTAATAATAGAGACTAGCAGCAAGGGAGCACTAGGGAACAAAATAATTTTTTTTTTTTTTTTTTTATTTAGTTATTGTAGTACAAAGGGAAGGGGAGGAGCTTACCTTTTTGCTCTACCCCTCAAAATGGACTACCACAAGGCCTAAGGAAAATCTTCTGCTTTTGTCAGATTTTTCACTTTCCCTCTTCTCCTAGAGACTTCTACATTTGTGCTTCTACACTTTTCATTGCCGCCTAAGCTAGATTTTCTTTTTTAAGGATTTTTCTTGACTTTCTAGCTATGAAGTTTCTAGAAATTGGATCAACAATTCAACACAAATATATCATCTTCTATCTGATTTTAATCTTCAAGGATATCTCCTTTAATTTTTTTCAGACTTAATCAAAAGAGGCTTGTGAACTTCAACTGTCAACCAACCAGTTCGTTCTCTAGGGAAGTCTTTAACAATATTCATTCCCCCCAGTCATTCAACGGATGATATTAAGGCTTTTTTCCTTTCCTCTATGATTCTAAAATGAGAAAAAAGAACTCTAGGTCTTTTGCATAGCCAACTAATATTTGCTTTCGTTCTAATAGGACCGCAGCTTTTGCTCTTATTCTCCTTCTCTCTTTGGACACTTTGGATGCCCCTTTTGCTTGCATGCCCGAAATTTTTTTTCTTTCTGCTGTAGGATTTATCTGCACAAAAAGACAATTTACGAGAGAGAGAGAGAGAGAAGCAGCTAAGACATTTTTATCTGGAGGAATATATTCTATGTCAAAGTTGTAATAACTATACCATTCTTGTATAATGAGAAGCCTAGTTTGCTGAGCTACCATTCTTGTATAATGAGAAGCCTAGTTTGCTGAGCTTCTTTCAGATTCAGATTCAAGAATCTTTCCACATATTCAGAGTCGTATCTCATTACAAACCTTTTTGGGGCTAGGAATATGTAAAAAGTATTTTATACAATTTTTCTTGGCAAGTACATACTTTTCATGTGTCAAATAAATGAGTTCAGACCATTTAAATGTAGCAGACCAACATTGATAGAAGTCTTACTGATTTTCTTTATTTAGTTTTTTGTACTTCTCGGCAGTATTCATTTGATGCATCAGAAGGTGATAATATGGTGGCAAATGCTGTATCTTTTCTTTTACCTACTGCTTGAGTGTCTTCATCATCCCAAAATTGAGATGTATTACTTGGAGCTTTCTTGGGTAGCCTACCAGGATATTTTAAAATTGTCTGGCCTAGTTAGCAGATCTATAGTACCTTTGGACTTTTAATCTTCTACTTTTTCAGGAAAGTTTATTATATCTCGCAAATTTAGGTTTGTAATACTAGCTTTTTTTTTTGTCTACTTCCATACCCAAGCAATTAATTTTTTCCTTTATCCATTTTACATTTTTTTACATCAGATCATGCCTTCTTTCTTAAAGATATTTATCAGTAGTTATAAGTGATTTGTTTGCATCTCCACTTTTCCTTAAGACTATTACATCGTGTATATACATAGCACAAAACTTGCGTAGATACTTGAAGGCATCATCCATTTCTGAAAATTGCCTAGAGCATTCTGCCTATGAGATCCCCTGCCGCAGCTATCATATAGTCATCATCTTTGTTGGATTGCTGAGCTGAAGATAGTCTGTAACAATTCACGCTTTTCCTCATACCTTCTCTGCAAGGTTAATGGGCTAGAGTGCGGACTAAAACCATCTCTAATAAAACCTTCGGAACACAGATCAGGAATTTGTTTTTCAAATACCTCTACCATCTCACAGTTTTTGCTGAAATGATGATTATTGGATCTTTTAGCTCAAGTCTGGCTTTTACACCATTAAGACTCCACAATTTGACTTACATCTTACACACAAAAAAGAAAAAAAGAAAAAAGAAAAGTAAAAAGACTCCACAATTTGTGAATCTTCAAGGAAGTTGTTCTTCAATTTTAGCAGGAACTTATTCCATTTTGTTCCTGGCAGTTGGATGCTCCGAATTTTTCCTTGTTCTAGGCAGAACAAATTTTGACACTAGAAGATATCATTTGGAGATGAAGATTTTTCGCATATAAATAGCTTATGCTCCCATTATTTACCACGCTGTGGTCACGCTATGAATGTTTGGTCACATGGACAGTCTCTACAAAACTCTGATTGTTCCACAGGATAAACCTCAATTTGTGTCTTAACCAAGGACTTTGAAGAGTCACGCCTGCTATAGTAATCGTAGTGCGGTCTTGCACAAAAGACCGTTAAGCACAAAAGACCGTTTGGTGCCATTAAGAATGCATTACCAAGAATGACATCCTGATCTAGTGCCAGGAAAGGAAAGATCCGTCTAACAATAAACATTGATTCTCACCCGCCATTCTTAATGCAATAGGCTCTGTTAATGGTCTCCACCATTCTTCTGGTGATGCATTGGGTCTTGTTCAATTAGTACAAGCTTCAGTGTCTCTAATGAATATGGATAACACCCAGGAAACTTAAACATCACAACCCCGTGAGTGCTTAACCCAGCTTCTTTGGTATGCCATTTGGGAGGGCTCGATCATATCCCAAATTTTGTCCACGACTATAGACCATTGACTTGATGTATTCCCAAAGATTGGAAAACTTCATGTATGACTTGGGATGTGGATCTTTCTTCTTCGGAGTGTATTACCATTAGAACATTATTCTCTCTTGACTATTTACATTATCCTTTGGTACAGTAAGAGGTTAAAAAGTCCTTTATTTCCTAGCAAACAGGGTGTAGACAGTGTTCCAAAACAAAAAAAATATTTTTGCTTCCCTCTGTTGGACCTGAGATGCACTAATCTCTCTAGATGGTCCAATAGGTTCCACCATAGTCAATCTCCTAGGCCCCGTAATTCTAGGGGATTAATTATTTACCTAGAGAATTTTCTGTAATTGTGTGAACCTCTTCAAAAAAAATCTGCTATCTAGCTTCCTTTCTCTATGATTTGTGGTACTAACAGATCTATAAATCATCCTAGTGTGATACACCAAAAATTTGACTTGCAGGTTCATCCTATCCATGTTTAAAGAACGAATTCTCAATGTTAATGAATTCCCCAAACAAATATCCTTTAGAGACATCAAATGATTTGGATGGGCTTGGAAGCAGACTGGCAAAATTCTAGATCGGCTAGTATTCCTTATATCAATTGATCTCTAAAATCTGTCCATCTTTGATCTAGTAGCGGGACCTATCCTATTCTGCTTAACCCTTTACATGTATATATCGGCATGTATCTCTTGTTCTTTCTCGTCTCTCTGATTTGTTGGAGATTTAGCATAGGCACATCTAAGGTTTGAAGTTCAGTATATGACACCTGAGCCATTGACGTTGATTGTGGGAAATCTATCGACTATTTAAAGTTAAATCTTAATGATCAATAAACAGCCCTAACATCTACTTCGAGCAACCTCCACTCCAAAGTTGATCTTGACAGATACTTATCGGTAAGTTTCTTCTAATACCTAAGATTTTGACTTTAAGGGCACTATATCATCACATGCCTTCATCATTGATAATTGTTCACTACACCATTTTGAATCTTCCTCGTCTGTCTCATATTCTGAGAAACTTCATAGATACATTTAACCTCATAGTTTAAATTTTCTAGTTCCTGCTTATCCATAGGTTTATAGGCACGTTCCTCATGGAGAGTGACATCTTCGATAAATACTCTGCAAATGTTCTCTTTTTGTGGATACTTTTCTTGACAAGCATGAGGCTTGTAGGGTTTTAGTCCACAGAATCGAACACAAGTTCCAACTACTTAACAGGTTTTACCCTGAGGACAATGAGGTTCTCTTCTGTGTTTCCTTTTAAAGGCTTCAAGTCCTTGTAAGCCTGGATGACTTTTCAGATTTATAAGGCCTTAGTTTTCCTCTTGGTACACTTTTGTCATATCAAATTAAGTTTCTTCTTTTTGATCCTTTAGGGAAGTGTCTTCCACTTTTGTTTTCTCGATGGATGTTACAGCCATATTTACCCAGCACATATTCAATCTGAGAGCAACAACTCTTGTTTAAATAAGGAAACTATTTAGTTCTTTCTTTATCTTAGAGTTCAGTACTCGCTCTCCTCATCGTATACTTTTTTGCATGGATACACCCACCCGGACCTTCTACTACCTCTTTTTCTCGAAGGAGCAAGTCGTAAGCCTTCTTTGTGACCTCTGGCCATGGCTCCGGAAGTTTGTCAAAGAAAGTCTTTGAGATCGTTGAAATTCACAGCGCCAAAATAGCACATATCAAAAGTCTGTACTTTCATTAGAGCATTTAAAGCTACTCTCTCTACTACTTCTGTAGAAAGCAATAAGTCACAGAATTCTCTTTTTAAGACATCTGTCTCGATGGCTTATATTCCATCTGCAATAATCTCTTTTCTATTTTTTTACTTAAATCTCTTTGAGATAATAAGAATTTCCCGAACTTCTGAGCATTACTGACAAGAGTGGCTTCACATACTTCAAATGTAGCGTTGGACTTTATCCTCCTGCATTTGTGATCATACGAATGGTTGTGACCCATTCATCTATTCTGTCAAACACGTTTTCCAGTATCAAGATTAAGAAAAGCACCAAGAACTAACTATAGGCCTTAATGGATTAATCATCAAACAAGCTATGATTTGTTCTTTGTGGATAATCGGGCTTATATAGAGTCCATTTCGCTGTTAAAAGCTCCATAAATATTCTATCATCAATAGTATTGGAGATTCTTCAGCCAACCCTAAAGATTGCCGAAGATTTTGGGCTAATTTACTAGTACCATTAGCATTAAGGTTAGCTGCTCTTTTATGGGACCTAAAATGAACTGTGTTACCTTTCCTTGCTACATTTTTCGGACTAAGAGGGCGATTTGAATCTCATCCCTCAGGCTTCTTTTAATTAGTCTCTATTTCAATCACATCAAGCCTTTCATTGATCAATAAAGACACCTCTCTTGCCATAGCATTTCTCCCTTGTATCTACATAGTCACAGATATTGCTTCGCAAGGGAGTACACCAGATAATTGGGTTGGCATTTGGACAATTAAAAAAAAGACAAGACAATTTCAGTGAACTTCGTAAAGAGATGGAAACAATGCGTATCAATGATTTAGTATATCCAATAATTAGCATGAATTATTGATAAATGCAACATAGATTAACATAAAACATTTAGAATAACATGAAGAATATTGTTTTAGTTCTGTTAGACTTTGGCATTGCTAGTTGAACATATTTGGACATTCATCTCCATATATATTGCAGACTAGATTCTTACTCGGCGATTCTCTTTGAATACTTATTCATTTCTTTGGAATTCTCTAAAAGCACTTTCAACTAATTTTCCATGGTTAGATATGAAGCTGGGCTTATACAACATATTGTAGAGGAAATCTCAACTCAACTTGATCAAATGCCCTTAAATGTAGCCAAGTATCCGGTTGGGATAGATTCCCGAGTACAAGAGCTTCGAACAATCCTAAATCTACAGTCCAAGGATGATAGTCTTATGGTAGGATTATGGGGACAAGGAGGTGTAGGGAAGACCACCCTCGCTAAAGCTGTCTACAACACTGTGTTAAGAGAGTTTGGAGGTTCTAGTTTTTTGGAAAGTGTTAGAGAAAATTCCAAAAATTCCAATGATTTGGCTTCTTTGCAAGAAAAATTGTTAGTAGAGGTATTACCGGGGAAGAAATTATCAGTCTCTAGTGTTGGTCAAGGAAGTCGGTTGATTCAAGATAGACTTTGCAATAAGAAAGTTCTTGTTATTCTTGATGATGTGGATGACAAACACCAGTTAAATGCTTTAGCTGGAAATTGTGATTGGTTTGATAAAGGAAGTAGGATAATTTTCACAACAAGAAACAAGCATCTGATTTACAGGGCCTATAGTTTTTCCCTCGGTACATCTTTTTCAGATCAAATAAACTTTCTTCTTTTCGATCCTTTAGGAAAGTGTCTTGCACTTCTGGTTTTCCGATAAATGTTACGGCCTTATCTACCCAGGGCATATTCAATCTGAGAGCAACAACTTTTGTTCAAATAAGGAAACTTTTTAGTTGTTTCCTTCGCTTGGAGTTCAGTATTCACTTTCCACATTGCATACTTCTTTGCCTGCATTCGCCCACCCGGACCTTCTACTATCTTTTCTTCTTGAAGGAGCAAGTCATAAGCCTTCTTTGTGACTTCTGACCTATATTAAAATATTATTTTAAAAATGTCACGTCAGCACCGGCTGGCAAAAATTGACCGGAAAAACTAATTGGTATAAATACAAAAGTTTAAAACTGAATTGACCAAAAAAGTTTATGACTGAATTAGCACAATTACAATAGATTTAGAATTTTTTGGGTAATTTTCCATTTCATCACCATCTGGTACAGATTTTCAAGATCTTCATTTTCAAAATCGTGTCCCCATGACTTTAATGGAGTCTTACGCTCTTCATACTTGGGCTTTGAGTATTTGACCTAATACTCATATTTGTCCGGTGGTTCACCTAATTACCCAATAACCATTTCTAATCAGATTATACTTTGCCAGTAGGTTTGTTGCCAAACGTATCATCTTCTCCTGATACATGATTTTCATCTTCATAAATTTCTTCTTTGATAATTTCGGACTCAACCAAAAGACTCGTATGAAATTCGATTGTCTTTTCAACTGACCAATTCATTCGTTTGGCAAGTCATTCACAATATTTATACTTACAATCATTCAATGGATGATACCAAGGTTTTTTTTTCCTTTTCCTCTATCGTTTTAAAATGAAAATTAAGGACTTGGAATTGAAATTTCCTTATCCTTGTTTTTCTCTCTTGTAGCATTTTTCCTTCCCTGTGATGGGTTAACCAGTTTCTTTGAATTCCTTGTTTCTTTTTCCTTGGACAATTGGCTACATCATGTCGGTCGTTTGGCCGGGCCTCAGTCGAAGGTATAACTTCATGTGGATTTTGCCTTATTTTTCCTTCATTATTTCTTTCTTCCTTTCAGTAGTAATTTGTTTCTTCTTACGCATGTTTAACAAATGTCTCATAGTACTCGTTAACATGACGCAGTAAAATATGGTGATCTCGTGACAACTCTGTATTTCCTTCCACACTAGCACTACCACAGCAAATATGAAATTGTCTCCGGAAATTTGCGCTATTGTGCCCTTTTGCATGGACATCTTAATGATCTATTCTTCTTAGAGCAAATTGGAGTTGCTTGCTTCATTTGATTTGACATCTTGGGCAGCTTATATTATGCATGTCTCTGTCGTTTGTTACAACAGATCGGAAATCAAGCTAGTCCAAGACATCATCAAATATATCCTTACTCAAATGACAAAGTTCGATGTGTTCCTGAGCTTTAGGGGTGCGGATGTCCGAGACTTTGTTGAGAGTCTGCATAAGGCCTTGGTCAAGAGAGGCATAGTCCCTTTCATGGACAGTGAGAGCATAAGGAAGGGCCATAGTTTCCCACAGGCGCTGACAGAAGCCATTGCACAATCTCGTATGTACGTTGTCATTTTCTCAGAACAGTACGCTGAATCTTTGTGGTGTCTGAAGGAGCTGGTGCAGATCCTAGAGAGGAAAAATCGGCTGATGATACCGGTTTTTTATAAAGTGGAACCATCGGAAGTTAGAAGACAGAAACAGAGTTATGATAAAGCGTTGGCCAAGCATGAGATCGATCATGGGGAGACGGTCAAGATATGGAGGAAGGCTCTCACTGAAGCTGCCGATGTACAGGGAATGCATCTGCGTGATGGGTAAGATTTTAAACTCATTTAGTTTCTCCTATCAGAAATAATTTCTACTGCCTGGGAGAGGAAGTATAAAAACATGAGTAAATAAATTCCTAAGGAAAGGTCCCAGCAGACGACCTAGTCAACCTTCCCTATCACGTTGGTTTCTGCCTTGTTTTTGTCGGATATAGGTAAAGGGCAACTGTATTGAAGTATTGGAAGTATTAAAAGTAAGAATAATTGTGGCTCATATGATGTTATTAACTAATGGTGTAATAAATATTTAAATGCTAAAACGCATTAGTTATGAAGGGTTTACAACTCTTACGAAAAGGTTGAAAAGGTACGATTCTATTGAGAAGTTACCATTCTTCCAAAGATATGCGACTCTTACAAAATTAAAAGTGCTCATAAAATGCACTTATTGATAGTCTGTATAAACAAAATCCGGTCCTCTCTGCACCTACAAGGGAAATAAACGTTGTATTCTATCCTTTGTTAGATAAAAATACATTAAGGAGAAGTGTGAGTTAAGGGACAGAAATCAAAATTCTTCGTTTCTTCAATTTTCCACAATAAATATTTTCAACAATATTGCTATGGATAAATGTATGTCTTCATCCCTCTTATTGTGAAAATCATGAAGATCTAAGATTCTCTCTTGAATTTCTGCATTAAAGAATTACATTGTCGCTAACATCGAAGCTCTATTATCACTTCTGACATGTTTTGAGTGCGAAAGAAAACTTGAAATTCGAGAGCTACGCTGTAAAGTTGAGTCCAGTGCATCCTTTTAGAAAATTTTCGCGTTCTATGCATAAAATATATCAATGTCATCGACTGATCTGTATTTAACAGCACCAATGCGTCCACTATCGAGCAATAGTAAAATTATACGGTGAAGTCATGAATATGAACAGAAGATTATACATCGAAACTTGGATTTCGTTGCTCTTCTCAATAGGAGCATATGCTATGCTCATTCTCCAAACTGAAGTGGCAATTATATACATTTTTCTGGTAATATTCAATAAATTTTATTGCTACAAAAGCCCTTTTTAACTAGAAAATACTGAACTGAAACAGAAACTTTTGGTCCCGTGAATATGCTCCTCTTACCGGATTATTCTGTTCACTTCATGCTAATTGATGGCTATATTTCATGATTATCCAAATCTCTCTTTCTCTTTTGTTTCGACAGGAGTGAAGATGATTGGATCCTTCGCATTGTTGAAGAGATAGAGAAAATGACGCGGAGATCAAACGGAAGCTAGAAGGAAGATGCTTAAAATGTCAGATTGGTCGGACACACAGTAATTTCCCTAAAAAGATTGGTGTGTGACATTGCTACTTTCAGCTGAAGGTCACGAATATGTTGGAAAATTTCTTTCAGCGTACAAGTTTTTTAGCTGCTTATCACTGTTGTTGAATCTTCACCAAAGGTCTTGGAGCTGCAAAGTTTGAAGAGTTCCGAGCTCAGCTTGGTATGGTCGGGAGGACTATCCTTAGAGAGAGTAGTCGGTGAGGGGGAGTATTGAAGATATCACCGCCTATCTCTCGTGACTTTTCGTGTTTTGGTCAAAAGGCTGTTCAGTTTTCGATGAAAGTCTTTTCGGCACACATGTTAAAGTGTCTTTATTGCTATGTATCTAGACATGTCTTTACATGTATCTAAGGTATGTCAAGAGTCGTGTTTTAAGCTATATATAGGCGAGTCTTGTAATCATTTCATATGGTGGAGAGTGAAAAGAAATTTCAACGAGTAAAGTAGTGTATTCATCTCCTTCCTTAAGAGCTTCTCTTGTGAGAGTGTTATCAGAGTTGTGTGACTCTAATATTCAATAATTGATATATGAGCTCAAGAGCACGGTTGTTAGGGACCGTGAGTAAAGTCTTCCAGAGCGTAGTTTGTGAAGATGGTGGTCAAGGACCATTGTTCATGCACAGGCGGTCGAGGACCAGAATATGTCGAAGTTTTGCTGGTGTACAGTCAGGGACTGTGATTGATTGGTCGGGGATCAAGGTTTCTTGGAGTAGTCTCGGGCATTATTTCAAGTTAGATGGCGGATGTTTCAAATCCAACGAATGGCATTGAGAAGCTCGACAACTCCAACTACAATAATTGGAGTATCCGGATGCAGTTTTATTTGCTGGGTCAGGATTTGTGGGATATTATTGGCGGCAGCAACACCACAGGACCTAGAGATGATGATGAACATAGGAGATGGAAGATCAAAGCGGGTAAGGCTCTTTACGCTCTTGCTGTAACTATCGAAGATGATTTATTACTGCACATTAAGAGCACGCAGATTCCCAAGGAGGCGTGGGATAACTTGGCATCGTTATTCACAAGGTCGAATGATGCCAAGCTACAAAGGCTAGAGAACGAGTTGTTGTCAATGTCACAACAAAATATGACGGTGAGTCAGTATTTCTCCAAAGTTAAGTCTATTTGTTACGAAATTTCAAAGTTGGATCCCATTAATGCCACCTCAAAAACAAGAATGAGAAGAATTATTATTCATGGGTTAAAGCCAAAGTATAACGATATTATTACGGCTACTTGTGGATGGGCAACTCAACCGGAGTTGACCGATCTGGAGAATATTCTGGCTAACCAAGAGACTTTAGATAGTCAAATGTCGAAGGTTTTGATTAAGGAAGAAGAAAATGCCCTCTTCAGTGATAAGAGAGGGTTCAAGGGCTAGAGGCAAACCGGTGCTGACAACAAAGATGGCAAGTCTGGGAAAAGCCATGTCGAATGGCAAAAGCAACCAACTCGTGAAGGATGGAAAAAGTGTCCAGGAGAGTCGAGTCTTCGACAAAGGGAAGCCTGGCAGCACAATGGCAAAAGACATAGTGGACAATGTTACGTCTAAGGCAAGGAGGGCCACTTTGCCAGAGATCGTTGAGCGAAGATCACAGCATCATTAAAGAGGAAGGATTTCGATGAAGATAAGGAATGGGATATCCAAACATCTGTTGCAATGGTGGTGTTAGACGAGTTCGCTACCTCTTCCACAGTCGAGTTAAACGATGCGATGGCATTAATATCTGTAAGTGAAAAGTCGATTAATTATGATTTCGACTAGATTGTTGATTCATGGTGTTCAAGTCATATGATTGGAGATCAAGGCAAGTTGTCGAACATGCGTAATTATACTAGAGGACGTGTTGGCAAGACGATGATAACTCCTCGGTTCAATTCACAACAAGTTGAATGGAAAAGTGCGTATCACGTGCCAGGAATGAAGAAGAATTTATTGTTTGTGTCCTAGCTCACAGTCTTAGGTAATTATGTGGTGTTCAGTCCACGAGATGTTAAGGTGTATCGTAGTGTGAAGCCCATTGGTCGACCAATCATGGAGGGACGTCGGTTGGAGTCCGTTTACGTGATGTCTGCTTAAACAACATATGTAAACAAAACCCAAAGGAATGATACACTTGATTTATGGCATGCGCTTGGGCATGAAAGTTATAACCAGCTAAAAGTGATGAAAAAAAGAACATGCTAAGGGGTCTTCCCCATTTTTTTTTTTTTTTTTTTTGGTCAGTCCTATTCTATTCCTACTCTACACTCACTCTCAGACTTTTGCCCTGCCTCTTGTAGGGCGTGGGAGTCGAAACCCACTCTTGAAACTTACGTGTCCCCACCCCATCCCCTCCTGAGAAGGTGGGGATTTGAACCCCTCACCTCCCCATTCCATGTTGGAAGGGTGGCCATTGGGGCGAATCCCAGTGGTTGGTGCCGGGTGCTAGTACGGTAAGGCACATTAACTTCCGTATGAGAAGTCGTCATTCAAAGCTCGGATGCCTCTTGAGCTCATTCACTCGGATGTGTTTGGTCCAGTGAAGCAACTATCTATTAGCGGATTCAAGTATATTATTACTTTCATCGACGAATTCTCCGGGTACGTCTAGGTTGATTTCATGAAGGAAAAATCGGAGGTGTTTATCAACTTTAAGGTGTTTAAGGAGAAGGTTGAAAGTGAAGTACGTTGAAAAATCCGTTGCCTACGCACTGATAACGGGGGAGAGTACACTTCCTATGAGTTTACGAAGTATTTGCAAGAGTACAAAATACGTTGATAGTATCTGTCACACCCCGAACCTCAAGCGCATGCACATCCCTCGGTGGTTGATAAAATTTGCGACTTCCCAGGACATATCACCGACCCATTCATTTTAGTGCAAATGCGAAAGTGAATAAATAATCCCCAGATAGCACAAAGATGGAATAGAAAAGCAGGACCACAATTTCACAAAATACCTTTTTATAAACACATAGGTTTATACATAGAAGCCAGTCTACAGCAGATCGGTTCTCAAAAGGGAACTGTCCTACAACCTACTAGTTGTACACAAACGCCGATTCTTAGGACTCCACCTCCACAGACTCCGGGGCTTCGGGTCCTCCACAACCGTCATCTAAGGACCTAAAAATATTGAGCCCACGACGGGGTGAGACAATGCCTTAGCAAGTTCACCCCCTAAACTCCGACTAGGAAGGAAATACGCTTAGAGGCCTAACCACATAAGTTAGAAGACTTACCTGGCCTCAGTTCCTTCTTGCATGTCAGTACAATTCACATTCAATCAAATCAATACAATCGATATTATCCAACAATCGATACCATCTATCACTTCAATACTATCTATCAATCCAATACTATCTATCATCAATGCCATCTTTCAATTCAATCGGTACCATTACTGCTCACCAAAGCTAAAATAGATGGTATAGCTCACCAAAGCTAATAGAAAGTATAGCTCACCAAAGCTAACGTATATAATTGCTCACCAAAGCTGACATTTCAATATTGCTCACCTAAGCTGCTATGGTATTTAAAAACCACTTTCGATGTCAAAACCCGACACCCGACGAAAACTTCACAATCATCACTCAATTTCACAAATTAGCATTCAATTATATAAACTAAACATACCACTGCGATCAGCATGAAATTCTAACAACCAGTGACCATCCAGGTATAATTTTCGGAATTATTAATTAATTAATTAATTAATTTCCAAAAATTAAATTAAATAAATATAAACTAATATAATTAAATACTATTTGATTTAAATAAATAATTATATAATATAATATAATTAATTAAAAGTATAATCATGCTTACTCTAATCTAATTGCATAATTAGACTAATTAATTCATCCACTAAAATAATAATTCATCTAATCTAATTAACATTTACCTAAGCTAATCTAACCACCTAAACATGCTTAGCCTAATCTAAATACCCCTTAAGCATCATTAACTCTTTAAGCAGAGTTTAGTGAGTAAACTGACTGGATTTGCAAGCCGGTGAGTCCACGGCGACGGCGACGCCAAGGCGGGCGACAAACCTCCTAGCGGCGACACCAAGCGAGGCCGGAAAGTGCTTGGAAACGGGCCACTAAGTCTCAAAGTCTTGCTGGTTTCTCGGCTTCTGCTTACTGGACCGAGAAAGAGAACCAGCGACTGAAACGATGAGGAAGGGATAATCGGAGCTCCAATGAGCAGGTGGACCTGGGGATCAAAGGGGACTTGCTGGTGGTTGGGATGGACAGAGGAAGGGTCGGAATGGGAGGAAAATGGCGAAAATAGCAAAACAAAGCAGGCGGATCGACGAACCGGCAGGCGGTGGCTTCCAACTAGTAAGCGAGTCGGCCAGCAGCTCCGTTCGGCGAGTGGTGACCTCTGTCCGTACGGATTGGACCTCCTGGACACAATGGTGGGTGGCACGGAGGCTGATTCTCACAGGAAGACAACTTTTAACTCGGGTTTTTAGAGAAAGGTCAGTTAGAGCAGAAATAGGAAGAAAGAGAATATAGGGGAGAGAGAGGGTCCGGTGGCTTCGGCGGTGGTCGACGGTGAAGGGGGAGGGAGCTGCTCAGTTTCTCTAGTTTTTTAAGCTTCCAAGGCACACCAACAATGGAGAAATGAGGGGGAAAAGGAAGAAGAAGGCTGCTGAAGAGATGGGGACCCCAAATGGCCTCTTAGGCCTTTAACACTTGGCCATTTCACTCAAGTGGCTGCCCCACCACTCCTCAGCCATCCACAGCAGCCTTATCCACTTCAAAGCTTCCTTAACAAGCTTGCCAAATGGTCCAAAGTGTTGTCTCCCCCATGGCCTACGAATTTTGGACATTTGCTCATCAAATTCATTCAAATCCCCTTCAATTCTCCTCCAATTAGATTCAATTTGATGTCCATAAATCTAACCAAAGTGCCATCATCCCAATCAACATTTTTCCTCACCAATTAGTCTAACTTGAATCCCAAAAACGTGACCAAAAACAGGCCTACGAATTTCCCAATCCAAAATATCCTTACTTTGGATTTTTCACCGAAAATCTCAATTTGCAGAAAAATCTTCTGAGGATGAGTTGACGCTCCTAAAATGACTCATGACATGACAGAACTTTCAATATCTGAAATCAATTCAATTTCGCGGTTAATTTCAATCCGGTGCGATTTTAGCGCATCTTAACTTACCGAGTAGCTTTTAAGAACTTTTAACGCTTTTGACCCGTGGTTGATTATTTTCGAACTACATTGTACATTTTCGACTCATTGGCGACTCTCGGTTGTTGTTAAAATATCAAGATTTCAAATGCGGATACAGGGTACAGAAAAGACAAAACAATCAGTCTAGTGCCGTTCGACGAGAATTTTGCAATCATGTGGAATCACCCACACATTGATCATATATCTCAGTTGAATTAACCTATCTCTGATCTTTGATCGATTTTAACAATGCCGTATTGACCATTGCAGATTAGCACGGTTAAGCAATCAGTTTCTAGTCGAATTCTCAAGTTTGTTGCGTTAAAATTCCTTAACGACCTCACTTGATAGATTAGTTAACTCATGAGTGGCCAACTCAGAGAAAAAGGCTATAGGCACGTCGATGGAAAGCCCGACTCATTCAATTGAAAACAGAATTGGAAAATCATGATGTCACAATATCCTTGTCCGTATACGTCGTAGCAGAATGGTGTTGCCGAAAGAAAGAATAAGCATCTAGCTGAGACATGCAGGAGCATGTTGCACACGAAGAATGTTCCACCGAGGTTTTGGGTCGAATGTATGAAGACGACGGCTCACATGACTAACAGGCTACCACAAGCAAGGCTTGGTTTTATGTCACCATACGAAAAGCTATGGAATCGCAAGCCTATGGTAAGTCACTTTAGAGTTTTCAGATGCGCATGTTATGCATTTGTGCCGATCATCTTCACAGCAAATTTGATAAGAAGGCGGTTTGCTGCATACTCGTGGGATATGATGATCAACGAAAGGGGTGGAAGTGCTGCAACCCTATAATAGGGAGGTGCAATACTTCAAGGGATGTGGTGTTCAACGAAATGTCATCTTGGTGGTCACCTCAAGCTGTTGAATTGCCAAATTCACAGCATTTCGACGAAGAGGTCAAAGAAAGGCTGAAGGAATTCGATGAGAATCAGCCTGTTGAAAAAGATGTTGAAAGATGTCGAAGCACAATCACCGGGATCGACAAGTTCATGTGAGCGTCCAAGGTCGACAAAAGAACTTCAACCAAGTCAGGTCGAAGAACTTGAAAATGAGCCTCAACTTCGGAGATCGACGAGGCCAAGGAAGCCAAACCCCAATTATGCCAATGCGACATTGACTGAAGATGTTGGCATGGTCGAGCCTTCAACATATGAAGAAGCCTCGAAGGTTACAGAATGGAGGAAGGCCATGGAAGAAAAATCCTCGCACTAAAGAAGAATGAGACATGAGACTTAGTACTAAAACCGAAGAGACACATCCTATTTCTTGCAAATGGGTTTCTAAACTTAAAACTCAACCAAACAGGTCAATTGAGAGGTATAAAGCACCTAGTGGCTTGAGGATTTTCACAAAAATATGGGGTTAATTATGAAGAAACCTTTAGCGATGGCAAAGGTTACCACAGTTCAAGTGTTATTAGCATTTGCAGCAAACAAGTCGTGGAATGTGTGGCAGATGGATGTGAAGAATGCTTTCTTGCATGGAGAACTCCAGCGAGAGATATACATGGAGCAACTGGATGGCTTCAAGAGCAAAATTAATCCAGAATATGTCTGCAAGCTAAAGAAAGCGCTGTATAACTTGAAGCAAGCCCCAAGAGCGTGGTGTGGAAAGATTGCGGAATTCTTGTTGAAGAACAATTATAATGTAGCTCCAGCAGACTCAAGCCTGTTCGTGAAGGCATATGATGGAAAGGTTGCAGCTGTGTTGGTTTATGTGGATGATTCCATCATTACTGGAGATGATGAAGATAAGATATGTCGAATTAGAGCCAACCTCTCCGTCCAGTTCCAGATGAAGGAGCTTGGAGAACCGAAACACTTTATAGGGCTCAAGATTGATAGGACAAATGAAGGATTATTCCTATGTCAACAAAAGTATGCACGAGATCTCTTGAAAAAAAATTGGAATGCTTGATTGCAAACCTATATCTACTCCGTTTGATGGGAACACAAAGCTATGTGCTGAAGAAGGTCGAGAGCAAGAAGATTCGACTATGTATAGGCAACTAGTAGGTAGTTTAATTTACCTTACCATAACTCGGCCTGACATCGCTTCTGCAGTAGGAGTAATGAGTCGATTCATGGAGAAGCCAATGAAGCCTCACTTGGATGCAACCAAGCGTATCTTGATGTATATAAAGAAGACTTTTGATTTTAATCTTTTGTATAAAAAGGAATCATCGAGTGAGTTGGTCGGTCAATGTGATGCTGACTATGCTGGAAATCAACACATGGCAATCAACTACTGGATACTCGTTTAATCTTGGATCAACAGTAGTATTCTGGTGCAGTAAAAGACAGCCAACTATGTCTGTCTACAACAGAAGCCGAATACAGAGCAGCAGCAATGGCAGCTCAGGAGAGCACGTGGCTAGTGTAGTTATTGGATGATCTTCATCAATTAATAGATTATTCAAAAATATTGTATTGTGATAATCTATTCGCTATAAGCTTGGCAGAGAATCAAATTTTCCATGCTAGGACTAAGCATGTAGAAGTCCACTATCACTTTCTGCGAGAGAAAGTGTTGGAGGGCGAGATCAAGATGAAGTACATCAAGACAAGTGATCAAGTTGCTGATATCTTCACCAAAGGTCTTGGAGTTGCAAAGTTTAAAGAGTTTCAAGCTCCGCTTGGTATGGTCGTGAGGACTATCCTTAGAGAGAGTAGTCAGTGAGGGGGAGTATTGAAGATATCATCGCCTATCTCTCATGACTTTTCGTGTTTTGGTCGAAAGGTTGATGGAAGTCTTTTCAGCACAAATGTTGAAGTGTCTTTATTGCTATGTATCTAGACATGTCTTTTCATGTATCTAAGGTATGTCAAGAGTCATGTTTTAAGCATATATATAAGCAAGTCTTGTAATCGTTTCATATGGTGGAGAGTGAAAAGGAATTTTAGCGAGTAAAGTAGTGTATTCATCTCTTTCCTTAAGAGCTTCTCTTGTAAAAGTATTATCAGAGCTGTGCAACTCTGATATTCAATAAGTTCTATGTGACAAATCTCACAAGGCAACTTGGAAGACCCTGGCTATCCAACAGGCATCCACTTTATCTTGGGTTAATGCACTTGGCATCACAAATCATTAAGAAAAAGGGGGAACATAAAGTTTCTCAACCATTGTCAGCAGCATGATGCGAAGCCTATATTTCATGGTATTTTGAAGCTAAATTGAAGGAGCAGACATTAAAAAATTTCTGGTAGAGACCAAGAAAAGGAAATGCATAAGGCATTGGAATCTAAATCACCCCCTTCGCTTCACTTAGAATCACTTCCTCAGCAAGTCATGACCAATCTGAACAGGCATATTTTGCAAGCCAACGCTCATATCAGAGTTTGGCGCAAGTGGAACCCATCGTCTCACCATAGTAAAGACCATCTTATTTTCATTGTTATGCTGTCCAGCTTTCCTCTACATACTTGACTAATCCGAATGGGGTCGTTGCCAAGTTTGCCTTAAAGCATCCAAAGGAATCTTTAGAAAGTGTGGATTCCACCTAATCCACGAGCAATTGAGGTGTTGTCGTCATGCTCCAATAGCCTTAGCCAGTCGAAACAAATCAAATGCTTGAAACAAACTAAGATGAACATAGTCAAATATGTCTCGAGCTGTCACGCTCCGAACCCCGAGCGCGCAAACATCCCTCGGTGGTCGAATTAATTACGATGTTCCCATGATGTGTCGCCGACCCAATCATTTTATTGCACATGCGGAAGTAAACTCATAACATATACCTGGACAACAACAAACATGGGATAGAAAAGCAGGACAACCAAATTTCACCAATCATGCTGTATATACAATTCAAGTCAATCCTACAAGTCTGTACCCTAAGGTCTGCCCTAAAAGAACTACCGGACAACCTCTACTCTAGATCTTTTCGACTTTGGTTTGGGATCCTCCACGACACCCTTCGGTATCTCCAAACTAAGAACCTGAAAAATTGTAAACCATGACGGGGTGAGAATAAATCTTAGTGAGTCAAAATTCTAAATCTCGATTAGGATGAGAATTCACTCAAAGGCGTCCTGAACATGCACCACTCAGAACTTACCTCGTCTCAGCACTTTTCTGCACATTAGTGCATCTCATATAAAATATGCATACAGTAAATGCATTAAATAGTTGTAACACATTATATCACTCACCAAATATTCACAGAGGTCCCAATTATAGGGCCAAATCATTATGACACGTCTCATTCCATTACACACAATTTCTTCCAATAATCATGCGCGGATAATTCATATCGGTGGTTCACTCCACACCCGATAATCATTCTCAATGTCCAAACTCAAGGTTCTAGAGGTGGCCCCCACAAAATTCCGTTATCATGTGGCACTTAGTCCATGACCACAATAAGCAATAGCTTGAGGTTCTAGAGGTGGCTCACACGAAGTTTCTTTGTCGTGTAGCACTTAGTCCTTTCCCACACATAGCAACAGTACAAGATTCTAGAGGTGGCTCCCATGAAGTCACGCTATCATGTAACACTTAGTCCTTTTTCACAAATAACAATAGTACAAGGTTCTAGAGGTGACTCCCATGAAGTCACGCTATCGTGTAGCACTTAGCCCTCGACTATGCAAGACAATAGTGCAAAGCTCTAGAGGTGGCTCCCATGTGACTCAGATCACCATGTAACACTTAGCCCTTGACTACAATAAGCAACGATACAAAGTTCTAGAGATGGCTCACATGAAATTTCATCATCGTGCAGCACTTAATCCTTTACCTGCTCATAACCCATTCGGTTTCCTTAACATATCTCATCATCTTTCAATGGTCGTCACATAAAGCAATAACAATAAACCATAACCATGGCACAACCATTTGCGCATCATCACGCATAAATTCTGAGCACATCGCAAATCAACCACATCACCAAATAGGCATGGTTCAGCAAGCATAGCATCAAGAACAGTCAGCAAAACCGCTATTGGTCATAACCGGCAAAAATGGTCCACTTGCGTGTCTCCAAGTTTAAACCTAGAAACCTAATCAAATGAGTTCAGAAAATTCTAAAATTTGAATATGTTGTAAAGGACACATAAAAAAATATTTTTCATCAGGACACCTTAACCCAGATCCTTCTAGATTAAGCCTAGTAAATCGCTCAATCCAATACAAAAACTAGGTCCGTTTTCAGAAAGTCTGTTTTCCAAAATCAATCTGGTTCGAGATCCAAAAATTTTCCATTTGATCTGAAATTTGACCATGTTAAATTAAAAGATGTGATAAATAACTTTTGTGAAGAAACCATTTCAAAATTCGATCTCTAAGAGTTAATGAAAATCCATTGAATCCCAAAATGTCGCCAATTCCAGCAAAAACAGGGGTTCTGTTTATTTTTGACGAAGTTGAAATCATACTCTTTTAAAATCCATAAAATATTAGGAAAAATATATGGTATAGCTAAAGATGTCTAAAACATTTTTCAAGAAGGAATTGACCTTAAAATCTCAGCAAATTTCGATCCAAAAAAAATGGCAAATGGTAAGGGTCCGGAAACTAGATTTGAGGAAAATCCACTGAATTGGACTAATCCATCCTCATTAATGCTAATCTCACAAATTAGATCAATAATAATCCATCTTAAGGCTAATATAACCATTATATATTAGCACTAATCCATCTTAAGGTTAATCTCACTTAGTACTAATCTAACTAAACTAATTGACACTAATCTAACCTCATAAGTGTAATTAATAACATAATCAAGGATTAGGGAGTTAACTCACTGGATTAACGAGCCGATGGGTCCACGGCAACAGTGGCGTGAAGGCAATGAGATCCCGTGTCTACGGCGGCCCCAAAAGAGGCCCGGAAGGCGCTGAAAACGGCTAACAAACCCACTGCTCGAGCTGGAGTTCTTGGTTCTGCTCGGTTCTGCTTGGGGCTGGTCTCGGTGGCTGTTGGCGGATGGCACGAGTGCTGGTGACCAGTGGAGGTGCTGCTGGACGGCGGGACACGGCTGGACATTGGACTGTGGGCTAGACGGTGGGGTTTTGCTGGAGACATGAGGGTAAAAGAAAGCTGGCGGAGGGTGAGGCGTTGGCGGTAGTGGAATGAAGGGGGGGTGATGCTGGTGGTGGTGTTGGTGCATGGGATGGAGATGGTGGAAGATGGGATGATGATGTGGTGGTGGAGATGGATGGGTGATGAGGATGAAATGATAGTGGAGGCGTGCGGTGCTGAAGTGGTGTTGGGGTATGTCGCGGTGTGGATCGCTGGATGATGCTGAAAGCGTGAGGGAGGATGGAGCAGCAGGCGGCAACAAAAAGAAGAAGGGAAAATTACTTGAGGAGAAGGGGAAGAAGAAGGAGGGAATGGCTGAGAAGGGAAGAGCGTGCGTGAAAGGGGGGGCTGAATCTTGGAGAAAGAGGCCAATTCGTCAAGGAAAATATCCTAAGTAATCATCAACTTGGCACCAAAGTCTTTAGCCCCTAAAGTCTATGCATCCTCCTATCACCATTTAGCCTTCATTTCTCCCAAAATAACTCATTTTGAGAAGCAAATACCTTATTTAAACAACCCATCTGAATTTCATTCTCATTTTCCGATTTGTTCGAAAACTTATTTTCCGCAAAATTCGGGCTCGACGGAATTTCTGAAAGATGAGACGATATCCTAAAAATAAATCGTGACATGCTCAAACGTTCGATTCCCAAAACCGAATTCAATTTCATGGTTAAAATCGACCGGACACGATTTTAGTCCAATCCAACCTACCGGGTAGCTTTTAAGGATTTTACCGCGGTTATATCCCTTAACGGCTTTACCTAATAAGTTAGTTAACTTGTGAGTGATCAGCTCAGAGAAAAAGGACCATAGGCGTGTCGGCGAAAAGCCAATTTCATTTTATAAAGATGGGGTCGAAATCCAGAATGTCACATGAGCAATCTCTAGTGTCATGCTGAGATGTACAAAAATCGTTACCCAACTTGTTTGATGAGGTAATTGGATATTCACGGGAGTAGGGCATCTAGATCGAAAGGTCGACTACAAACCCATGACACATAGTGTGGTCCAATGTTGGTCAACCTTTTACATACTCGACCTTATTCTAAAGGAGGAAGGAGGCCCAAATCAAACAAAGATAGAGAAAGCTGGTCGAGTTCAAATGGATTCAAAGGAAGATCATTATCTTCCATAGGAAAGGCATGACAACCATGACTATGTTGTAGTACAAGTTCAAATGGCACCCGCTGTTATAGTAGTGTTGGCTCGCAACACTCATATTTGTTGGATTGATTGTGGCTTCTTAAGGAAATAATTATGAGGGAAATCAAGGGTGCAAATGACAACCTCATAAATATTTTTTCTCTTTTTATTCTTTGAATGAGTTTCAGAGCAAAAATATGCTAAAATATACGTTTAATAACAATATAAAATTTCTGTTTTTGGAATAGAAATTCGTTTGATAATGATATAAAATTTCTCCCTCCTAGTTGGGTGGTGGCAAAAGATGGCTAGTGGTAGAGGTCGGTGGATGGTGGCCGGGGCCAGCTAGTAGTAACAAAAAGCGATGAAAAAGTTTTTATTTCTAATTTCTATTTTAGAAATTAGAAAAGTAAAAAAAATTACTTCTCACTTTTGTATCAAATCTATTTCTTAACTATTTTTTTTTCCAAAAATAGGAAAAGAAAATTGTGTTATCAAACGGATTTCTATTTCAAACCTGTTTTGGGATCGGAAAAATTAATCTGTTATCATGCGTGCCCAAGTGGCCGATTTTGATTTTTGTGCCTTCACGTTTTACCTTTTCCTTTTTTAGTTTTGTTCCCAGAAGATCGCTCAATTCCAATTTGAAATCCATATTGATACAAGCTTCGTCCATTAGGCTACAGATGTGCTAAAGAGAATTGTCAAGTGCAACCATTTCAGAGTGAATCGTGGCTCAAAACTTTCAATTAAATTATTGTGGTCAATCCACCTTACCTTATGACATTGCGAAGAGCAGTGTACTAGACCAAAATCTGGTGACAGCTTTTCGATTTATTATTATTATTATTAGTTTTGCAGGAATTCGGCGCCTAGACTTAATTGTTACTCAGCTAATAAATCTGAAAAGTTCTCAACATGAATATAAATATTTTTTGGCTTGAGCAAGCTTGCTTCATGTCACGAGGCATACTTGATTGATACCTTCCATGACTCTAGTAATGTCATATTCATGGGAAACCGATTCAGTAGTTATTTTATGAGTGAAGTGATAGATGATGTATGAAGACTGTCCATCTGCTAGCTTTGCTAAAAGAGATAATCTGCGTCACTTTTTTTTTCTTTTTCCAGATTAAAAGGAAGAAGTTAGATAAGAAGGTGTTTTGGTTTTATAATGCATGATTAGTTCTTTAATTTAGGTATTTTCTTTTATAATGTACCATTAGTTCTTTAACTTTTTTATAGCCAATTGAGATCTTAAACAACCCAATTTTATTTTAACGATAGTAGAGTTACTAAAATTTAATATCCTGTGGTATACTAATGAGGTGGCCTTTATTTTTATTTTTTTTTTGACAAAATGAGGTGATGGTTGACGTGGCAGATTACGCGAGCATTTGATACGACCCTTAGTAAACGCGCGTGCGGAATATAAAAGGAAAAGCAAATCAGAATAGTTGAAGATCATGAAAGCGATGGCTTTGAGGGTCTTGGATCGAACCTATTTGTCTTCTTCTACTCTCTTTCTTTTTTCTTTTTCCCGATGACTTCAAAGAAACTCGATTGATCTCTGGCGCGTCGCGACTCTCCTTTGCTGCCGAGGTACTCGAGCAAAGGCCGTGGCACAATTACAAAGGGATAAAGCGGTGCCGTGGTGGAAATGATGATTGGTGAGGCAGAGAGCGAGGGTGATAGAATCCCCTTGGACTGTTTTGTTCAGTCCCAAATTCCACAACCTAAGAATGGAAGAAAATCATCTGCGAAGATGAATAATGGCTTAGCCGTGGAGTAAGCATTTAGAGCTTCGAAAGCCCTTGACAAGTACGTCAACAAGATCATCTCCTACCGCCAGTGCTTGTCCCTTCTCCCTTTTGTATGAAGAAACCCCACTGGGTGACGTCCATTTGACGTTTGTGATTTTGCTTCCCGGAATCCAGCTTTAAACCACCCGAGAAAAACCAAACCCATTGTTTTTTATTCAAGGATTTAAATGTTTTGACTACTAGCTTTGTGAAATTAGTGCTCATTTTTGTTTTTTAAAATACGTAGCAGCTTGTTCCAAAGCAAAGTGACCTTCAATCTATTGTAAAAACTTTTGGAAGGAATGCAGCTGTCCCTCGGTGTAATGCTGGAATTAAACCGGTGTACTGTAGTCATGTCTTGTAGACTAGTCCTCGATGAGAATTGTTCTCATTGTGTTTGGGAGGCAGAGTCTATTATAATCTCATCTTGTTGGTAGGTATGCATTGATATCTCTTTATTTATTTTTTTCCTCAAATATATTATGTTGTTTTTAGTAGCGACTTGTGTTCTTCACAGGTTTAGAAGTTCCATGGTTGGATAGTTGAAGTCAACTCTTGAAAATAGTACTTAGCAGAAGACTTTAATCGAGCCTAACATATCACAAGAGAGACAGCAGATCAAGGGGGGAGAGCTTGTGTTTGTAGTTGAAAATATGCGAAGTTCTTGCTATGTGCCATTTGAGAAGGTAACGCTTTTGGAGTTGTGATTATTTTTCGTTTCTGTGTACTGCTAGAAAGAGTAATGTGGACATGAATTTGTTTTCTTATGAATGAGAAATTAGAAATGAGAAACTAAGTTTGAGATGGATGGCCTCAATTGAATGTCAGCTGATCCCACGTTTATAATGCATCAATTGTGGGTGCACAGATGGAAAAATTCTTGCATGCTAGAATTGCTCAGAGATATGGCCTACACATCAGAGATGGTGGGTAGCTTTGTTGAGTAAATGGTACTGAAAGAGAACGTGATTACAAGAAGCTCACTCTTTTCGAAGAAATGGGTGATGATACTAAATAACATATACATACAAAAGGCTTCTCTATAAAATAGTCTACAACATTCTTATAAAATAAAAGTTTAGGATTTTGCAGGTCTCAACTGTTGATCACAAACACCCACCCACGGATGGCTGCACTGGTTGAGGACGGGCATCCTGATCCCACAGGTCAGGGGTTTGACTCACGTCTACCACAACTCCTAGAGCAGTTCCGTGACTTAAGCGGGGGGCCCCAGCAGTGGGTTGCTGGGCCAGTCTCCCCCGAGGTTTACATTTAAATAGTGGCTTGCGACGACATTTGATGGTGCCACCGGGCATCGGAGGGCGGTGTGACCCTTAAGGGGTTTCCGACAGTTCCTCAATCACCAAAAAAAAAAAAAAAACTGTTGATTGCAAACAAAATTTAAGAATCTTTCTCCCAACTATAAGAGAGTCTTCTCTCTTCAACATCACTCCTTTATGCTGTGGAAAATAGCTAAATACACAAATCACCATGTGTGATGAATGTCCATCAGGTGAATGTATTGTCACGTCCCGATCCTCAAGTACGCACCCATCCCTTATCTTGGTCGATTAATAGCGACGTCCCAGGACGCATCGCTGACCCATTCATTTAATATACACATGCGGAAGCATATAAAATCCTCAAACAATAAAACAATGGGATAGGAAAGTAGGATTTCAAATTTCCATCTTAAAAGCATCCACCCTTATATACATTGACAATCATAATGCAAATATATACAAGTCGAATTGTTAATTCATATTTAAACTGCGAGTTTCTAAAACAAAGTCTGCAAAAAAGGAATCGACTTTTATCAAAAGAGAATTGCCTTATGACTAGCTAGTCCAATAGGAGTCAATTCTTCATGCTTCCCCTTCCACACTTCAGGCCTCTAGTCATTCATCAATGCCATCTAAGGACTTGAAAATTGTTATTCAATAACCAGTAAGACAATGTCTCAGCAAGTTCTGCCTTCTAAGACCCGAGTAGTAAACCAATACGCCATACGGGCTGCCTATGCATACACGAGTCAGAGGACTTACCCTGGCCTCAGATTCCACCTGCAAATCAGTACAATTAATAGGCACTCAAATAATCACAACAGATCGAAATATCGATCAATCGATCTAGTCGATTACATGTGAAACGGACCATTCTTGGTCATTTTAATCAATATTGTCCATTTTCTAAAATAACACATCGGGTTATTAAGCCAGTATTTTAAATGATTCATTCTTCAAAATGACATACTAAGTCACCGAGTATATTCATCATAAGGTCCATTCTCCAAAATGACTTGTTGAGTCACTGAGCCGTTATGGCTTGTCGTCCATTCTACAAAATGACCTATAGGGTCACTGAGCCGGTATTATATTAATATCGTCCTTTTTTCAAAATGACATATAGAGTCACCGAGCCAGTATTGTATAACATTTAGATCGTGCTATCAATTTGTATTTTTTTATCATTTTCGATAAAAGTACACGTGCGGGGGCACATGGTCGGCCTTAGCCAAAATATTATGATTTTCTTTCCACAAATCCCACCGTTATTTGTAGTTCACCAAAATATTTTTGGTTTTGTCAACTGACACCTGGTTATTTTCCAATTAATTATCCAATTTAATTAATTCAGGTAAATAATCATATAATCACAAATAATTCATTTTAGCACGAAATAAAGCTCAATTAAATAAACAAACTGCACCACGATAATCAGCATAAAATTTAAGTCGTCGACCATCCTAGTCTAATTTCCGAAAAATAAATAAATAATTAAATTAATTTCAAAAATTAATAAATAACTACTAAAAATCCAATTTAGGCCCGTAATGCCTAATTGGACGCCAGAATGGATCGGAAAAAAATCCCGAGATGCATTCAATAAATAAGAGTACGTCTCTACTTGCTAATTACACTAACCAATCGCCTAATATGCATCATTAAGTCACTAATTAAATTATTCTAAACTAATCTAACCACCTAATCATGCTTAATTAACACCAATCAACTCTTAAGCATCATTAGAAAACTAAGGAAGGATTAGTGAGCTAAACTCACCCGTTTAACAATTCGTTCGGATTGAAACGTCGGGAACGTTGCGGGGGACGTTTAACTCCAACTCGGGCCTAGGGTTCGGGCTCACAAACACCTCAAAACGAGCCTTAATCACTACTGGAGACCCATTTTCTAGCTGCTGTTCATGGCTGCAAACAGAAGAAAAACAAGTTAGTTTGGTGCGGTGAGGCTCGGGAAAGGTAGCAGGGATGGTCTCGGGTCCAAACCGGGGCAAACCGGCGGAGGAGGAAGCTTCGGCGAACTTCCACAAATCGGAAACATCTGCTGGACAGCAAGCTGGGCAGCGTGAGGGTAGCTGGACGTTGGGGCTTCACGGAGGAGGCGGAGGGCGACGACGGCACGCACACGAGGCGGTCCCGGCTCCAGCGCGACGGCGAGGTTGCTTTCGTCGATCCTTCTTGCTGCTGGTCGCAAAATGGAGGGAGAGAGAAAAGGTCTTGGACGGCAACAAAGGGGGAGGATGAGAGAGAGAGAGAGAGAGAGAGAGAGAGAGAGAGAGATGAAGGATAGAGATGAGGGATGGAGGGCCCTTTGGCTTGATTTTCCACCCTCTTGTCCCCCAAAACTTGTCCACCAAGCCAGCTCTCCATGGCTGTCAATTGGCCACCAAGGCACTCCCCCATAACTTCTCAAATGGTCCAAAAATGCTAAGGGGAAGGGGGCACACGAATTTTGAAGGACAAGGCTTCAATTGGTCACTTTATTCCTTCTCAAATCAACCTCATTTGGCCTCTATAAAATCAATTGACATCTCAATGCCTCAATTGATAATTTTCCTCACCCAAGAATCCATATTGCATCTCAAATGTGCAACCAAAAACAATCCCCGGCCTTTTCTGCACAAAAACGGCCATAAACCGACTTTTCCCAAAAAGTCTCGGTTGTCAGAAAAATCTTCTGAAACTGAGTCATGGGTTTTAGAATTTATTGTGATATGACAAAATCTTCAATTTCTAAAATTGGACTTAAATTGGCGGTTAATTTCCATTCGGCGAGTTTTTAGCGTAACCTAGGCTACCGGATAGTTTTTAGAACTTTTTAGAGCAAATGACCCGTGGTCGATTTTCTTCGAGCCACAATGAACCCACTCGACACATTGGTGACTCTTAGTTGTCATGAAAATCTTGAGGATTCAATTACGGATACATGGTACCAAAACGATAGAAAAATCAAATTAGTGCCAGTCGACGAGAATTTCCCAATTTAGTGGAGTCACCCACAATCGGCCACACATCTCAATCGAACCGACCTAAATTTGATTTCAATTCTATTTTTAATTGTGTCGTAATGGCTCTAAAGATGAGCACGATCGATGAGCCGATTCCCCGATCGAATTCTCAAGTCTATTGCCTTAAATCTCCTTAATGGCTTACCCAATTAGTCTAGTTATCTCGAGAGTGATCGGCTCTGAGAACAACCCTATAGACATGTCGATGAAATGCTCGATTAATTCAGTAGAAAACAGGTTGAAAATTTAGGATGTCATATGTATTGATCAATAATTTTTAATTTAAAAGTTTTGTTGTGATCCTCAAAAGATTAATGGTACTATAAGGTTAACTTATGAAAAAAAAAAAAAGAATTGTAATAAGAATATCAATAAACCATTGTATGAAATATCAAACGAGCTCTTCTTTTTCCACATTTTAATCTTGTGTTAGAATCCCCGTTCGACACCAACCCACAACCAAAAAGTGTGAATTGACCATGAGGTGCGAAAGGCACCTCATATTGATTGTTCAAATATGTAGTATCAAAGGTTACTGCTTCATCAAAACTTTCATATAATACCAGACTTCCTGCATTTGCCTGGGAAACATTCTTTAACCTAGAACTATCTTCCAATTCCATCACATAGAAGAAAAAACGGTCATTTCTCTTTGCATCCTAACAAAACAGTTATGATTGGTTTCACCTCTCCAGTTCCAAGTCTTCAACTTTCTTGCCTTTTCAATAAAATTTTGAAATCTTTCTCACCAAAGGTAAGTTTTTCATTCCCTCCTGCCTCGACAATAGACAAGTTAAAGTCCTTGTTGATCCTTATACTGCTCTATCTACATACACTCTTTCGATGAAGAGAATATGCAAGAGTTGAGTATTCTACCTTACCATCATCTCCAATTTTCTAGCTACTCCTTGAGACACCCAATCCCACTTGTTTAGCATATCTTTTCTCGTTCTCTTAAGGGATCCTCTACAGAATCAAATACCATTCCTTCCCTCGGTTTTCTATCACATTTTCTTCTTTAATTTGATTTCAATTTGCTTCATCACCAATAGCTTCTGTCTCACATTCTTCATCATCAGATAGTGTGTCAATGTCCTGCATTTGTGGGGTTGATGCGCATTTTTCTTGCGTTTGCTAAAACTATAGAAAGCAAAAATTTTAGTATGACAATCAATTAGAAACATAGGTACTCAAAAGATCGTAATCTGAGATTTTTTCAAATAAGATATAACGCAATGGTAGCTTATTCATATAATCATAAACTGACACAATAGCTAATTTATTAATAACAACTTGTGCATTGTTTTCCTGAAAATAGGAGCATATGGCGCACGAACTATATGCAGATCAAAGTCCTTTAACCATGTCTTCTATTTAATAAAAATATTACGATTGGTGGACGGAGGAGAAAAATAGGTAGGACCCATCTCAGGCAAGCAACAAATTATAAACATAGAGCAACAATAGTTAAAACGCATAAAACCCAACGCAAAAAATGACAAAACCTAACACGTATTTCTCCTAAATCTTAAAAATCAAATAATCGTGGGGCAAAAAAGTCAACAAGTTAAAGACTTTATATATACAAGCAATCCATTTCGTCCAAGGGTGCCAGATAATTGGTTTGGTTTTTTTCTATTTAGTTTGAGAGTTAAAAGACTTTACAAATCAGATAATTGGATGATTTTCACCATTAGATAGATAGATGCTCTGCAATAAATGTCAATTTATAGGACTTTATATATGAATTTCTCTGTATTGTATTTTTTTTTTTTTTTTTTGGCCGTTGCTATCTAAGGATTTCTTCCCTATTTGTTATGGCATTGAAATTTAGATTCTCAACGTATTCTTTTCTATAAAAAAAAGTTTTTGACCTCTTGATATCAATTTTTTCCATGCATGGCCATATCCCTTATATGATTCTTAAAGATCCAATTATCACATAAACACAAAATTATCTCATGTTCATGTATATTTGACGCGTGAATCATGAAAAAATTCCAAAAAAGAGAGAGAGAGAAAAGTCGACAGGTTCAATATGCTCGAACAAAAACTAAGAATGATGCCAGTAAAAACTTGTTCAAAATTTTGCTATCCATTTTTTGGAAAGGAAAAAGAAAAAAAAACATTATCTTCCCATGTAAAAGCGTGCTTAAAATGATTAAAAGAAAATACTGTTTATTGTGGTTTTATAAACACTGTGTCTGGAAACATTTTTAAAAGTTTTGTAGAATATTCATGAAATGATTAACATGTGGTTAAGTATATTGATGCATGTTATAAAAATATATATATGGTCCGAAATTTATATGGTCTCTAATTCATAAGAAGAAGAAGATACCCCAGAACCATTAATTGGTCTTCATCTTTGTCTACTAATGAAGTGGAGAGTACTTGAGAATAGATTACTCTATATATATTGATAAAGTTGGCAAAGATAACATCGACATTTTGAAATGTTGGAAGAGGGAAGCCATCGGTTTTTCAATTCTTTTCACCATGGCTTGTGACTTACTATCTCCACCAGCATTTATGAGCCCATGTCTAATAATAGCCAACTGATCATGGAAGACAAAAGGTGTAGGCAGAAAATTTAGAAATGGTTTTTGCTAGACATGATTGGTTTGTGCAAGAATTGACTCTAAAGGAACGTACCCTATATGAACAAGAGGACAATGACGATATTGTATCATCCGAATTATAATGAAGAACAAGACACCAAAGATACCGAATTTATTAGACATTCTCTTTGGTATAATTTGTGTGCAATTGTTATTAGGGCATTGTCACGTGTCATTTTCTTTTTAAATTACTCGAAGATACACTTGTATTTCAATTAGGTTTAATTAATGAGTGGTTTTTTAATTAAAAATTTAATTTATTTTTTATTATTTTCAAAAACTGAACCAACTGGTTTATCTTTTGAAAAAATTCATGAAAAGAATTAAAGTTAATTTATAGAAGAAATGGGCCAGGACCAACCGAGCCCGGAACGGCCCTTTTGGCCCCTCCTAGCTGGCACAGCACAAGGACTAGCACTTTCTTCCACCAGGCCTTTCGCCATAAGGATTTTCACTTGACGTTGGGGTTCTTCGTGACTTAGGCAACTTTATTGGGGATAACTTCGGTGTTGAATATCACGCATGGGCAGCGAGGCAGCCGGAATTTCATCAGGGACAAAAATTCTAAATTCTTCCAGGAGTTGCTCAATTGTCTTAGAAATTCAAGTGCTTCTTCGTTTTCTTCTGTTGACACCCGAAATTTTGTTGACGTTTTTGGATATCCATTTATTTTGCAAAATATAAAAATTATGAAAAAAAGGAATGATGAAGTAGTGTGGCCCGGCGTGTCCGGCCCACTTAGCAACCTTCGGCCCTCTAAGCTCGTTTCCTCCCATCTTCATTTCTTTTGTTTTGAGCCCATCTTCATCTTCCTTTCTTTTAGTCCATAAAAAACCTAAAAAGAAGCCCAGCCCAAGATCACTTCTTCCCCTTCGTCTGCGCGAACCAGCATCCATGAGGAGGGAGGAAAAGAAAGGATGGTATGTGGGGCAGAGGGAACAGGACAGAGGGCAGACCGTCGACCGGGAGTTGGTCGGGGGCCAGGCCGGCAGCAGCAGCTGGCACGGCAGGAGGCATGCGCACCGAAGCTTAAAAGCGAGAGAGGAGCGTGCTGTTGTGAGGGGTGATTATTAGGGGGCTTGGCTGAAATGAGAAAAAATGGTCGACCGCCGACCATCGCCTCTGTCCACGGTTGAGCGGTGGTCTTCCTTTTCGTCTTGTCATCCGTCGAAGCTTTGCCGGCAATCATACGACACCAAAACTCTACCCTGAAACTGGTGGGAGTTCGCTCTCGAACACCTCATTTTCGGCCCCGTTTCGTTGAGCGCAAGATCTGAATTTATTTCTTTTTGGAGATCATAGGACTTTTATATAGTAATAGGACTGAGTTATAATCTATGATGTGGGTTCATGTTTTTGTGTGTTGAGATTTCAGACTCATTTCACCATGA